>VMDO01001828.1:174215-189942 GCA_007922755.1 Pedetes capensis
TAAGCAGGGTCGGGCCTGGTTAGTACCTGGATGGGAGACCGCCTGGGAACACCAGAAGCTGTAGGCTTGGGAGAAGGACCTGGCAACCCCCTCCCAAAAATCAATCTGCCATTGAAAACCCTATGAACAGCAGAGAAGCACTGACAATAGTGTTTCCCCTGTTGTACAGAGGGTCGCTATGAGTCGGATACCGACTTGATGGTACGTAACAACAACAAATAGAGGTCTTAGCAGGAAATACCTCTAATTCCTGGCAGAAAAAAAGAACCTCAAATAATGGAAAATGGAATTTATCATATCAGTTAAACTTTTATTTACAACTTTCAGCATGTAGTAGTTAAAGTATGCAGGCTCTTATAGTACTGTGAATAACTTATGGGGCGTTTTTCCATGATTTAAGTTGCAGGATGTTTCATGGCTTGGAATTGTGAAGCTTCCTTGGCTAGTTGTCACTGTATGAGAACATATTCAGAATTATTATCTAATGATATTAGTCTTACCCATGGGCTTTTCCTGGCTCACTTTATAGCAGAGGTGAGTAGCCTTTCTAGTTAGGTACATGTCCTTTTTAGGACTCTTAATTTTTTACAAGAGGATGTCAGCTTTCTCTCAGTACAACTGCCTATTGAAACATCCAGCACTGCCCTTAACTCCCACAGTGCCTGTATTCAAGGTCCTTTTCAAGATTATACTTTTGACCTTGCTGTCTCAATGCTTCCAAAGGCTTGGCAAAAATATATAATCATCATGGTGTATTATATCAAGGTTATATTATCTATTCATTCATCCAGATCTTTATTTATCAAACTATTTTTTAGTAGCAGAACACTTATCTAAGGGATTTTTCAAATAGCTCATGAATTAAAGGAGGAGTCTATTCCTAGGATTACAACTTAACTGAAATGAGACCCCTGATGTCTTCAATGAACTCCACATCTGTGCAATAAAGAATCTGAAAATGTCTTTGAGGAACTGCTCAGATAAAAGTAGTAAGTCTATGTCATATATCTCTAAAGTTATATCTATTAATTGATATATGTATATATAATTATGCATACTTCTCAAAGGTATTATTCGAATTGATTTGTTTGTAAAACATTGTACTGGCCACAAAAAGTATATGTGATTTTGGACTTCTCTTTTGTAACACCTAGACATTCTAAAATCTATCTTTAGTCACATCAGAAAACTATGTCCTGCAAGTGTATCATATTACTAATATGCATAATTTGTCTTGCTTAATGGCATTTGGCATATTGTCATATCCACGATGTAGTTTACTGGAGAGAACATCATGTGTTTACTATTAAGATTCTAGATGAGTGTTTCCCAAAAGTTGATAAATTTATCTTTGTATCTGAATCCTCTGGAATGCACATTCCTTGATCCTATTCCAAACTTACTAAAACATAGTGTCTGGGAGTGAAGTCCAGGGCTCTATTAGCTACAAAATTAACATGGAGAAAACTTAAACACATATTATTGAATGAAGTCAATCAGAAAAGGCTACATACTACACAATTCCAACTATCTGACATTCTAGAAAGGGTGAAACTATGGAGACAGTAGAACAACCAATGGTTGTCAGAGGTTAGAAGAGAAGTCGAGTAGGCAGAACACTGTGGAGTTTTAGCGCAGTGAAACTACTCTGTATGACACAACAATGGACACAAGTCATTACACATTTGGCAATATTCACTACATGTATAGCATTAAGAGTGAACTCTAATGGAATGTATGAACCTTATGTGAAAATGTGTTAGTGCAAGTTCAGCGATTGTAACAAATGTACCATGCAAAGCTGGATGTCTATAATGGGAAAGAGTCTGTGTGTGAAGGAACAGGTGCATATGCAAACTTTGTACTTAAATTAGATAGGTATTATGAACAACAAAGCTTGAATATCATTGCTCCATTAATCTACTTCCTATAGAATTAAAAGAAACTAGTCTTGGAATTTGGTCTTGGAGAAAGGAATGGTTACTCTTTTATTGAACAACTTTAAAAAAATTCAGAATTTATTAATTTAGTAACTGGAAATATTTACTTCTTTGTGTAAACTGCTGATAAACTTAGCGCCAAATTTATAGGGTTTTGATGTGGCTATTTTGCTTTGCTTTGTTCTATTTTTGCAAGTGTACACCACATTAAGACCTTGAATTAGTCTGCTAAACTCACATCTGGCTCCATTTTGCTTTTCCATTTCTAAGTTTTCTTTAGTTGCTCTTCTTCAATTATTTTAATTTTCCTTATCTTCCTATACTTTTACTTCTTTACAAGACATTTTAAGCACTGTCATGTTGAATAGTAACTGACTAGCTGTATAAACTAAGCAAATTGTTTAATGTTTCTGAGATCCACTCACATTTTGAAAAAGGGAATATTATTACCCAAAGAGCAAGTTTATTGCATAATTAAATGGGATAATGTATATGAAATATGTAGCAGAATGCCTGGCACATAATAAGCAATCAATAACTGTTACTTAGTAATGACAAGTTTATAACTACAATAATATATTCCGACATGAGAGTTAATGAAAATGATTAATTATGTTTTCAGAACTGATAGCTTTATCTTTTACTTTATTACTTCATTTTTTATTTGCTTAACTATTGTGAAATAAATTACCAGCTCCATTACTTTCTACCTCTAAGTACTTCCAATGTGTGTCCTTTTAAAAATAAGAACACATGCACTGAAAATAATATTACTGCATCTGAAAATTATCATTCCTTCACATCACTAGGCAGTCAGTTCACTCTCAATTTCAACAATTGTCCCCCAGATGTCTTTTATAATTTTTCTCTGATAAACAGTTTTAAATGGTAAGCAATCACTGTATTGCTTTCTATATAATCTAAAGATCATTTGAGCATTTCTAAGCAATTAATTTTATGCTATTTGGCTAGTAGAAGAGGACAAATGTTAGGCAAACGGAAAGGGCAAGGGAAAGACCTGGCCAGAGCAGGCTGTTACATATGAACAGACAGCCAGAGCATGCTGCTCATGGCAATTGGTATTTTTGCAGTTGGACTATAATGACACAGGATGGGAGTCATGCTTTTAGAATTCATTTCAGAAAGTAATAAAGCAGTGAGCAAGAATGCAAACCTGGGAATTGGCAGTATAGAAAAGAGAATTCACGACTGTCTTCATAAGAACTTGGTCTGATAAATTTTGCATACAATTGTACAACTGGAATATTTTATCTTTTTCTTTTCATGAAGTTCCAGTGTAATGGAGATATTCAGCTTGTAAACACATTCAAATAACCAGGATACTTCCTATGAGGTGAAAAAATAGAATAGCA
This sequence comes from Pedetes capensis, assembly GCA_007922755.1. Classification (NCBI taxonomy): domain Eukaryota; kingdom Metazoa; phylum Chordata; class Mammalia; order Rodentia; family Pedetidae; genus Pedetes; species Pedetes capensis. The sequence continues at coordinate 177,529 of VMDO01001828.1, forward strand.
CAGAAAACAAAGATGTTACTTTTTGAAAAAAAAAAGTTAATTTACTAATAATTTTTGTGGCATGACTTAGTCACAATAAAACTAAAAGGATTAAACAGCAGGAAGAGCTTGATAAAAAGGAATGAAATTTTAGCTAAGTCAGTGTCGTCCAAATTTTACATCTATTAGAAAATAATGTGGCAAAGGGTTATTTTTTACTTTTCAAATTGAGTGCTAGTCGCTTGATTTTTAGCTGTTGACATATTTCTACTGGTGTGGTTTTGTACTTTGTGAAAGACTCATAGTAATCAGAGAAAAAATAAACAAGAAGGAAACTTAGCATTTGTTTTTTCATTTAGTTTAGCTTGAGGTTTTCCAAACATATATAGTAGTCTGTCAATTGGAGTGAATTCCAAAAAATGTCTGAACTTTGAATCCTGTCTCATAAGTCCCTATTGAACAAACAACCACATTCATACAGTCCCTGAATAAATATTTTTAGAAATAATTTGACAACTTTAAGGGTCACTGGCATGATTTATGTTATCACTTGAAGGAGTTGGTTTACTTGGAGTTTAGGAAGCTGGAATTATGTCACATATTTTAGCTGTTTCTTCTTAGGAACCTTCTCTGTCTCCATTGCTCGATGCTTTCTAATTTTAACCATTTTTTTTTCTGAGTGAGCTCATTTATTATATTTCAATTGTGTTAGGTTTTCTTATTCAAGAAACACAATGATTCAATAAATGTAATTGAACCTCTACTGTGCACCAGGCATTTGCCTAGGCACTAAGAATACAGTAGAAAATAAGAATGACAAACACATCTGTCATCATGGAGTTTGAATTCTAGAAGGATAAGAGAGAAAATAACCAAAATAAGCCAGTGAATTATATAAATAATATAATTTGGAGAACAACAAGTTAGGAAGTAAGAAAAAGAGTGATATGAGGCAGGAGTGCAGAGGATTCATAACTGTCAAGAGGATAGATGGGGAAGTTTCTTATTGTGCTAGGTGGTGCTGTATAATAGGGTTGCATTCAGTAGAAGAAAAGGTTTATAATGTTTTGTACAAGAGAGGAAATGGGTTAAGCTTGGCTTTGGGGAAGCAGTCAAAGGCATTGTATTGACTTTGACTTTCACCCACTGGGATAAAAGGCTAGTCAATAATAGCTAAGTTGAGATAAGTTAGGAAGTTACTGCTGTAACCAAGCAAGCTGCGACCAGGGAGACTGCAGTCCGTGTAAGGGAGAAGTTATTGGATGGTGAACAGGCTTGAAAGTAGAACAAATGGAATATGGATGTTAGAGACAGAAAAGTATCAAGATTCCCATTAAAAAAGTCTTTGTCTTGAGATTGTAGTTACTATTGAGATATGAAATGTAAAGTGTTCAAAGGACCAGATCTAGAGTGTGTGTGTGTGCATGTGCTTATGAGAGAGAGAGAAGAATTAAGAGGTGCTAGAGTTTAGATCTTAAAAGTCCATGTGTTAAAGTCTTGGTCTCCAGGGAGGTGCTATTGCAAGATTGTGGAACATTTAAGAAGTGGGGCCCAGTGGCGGTTTTAGGCCTGAGGGGGCATACCCTTGGAGAGGATGCTGAGATTCTGACCCTTTGCTCTTCCTCTCTTTGGCTTCCTCACCATGAGGTAAGCAGATTTGTTCTGCCATACATTTGGGCCATGATGTGCTGCCTTGCCATGGGCCTGAAAGCAGTGAAACCACCTGATTACAGATTAGAACTTCCAAATTTGTCAGCCAAAATAACCTTTTTCTTCTTGTAAGTTATTAGCTTAAGTATTTGTTATAGTGACAGAAATCTGACTAACACAAGAGAGATGTTTTATATGAAATGCCTACTAAATATGCAAATGATGTTGAGGAGACCATCTTGAATGCAAGTTTCTGGGTAAAGATATTCAGTGGCTTTCAAAATACTATTTCAAGCCATGAAATTACATGAGATAACTAAGTCAGAAAACAAATGGAAAAGGAGTCCAATGAGTGATAAATGACATATCACGCTCTCTGACGACTTGGAATATAGAAAGGAAACAGCAAGAGAAAGAGAGAGGAGAGAGAGAGAGAGCACTGTGATGAGAGCAATATCAGGAAAGGATGGGGACCTGGACACCAAGTGAAAATCATATTTTAAGAAATAGTGATCTTCATGTCAAATGCTATTGATATGATAAGCACAATGGCAGCTGATAATTATCTTTTGACTTGGGAATACCAGGTCTTTGATGACTTAACTAAAACTTTTGTTTTGTCATGTTTAAGGCAAAACCTAATTAGAGTGGGTCCAAGAAAGCATGAAGCAGAGTGGAAACAAGAAATAGAAGAAAGTAAGTATACACAACTCTTTGAAAAGTTTAGCTAGATGGATGGAAATGATGCATCCTTGAAGGGGGCTGTGATACCAAAAAATATATTTAAAAAAAATTTAAGATAGTTTAAATAACAGCATGTTCATATATAGTTTAAAATGGTCCAGTAGGTATGGGAAAATAGAGACTCAAAAGAGAAAGGAGAATTTTGGAGTGATATACTATTGAGTAGGTAAAGGAGGTTTAGCTCAGTTGGTAGAGTGCTGCTCTTTGTTCTCTGAAGCCCTGGGTTCAATTCCCAGCACCGCAAAAATGAAAGGAGTTGGTAGCCAACTCCTGAAACAATCCACCCTTGAAAACTCTATGAATAGCAGAGAAGCACTGATACGGTGCTGGGCATTGCACAGTGTCAGGTTGTGTTTCATTCTGTTGTACACAGGGTCAATATGAGTCAGACTCAACAGCGCCTAACAACAAATAGAAATAACAAAGGAGACAGTCTAGGCTAGAAGGGAAAGATTTGGCTTTAGTCAGAAGCACAGTCAAAACATCCACAGCCAGAGAAGGGGGCACAGGCGTGCAAAGTCGAATAGATATGGGCCAGGCACAGCAGCACACAGCTATAGTCCCAGCAACTCAGGAGGCAGAGGCAGGAGGATCACAGGTTTGAGGCCAGAGGCAGCCTGCACAACTTAGTGAGACTGTCTGAAGATTAAAAAATAAAGAAAGGTCTGAGAGTGCTGTTCAGTGGTGGGCAAAGGTGAAAAAATGTGGTGGGAGACTATGGAGGTAGTGTTCAGATATTTCCTTTTATTTAAGGATATTAAAATCCACCCAAAATGATAGGAGGAATTAATTAGAATAGGAGTTTTAAGGAGAGAGGTATAAGATAGTAAACACATTAAGTATGAGTAAATGAGATATAAGAATATAGCAATTTAACTGGGCATATTAGAGACACCATTGATGAAAGATGTTGTTTGTTGTTAGGTTGGGTCTGACTCATAGTGACTTTATGTACAACAGAATGAAACACTCTTTGGCACTGTGCCATGCCTGACTCTATTGTCAGTGCTTCTCCAGTATTCATAGGGCTTTCAATGGCCAACTGTTTAGGGAGTGGATTGCCATTTCCTTCTGCCTAGCCTGCTGCATGTGGTATTCCCAGGTGGTGTCCCATCCAAGAACTAACCAGGCTGACACTGCTTAGCTTCGTAGATCAGGCAGGATGGAATGTCAGGGGGCTATGGCTTCAGACTAATGAAAGATAATGAATTTAAAATGATTGGGGTCTGCTTAATTCTTATTTTTGCCACATTCTGTCATATGGGTATAGACTTACAGTGGCCCAGTAGCTAGTGTTTGAGTTTTACTAAGGGTGTACTGTAAAGTAAGAGAGGGAGATAGTTATATGACTAGCCATAGACTTGAAGCTGGTGAATTGAATGAATAAAGTGAACACTTGAGGAAAGTGAGGGAGAGGAAAAATGTGGTAACAGCACAGCATTGTTTTTCCTGGGGTTAAGGAATTGTTGGAAATGCAGTCTGTATTATTTTTCTATAGTTGCTACTGCAAATTACCAGGAATTTGGTGATTTATAACAACACAAATGTGTTATTTTATAATCTTGGGTATCAGAATTGTGGAATGTATCTCACTGGACTAAAACCAAGACCTGGCAAGAGTAAAGTTCTCTCTTAAAGCTCTAGGGTAGAACTCACCTTTTTTATCCCCTCTCCAGAAACTGCCCCTCCATTCCTTAATTGAAGAACTTCTTTCACCTTCAAAGCCAGCAATGTCCACTTACATTTTTCTCAAGATGTCATCTCTCTGGTTCTGATTCTTGTGTCTCTCTCTTTTTCAGTTAAAGACCATGACACCCACCTAGATAATGCAGCATAATGGCTTTATTTTATTTTATTTTATTTTACTTTATGGTCTGGGTGTTGAACCCAGGGCCTCATGCATGCACTACACCTGAGGAAGATTTCTAAACCCAATCTCTGTATTTTCAAGATTAACTGATTCATAATCTTAATTCCATTTAAAATTGTAATTCTTTTGGCCATGTAACATAATAAGAATTAGGACCCTGACACCTTTGGGGACAATTATTCTGCCCAAGCCAGGACACTGAAAATAGCAATAGGAATAATGAGAGGAGATAAAAAAAATGTATGTAAAGAAAGAAGTTATTGGAGGATAGGAAACTTGAATTTGTTATTTGGTAGCAAAGAGGTCTAGGGGTTGACTGTGGGAATGAACCAACTTCAGTGGAGGACAGTAGTCTAAAGAATTAAGCAACGAGTTGCTTCACAGTTGAAACTATCATTCTGAAAGAGTTATTAAAATGCCTATGATATGCAAAGGCAACTCAGGAGAGTTTTAGGGATCCAAGAGAAAAATAAATATTCAATTGATAAAGAGAAGTGATCGACTGTTGTGGGTTTTCTTCTTGTTTAGCAAAATGTTAAGCTTTGCCATATAACTTGCTTTGTCCAATGGGAGGCATAGATGAGTGAAAGTGTGTCAGTTCTGAACAGAGATTTTAAGGGGTATTATGAATTTTGGCCAGTCTTGTGGGTGCCTGACTGCTTCTCTTGTGAGAATACAGGCCAAGGTGGTGGCTGTTCATTTAACTTGAGTACTTGCGTATAAAGACATGTGAAGCAGACCTGAAAGTAACCTACAACTTAGACCAAAGCACAGATGAGTCCAGTTCATACCAGTCAAGCAATGCCAACCTATAGAGTTGTGTCTGAAAAATTAATGATTATTCTTCTAAACTACTTAGTTTGATTGGTTATTACGCAGCAAGAGCTGCATAGTACATCAAGGAAGAATAGATGACAGTAATAAGCAGGACTTGTGGTAGAGTATTCTGAAGGTAAGGAATTAAAGCTTTCTAATTCTTTTTCAGGGAAGAGGGAGGGAAAACGGAATCCCTTATGAGAAATGAGGACACTTACTCCACTTACAGAAGTACAAGAGCGATGAGAAGAATATCAGATTTTGTATGAATGGTTTCAAGGTAAACAATGGTCACAGCAGAAATCTGTATTTTCAGTATAGCATGAAGGTGTAGGGAAAATTTGGAGGAAAGTTGAGAATTCAGAGGAGTTTGATAATGATTGATAATGTCCATAAATTATATAACTCAGTGGAATGATTTCCACCTTGATCTTTTTCTTATTTTCAGATTTTATTTTCCATTATTTAGTGTACATTTCTATATGATGAAGCCAGGTACCTCAAGATATACATAACTAAAAACTGAGCTTACCCTTCATAAACAAGCTTCTCTGAAAACAGCTTTAATTTCACCTACACTTGAGACCATAGGTATCTTTAAGTCTTGGATTTACTCCTCACACACATCATATTTTCTCAAATCTCAGCCACATTCTTTCAACAGTTCTAGAGGGCTACAAAATCAGATGCACTCCTGTGAATCCAATCCACATGTGATTCTGTATGCAGTCCTCTAGAACTGTTGAAAGGGTGTGGATGATATTTGAAACAGTATTAGTAGATGCTTAGGTCCTGTCTATTATATTTTCAAGATATTCCTCAAATGAGTTCCTACTTTTTCTTCCTCGCAACTCTCACACTGTATGTATATACGTCCTCACAAGAGATATTGAAATAATTTTCTAAAAGCTTTAATAACTGTAGCATTTCTTCCAAATATTCTACTTTTCAAGTGAAAAAGACATGGATTCTGAGTCAGATATTTCACAGTTTGCATCAGATTGAGACTTACTATGGAACAAGAAAAACAAAAATTAAAGCTTTATGAGCTTAAACTTTCCTTACTTATCAAAATTGGACAATAAAATTAGCTGGTTTACAAGACTGCTGCTAGAGCTAGATGAAATAGCACCCAGCTAATTGGTGCTAAATGATGTTCAATTAATATTAGTTTCCACCTGGGCATGGTGGCACATGGCTGTAATCCTAGTAATTTGGGAGGTAGAGGCAGGAGGATCTAAATTCAGGCAAGAGGCAGCCTTCTGTAACTTAGCTAGACCCCACCTCAAAATAAGAAATGAAAAATGGGCTGGGAGTACACATCCATCTTCACTTCTTGCCAGTTAAATCATAAAGAACAGGAATTTACTTTCTTTTTCTCTATTTCTTTCATTCCTTGCACAGAGTAGAAGATACATCCTATCCAAGTGAGTAAAACTATTATTTGCATCGAGATACATTGACAGTGTGCAAAGCTACTGAATTTTTCTATGAGCATACCAAATATATATTGAATTAAGTATTAAAATAAAGAATACAGTTTAAAAGTAAATCTCATTAAAATAGATTCACCTTTATAGAAAAAATAGAACACATTATCTGTCTGTCTCTGTCAGGTTCAGAATACTGAAATGCTAATAGTGTCATGACCTCTAGGGACGAGGGTAGAGAATGCTATAATAGAGATGTTTTTTCCCACTCTCCTCAGGTTAAGCAAGGATTTTAATTATTCCTGCACAGATCTATTAATTATTCATAAGCCTGATGATCTGAGTGCTTATTTCCACTCTATCAATATAAGGTTTCGGGCCTCCCCAGGCCTTTGTTGGGAGTGGGCTGACAAAAATGCTGTCTATTTAGTCTTTTGCAGAGATTTCTCACCATTTTTTCGAGGTCTTCTCTGAGTAAATAGAAACTGTTGCCTCATCGAATGAATTCCAAATGTGAGAGAAAATCATTTTGGAAAAAAGTAATTATGTTTTGTTTCATATGTAATATCAATAAAAGAAAACAACTTATACACAAAGCTCAGTATCCATTGGGTTGGTCCATGTGTGACTTGCTTTTATGATTTTCAGAGTCTTTCAAAATCTACTGTTATAGTTAATAAACTGAATATCAAGAATGTGAATCTGATGTACTCATGGGGACTGAACTTTCAACATGGTTTATATTTAGTATAGTAGACTTTATGGATATAGGGGCAGAGACATATATTTAAAATAAATAGTTCACTTTCTTTGAGTAGAAAATGCCTTTAAGAAGATATTGTCATCACAACAATTGTGTTTATACTTCAGAATCTGTTTTTTGATAACATGATCACCAAAGGCCACACAAGGAGAATACAATGGCATGAGATTAATAAGTATGACCTCTATATTTCACTGTACTGTTCCTTTTTAATTTTTTCCTGCATATTCTGTCTAAATGCATGGAAGATAGCTCTTATTAAGTGTTCTGTTTTAGTTTATCTTTAGGTGGCAATGCAAACAATTATGGTTTTTGAAGATCAACAACTTAATAGATATCTGACAATATTTATATGAATTTCCTTTATAAGAAAATTATACATAAAAATGAAAAAGAAAATTTCACATTACTTCAAGTTGACTCCATCCTTGTAAGTCATGATTAACTTCTTACAATATGTAACTATTGAACTGCAGGTGCTATTTTGAAATGCCACCTTTTTATGCAAAACTAAACTTAAATATGAGAATTTTGGTGGGCTCAACCATATTCTCACTATAATAAAACCATCAGAAAACAACTGGAATTATAGTTTCCCAGCATATAATATTGCCTTTTGTCAGTAGCACTGAGGTGAAAAAAAGTAAATTGGTATTCAAGGTATTTGATGCTATGGTTGACGCTTTCCCTCCTCTTCCTCTTTTTCTGATTATAAAATGATTAGAAAGAATGTATCACCCTCAATTGCTTTATGTTTGTTCTACACTAAATCTGCTCTGGGCTAGCTATACCATAGCACAACAATGCGGGGGTAAAAAGAAAGCAATCGTAGACTCACAGATGATTATTATTATTATTTGAAATGTTAAAGTGACTTACTTTTAATGTGGAAAGATCAGAGGTCACAGTTAACACTTTAGCATTCAACACAAAGCACAGTATTTCTGGCTTAAAGGAGTCAATGCAACAACTCCCTTGAATTTTGAGTAATATCTTCTGTATTTTATCCTATCTGAAGCAGAAAAGAGACATGTCACTTTTCTGCTACTAAGAGGAAGGGCAAAGAATCCTTATGAAGTGTGTGACACAAGATAGAAATCCAGACAAGAAAAGTTTGGTATGAATTTTATAGCCTGGCTTTTGCATTCCAGTTATACTTCTACCTAAGTTTTCAAATTATTTTAGCTCATGAACTTTTTTTTTTTAATAATAGCACTTCTATGCTTTCCCTTCTCAAATCTTCCCTTCTCGTTGTATATGGAAGCAAAACCACAAACTTAACAGGTATTGAGACCAATTATTTATCTACATTTGTCCTCTAAGGAATTTGACCTGCAAATTATCCACATTCTCTTACTCAATAGCATCATCTTTTTCTCAGGAACCCAAATTATCCCTCAGTTATCTGTCCTTCCTTCTTACTCATCTTCCTTTACCTCATCCAGGTCATTCCTAAAGCCTTATCTATTTCTTAAATATCTCTCTAACAAGTTCCCTCCATCTCATTCTCACTTTAAATAATTTTATTTAGATCCTTGTTATCTCTTTTCTAGAACTAATGTCCTGATCAAGTTTGCTATGTCTAGTCTTTAACTATACCTCTTCCCTTCCCCCAAACTTGTGTTTCTGAAACAAATTTGGTCTTGATATTGTTATGACCCAAAAACAACATGAAGTCTTTCTTTTATCAAGTTAAACCCTTTAATATGACCTGTGAAGTCCTTTTCAAGAAAGTTCCACATTGTTGTCTATTCAGACTGCTCTAAAATGGCCATAGGCTGGCTGGCTTATAAGTGTTGAAACTTATTTCTCATAGTTCCTGAGACTGGAAAGTTCAAGGTCAAGGCTCTAGCAGAATCAGTGTCTGATGAGGACTTCCTTTCTGATTCACAGAAGGCTGCCTTTTCACTATGAGTTCTCTGGTAGAATGGAGAAGGAGTTTTCTGGGGTCTCTTTTGTATGGACACTAATATCATTCATGAGATCTTCATCCTTATGACCAAATCACCTTTCACAAACCCCACCTCCAAACACTAACATTGGGGATTAGATTTCAACATATGAATTCTGAAGGGACACAAACCTTCAGTCTACAATATACCCATTCCGTCACTTTATGCTAGGTCACCAGTATTCCCAGAACTGACCCTCTTACCCTTTCTCTTAGTCACTTTTCAACCCAGTATAAAATACCTGAGATAAATGACTTAGGGGAAGAAGGATTTATTTTAGCTCACGGTGTCATAGGTTTCAGTCCATGGCTGGCTTGCTCCATTGTTAGTGGCCTGTGATAAGGTAGAACATCATGGTAGCAAGAGCTTGTGGTGGAGGAGGCTGCTCATCTCATGGCAGCCAGGAGGATCAATGTGAGGGAGGATCTGTGCAGAGTTCCAATGACCCACTTCCTCCAACTAGACCCTGCCCTCTAATTGCCCATACAGAGTGGAGTCATTGATGGTTGACTCTATCCCTGAGGCATCGGTCCTCACGATCCAGTCACTTCTCAAAAGCACCACCAGCTGGGGACCAAGGTTTCAACATATGAGGTTTTTTGGGAGGAAGGGACAAACAGTTCATATTCAAACCATCATACTCTTACAGTTGATAATTTTCCAGGAATGAGAGACTGGAGAGACCAGAGAGCTCAGTTTTAAAGGCCATGAGTTGTGGAATGAATTTAAATAGGCCTTGCATCCCTGCTTTGCAATCTGTTAGCAGTGGGACATGGAGAAGTTACTTAACGTTACTAAGCCTCAAACCCATTTCTCATCTATCAAATGAGGATGGTATTGCTCTCCTCAGTGTTGATGTGAAGATTATATATACTTCCTTACAAAAACAGATGAACACAATTGGCAAATAGTAATTACTCAATAAATAGTACTTGTATTCCCTCTGTTGCTCTGACAGTTATTTCTACTACTGTTTTCTCCTCCTCCTACTGTAGTTGTTTTTGCCTTTAGTTACCACGTTTATGAATCCTCCGTGACAGATATTTGTTTTCCTGAAAATATACTTGATTATTAGAAACACCTAGAAAATACTTAGTTTAATTCTTCTAAAATGAGTGATCAGGTTTTATAGTACTACTCTGATTGATTTGATTATGAAATAATGTTCTAAAATCCCAGGCTGGATGATTCACTTTGAGAACAACTTGAACAGGTAAGTAAAAAAGCATTTGAAAAATGTAATTAATTTAAATTAGTGGTATGATTGGGATAAATATTAATAATCCAAACACTTTTCAGAATAAAAGGAAAATTATTAAAAATGATAGTGAGACCATAGGAAGAAATGAGAATAGTCCCCAGAATAGTACCTCCCAAAGTTACTTCAATAGATTTTTGTCAGGATTCAGATGCAAAGGTTTAGATTGCAGAATAATAAATATAGAATGACTTAACATTGAAATGAACAGCAGAATCAATCCCTGTCCTTCTGATAAAGCTAAATTTACCTTTCTTAGATTTTGTGATATGTGCGATATATATAAACAACATGTGCAGCCAGGTCCCATGGCACATGCCTATAGTCCCAGTGATGCTGGAGGCTTCTGCAGGAGGATTGCCTTGTCTCAAAATAGAAAATACTGAGATTGGGATGCAGCCGATAATACATGAGACCTTGGGTTCAATCCTCAAGTACAGAAAAAAAATGAAACATTAAAATCATAATTATCAGATATTTATTGAGAATTTAATTTTGGTGATACAGAAGAATAGTTTGGACAATTCTTCAAAGGTGATTGGGAAAAAGTAGTTCATATGTAAGTTACAATACAGCCAGTTGCCAATAAGTAGTTTGGGATTTTGAGACAATGGAGAAATTTCAAGATTATCTTTACCATTTGCATGAAGAAAAGAAGACATATATCAAGTTAAATGTGTTATTTTTTTAAGAAATAAAATGAGGAGTATGAAAATACTAAATAAACATAGTGTTGAAAGGTTGTCATCGCTACTTGGGAACACCAAAGAAGAATCCTCTTTTCTCTTTGACATCTAGTTCCTTAAGCCTTTCACAACTTTTTCCAAGAAAGATGACACGATTGTTTCCTGTGTTTGTTTAACTGGAAATCAGCAACCCGCAGTTCAACAGGAGTTAAAATGCAAGTAACATGTTTTATTTACTAAAGGAACACTTTTTTTTTCTGCAAGTACTTCATGGAAAAAAAATCCAATCCACGTTGTCTTAATCTTGATAGATTCTCCCAGTGTTTGTCTATATTCTTTCTTCTTATAGCATTTCCTGCTTCTCTAAATCCTAATCCCCAAATCCTCTGCCTCGATTACCATTCAATACCTTTAGCTTATATCATTATATCCTGATGTCCTTAACTAGGTTAAGACATTACAGTTGCCACTTGAACTGAATACTGTTTGAAAAACACAGATTTTTGATTGACATGCTCCCTATATCCCCTGGATCCCATTTAGGTCCACCTGGGAAAGGAAGCTGGCATCTCTAGAAAAGCAATATCACAGAGACATAGAATTGCACAAAAATAAACTTGCAGAAAATATTTGCAAATCTAGATAAATTTTCAAAAATTATGACAAATTCATTCAGAAACATTTATTGAGTGCCTACAATGTGTCCAGCTTTATTGAAGAAGGTGGAGGTAAAGGAACAATCAAAAGAACAAGTAGAGATTGTCTTGTATGCTGCTTATACTCTAGTATGTGAATGGAAAAGAGACAATATATTAGATGTATAATATAATGTCAGATAGTGATAAGTATTCTGTAGAAAAATAAACCTGAATATGGAGGCTGAGATATGATTGAGGGTAGAATACTTTTCAGAGACCCAATGCTCTCCTACAGTGCTATTTGTGCAGAGACATGAAGAAACCAAAGGGGCTAATAGGTGAGGGAAGAAAACTACAGGTAAGGAAAACTCCAAATGCAAAGGCCCCAGGGTGGTAGTGTAGGTGGCGTTTTCAAAGACTATTCAGTGGATTTAGAACCCAGGGAATTCAAAGGGAGATGAGTCATCATACCATAGAGACACCTGCATCTCCATGTTCAATGCAGCGCTTTTCACAATAGCAAAGATATGGAATCAACCAAAGTGCCCCTCAACAGAAGAATGGATAAAAAAACTATGGTATATATACACAATGGAATACTATTCAGCAATCAAGAAAGATGAAATAG
>VMDO01001829.1:0-34818 GCA_007922755.1 Pedetes capensis
GTTGATGGTCTGATCCACAGTCAGCACCTGGTCTTGTTTTGACATTTTGTACAGAGCTTTTCCATCGTCTCTTTGCACATATGTAGTCAATTTGATTTCTGTATGTTCCATCTGGTGAAGTCCATGTGTATAGTCTCCGTTTATGATGTTGAAAAAATGTATTTGCAATGAAAAGGTCATTGGTCTGACAAAATTCTATAATGCGATCTCCAGCTTCATTTCTGTCACCAAGACCATATTTTCCAACTACTGGGCCGCCTTCTTTGTTTCCAACCTTTGCATTCCAGTCACCAGTGATTATCAGTATGTCTTGATTGCATGTTTGATCTATTTCAGATTGCAGAAGCTGATAGAAGTCTTCCCTTTCTTCATTTGTGGCCTTGGTGGTGGGTGCAAATCGTATTGTAGGGAAAGCAAAAATGACTTCCATGTACTAGGTTCTTTGGCTGGGCTACAAATTCAATTGATGTAAAACAGATTAACAGGAGAAAACTCATTTTAATTAGTATGTCCATACTCAGAAGTACCACAGATATGAGACTCAAGGACAGTCTGGATGACTGAAGTTTATACAGCATCCTGAGTTACAGAAAGGGACAGGGGCCTGGGCCTTCTGGGGGTGGTAGAGGAAATGCATGGGGAGGGTGAGGGAAAGAAATGTGTGCTTCCAGGTATATTGTATGTATAGATAGGTTTACTAATAAAAGTTTCCTTTATAGCTATAAATTTCCTCTACAAAAGGGCAGCTTTTCAGAGTTACTCCAGTGTCTGCAGTTTCTCAAAATAACCAGCTTGGAATAATCGATTTGCCAAAGAGGAGGTTACATATTCTTGTCTCTTGCAGAAATATTTTGGGACGGTATATCTTGGACCCCAACAGTACCCACTTGTAAGTGTGGTTGTAAAGTCACTGAGGTAAAGCAAGGAAAGCATTTAGCGTAGTAGAATCATCCTCTGTACTTTTCCACATATTTTTAATGAAAAATAGGGTCCGGGATTGTAGCTCAGGGGTAGAGCGCATGCCAAGCATGTACAAGATCCTATGTTCCATCCCCAGAAGCAAAACTTGAAATAAATACAATGCTACCAAGTGTTTTGTGTCAGTCAACAAGAGGTAGCAGTTACCTTACTGAGCAAGCTACAGTGCAGTGTTTGAAAAAGCTCCTTCAGAGCCAGGCATAGTGGTGCCAGCCTGTGATCCCAAGCACTTGGGGAGGCTGAGGCAGGAGGATCATGAGTTCCAGGCCAACCTAGGCTATAGCCCACAGTGAGACCTTGCTTCAAGCAATAACAAGGACAAATAATTGCTTCAGAAAGTTTCAAACTTTTTAAGCCAGGCACTATGACACATGCCTATAATCCCAGACTAAGGAGTCTGAGGCAGGAGGATCGTAAGTTTGAGGCCAGAGGCAGCTTGTGCAATTTATCAAGGCTGTCTCAAAATAAAAAATGAAAAGGGGCTGGGGGTGCAGCTCAGTGGTAGAATACCCTGGGTTCAATCCCCTAGCACTGCAATAGTAATAATAATAATAATGTAAGTTTTAAATTTTTTGAAGCTATTGGAGCCTTTTGTTGGTATTAAAACTTTCATCACCAGTTTGGTTTGGTTTGGTTTGGGTTTTTTGTGCTGCTGGAGATGGAGCCCAGAGCTTTGTGCATGTTAAGCAAGTGCTCTACTGTGGGGCGTCACCCTGCCACTGGACTCACTCCTGCTGTGAGCGGGAACCAGCCACCAAAGACCCATCATCTGGTGAGGGGTTGCTGAGCACCCAAGACCCGCACCGCCCAGAAAGGAGGCTTGTGCCCACAGCTGCTCTGAGAAGCCTTGAGAAAGGCAGGCTCAGAGGCTTATGCCCACGGCGGCTCCTTGCTTCTTTCTTCCCAGTGAAGATGCCCGGCTCCAAGTGCTCTGCTCCAACAGCTCTTTATTGTTTCCTTGTCTGTCCTGGTCGATGGAATGGACCCAGACTGCTCCTTGTGCCGCCCTTATATACTCTTTTGCGGTTAGCCAGGGACCAATCAGAGGCAGTCACCCCATACGTGTTTCAGCCCATCAAAGGGGATATGCAAATTTGGTTTTGTAAAAGTAGTCAATCAGGGATGGTTCCAGAATGTTCCAAACAGGAGCCGGTCAGGGGTTTGGAGACAGCCAATCAGTGTTGAGGGGTCTGAGGCAAGGGATTAGATGCCAGCACCATCTTGGAGAGCTTGATGACCCTGAGTTCCCAGATGTAGGGCAAAGGTGACTGCGTGGGGAACAAGCCTCAGTCCTCCAAGGGAGCCTAGATAGGCCCTGGGGCAAACTGCCTCTCTAGGCAGTGCCCTACACTCTACCACTGAGTACATCCCCAACTTCCCAAAACCACTTTCTTTACTCTCACACCAACACCAAATGTAGAGGGCTTTTCCCCTGTACCTACCATTTCTCTGAGACCCCAGCAGGTTAAAGGCTCAGGCAGACAAGACTATCTCCCATTCAGAAGCCAGTTGAAGTCTATGTTGTCACCTATGCTTCTAACCAGCTGGCTCTTCAGTTCCTGTGATCCCCTCCTCAGGCTCCCTGATTTGCAAGAATGGCCCACAGAACTCAGGAAGACAATTTGGTTATAAATTACTAGTTTATTATGGAAGTATAGGGAAGAACTACATAGGGCAAGGTATGGGTGAAGGGGCGCTGCTGTGGTGCCCTCTAGGCACTCAACCCTCCCAGGATGTCCTGGTGAAGCTCTGGAGCCCTGTTGTGGTGTTTTTATGGAGGCTTCATTAGGTACACATGGTTGATTAATATCATTTGGCCATTGGTTATTAAGTCACTCTCCAGTCCCTCCAGCCCAAGTGAAGGATGAAGTTCCAATCCTCTAATAGCTGGTTCTTTTATCCTTAAGGATTGTCCAGAAGTCATCTTATTAACATAAACTCAAGTATGGATGTTACAACTAACAAAAGATGCTTCTTTCACCTTTATTTCAGGAACTGGGGACAAAACCAACCAATTAGTATAACAAAAGAAGCTTCTATGTTTTCTGTCACTTTGGGACTTATAAGGGTTTTAAAACCTTGCCTGAGAACTGAGGACAGGGACCAGCGTGTGTATTTCTTATTATATCACAGTATCACCAGTCTTTAATGCTGCCCCTGTCGGCAGTGCCATGAGCAGCTTCTGTGTTGGAGACAGTGACTATGCAGACATGAGACCCGGTATTGCTCTCAAAGAGATCACAAACTAGGCAGTGGTTTTCCACTGCCTAGGTTTTTTTTGTTTTGTTTTGTTTTTTTCTTTTTTTTCTTT
Organism: Pedetes capensis; assembly: GCA_007922755.1. NCBI lineage: Eukaryota > Metazoa > Chordata > Mammalia > Rodentia > Pedetidae > Pedetes > Pedetes capensis. Next base: position 3,290 of record VMDO01001829.1, read on the forward strand.
TATCATAGTGGAACTCAGAAAATGCTACCCCAAAGTGTGACACTTTGGCATGCTGAGTGCTGTGAATTAAAGGAAAACCGAGGTCTCTCTGATCTCTTATTCTTCTGTCTCTCCTCTTTCTTCTTCCAAGCACAGAGTGGGGCATTCTCTGAAACTCCCTTATATGAGTGAAGACAAGGAATTCTCATGACTCCTGGGTCCTTCCCAGTGTTACCAGGGAACAAAGGTCCAGGAAGCTGCTAGCAAACCTCCGTCTTTGTGTTTGGTATTTAAAGAAATTTAGGTTCAGCACAGAAATTGTAGTAGAGAACATAGGCAAGATTTATTGTGAAAGATAGGTTGGTTTTAAGGAATAATTACCAGGGAAAACTGAGGCACCTGGAGAAGTTTAGATAAACTTGGAAAAGAATTTGAAGAAACTTCAGTTGTTTGGGTAAACTGACATAAGGATATTCTCTAGGGGAAAGAAAAGCCAGAGAGAGCAGAAGAAATGTGTTTTGAGGGGTTGGTGGTGGCAGTTGTCTTTTCCTGGATTTGTTGTTGTTGTTTTGGTACTTAGGGGTTGAACTGAAGGCCTCACAACATAATTTGCAAGTGCTCTACCACAGAACTGCACCCCAACCCCTTTTTAATTTTTCTTTTCTTTTTTTCTTTTCTTTCTTTCTTTTTTTTTTTGAGTCAGCATTTTGCTAATTTACACCAGCTGCCTCTGACCTCAAACTCATGATCCTCCTGCCTCAGCCTCCTGAGTCACTGGGATTACAGGTATGTGCCACCATGGCTGGCACAGAAGAAAAGCAAGTTTTTTTAGAAGGAAAAGTACCTTCAATAGATAGAGAAGATGGCAGGCCCCAAAGGAAAGGGCAGTTTGTTTGCAGCCACCAGGGAGGAAGAGAGAAGAGAGCGAGCAGGCACATATTCACACTAGTTCTTAAACTATGTTACTGCCAGTGTAACATCAGCCCTGAGCATGGAAACTCAAGCTCCACCTCAAGCCCCATATTTAGTAATCTTTTGTGGTTTAGAACATATGGAGCCTAGGGTCTTTGTTTTATAAAATGGCTTAATGGACTTGTTTGGCATATTTCAAAAGAATGGGCCAAAAGACAGCTATCTTGGAATGATCTTCTTTTGTTCATACTAAGGCACCCATTGATCTTGGATTAGAATGGATTAGGGATCTGTTAGAACAATATCCTGGGAAGTTCGTCTCATCATAGCTAAACACAGGAGCCATTTTTAATCCCCTTCCTCCATTTTGCCCAATAATACCTAAGCTAACTGTGTAACACTAGGAATATATCAACGGGGAAGATTAACTGAACTATTAAAGACTGAAGGACACCACACCCAGGACTTTGTCACCAACTGTCACCTATTCTTCTGAGAGTTGCTCCTAGAAAACTTTTCTTACCTGAGAGATTTTTGTATAGCACAACCACCTTTATTCACCATACAATTCTGTTCTCCTTCCTAAAAATCATATAACCACTTCCCCCCATAGTACATATGCTTGTCTATTACTCAGGGCATTGTATAGACTTTAATCACCTAACCCTTATTCCTGGTCAATTCTGTAGGGCTCCTGTGCCTATGCGTGGTTTTTCTCCTGTCAATCTGTCTGCTATTCGGTTTATTTCATGGACTCAGATACTGACTTTCAGAGGGTAGAATTTTTTTTTCTCTCCCCTACAATCACAACCCACACTGTAAAGATGCATTTTAGATCATGATCCAGTTCGATCTCTCACACACATGACTGAAATAAAAATTTTATAGTAATATATATGATTGGTCACAACCCACTCACACTATGGACTTTAAGACTCATGAATACATTACAACATTCACTTCTTCCAGTTATGGAGACAAAATTTACATGTAATAAAATTCATTCTTCTTAGGTATATAATTACATGGATTTTTATAACCTGTACAGTCATTTGACCACCATTACATCAAGACGTACAATATTTCTATCGCTCCAAAATATTCCCTTGTACCTTTTTGTAGCCCATATATTCTCCTGAACCAAGTCACATGCTGATTTTTGCCTCTAGAGTTTTGCCTTTTCCAGAATATTATACAAATAGAACCACGCATCATGTAGTGTTTCTGAGGCTGTGTTCTTTTACTTATAGTAATGCTTTTGGAATTCATCTGTGTGGGAAATATATATATTGTTGGTTTTAGGTGCCATGAAGTTGGATCTGACTCAGTGACCCTATGTACAACAGAATGAAACACTACCCAACTCTGTGCCATATACATGATCTTTTTATGTTTTAGCCCAAAGTTATACCCACTGTGTTTCTTTTTGAGTCATGCCACATCAGCAAAAGGAGGTCCCAGGGACTTTACTCCATTCACTTCATTAAGGTTGACTCTACTTTGAGGAGGCATCTCTTCCTCAGTCATTTCTTGAATGCTATCCAGCCTGGAAGGTTCATTTTCTGGCTCTATATTTGACAGTCCTCCATTATTCATAGGGTTTTGAATGGCTAGTTGTTCTGGGAGTGGGCTACCAGGTCTTTCTCCCTAGTCTGTCTTAGTCTGGAAGCTCAGCTGCAATCTGTCCACCATGGGTGGCCCTGCTAATATCTGAAATAGCATAACTTTTAGCATCACAGGAAAATACAAGCCCCAACAGCATGATAAGCTGACAGACACATGGGGGGGGGGAAATATATATATATATATATATATATATATATATATATATATATATATATATATCATATTCCTTTGTATGGCTATACCACAATTTGTTTATTTACATTTGTTTCCAGTTTGATACAATTGTGACTAAAGCTGCTATAAACATTCACCTACAGGCTTTTCGTGGACATCTTCACTTCTCTGGGATAAATATCCAGGAGTGGGATCGGTCGGTCACATGGTAGTTATTTCCACATTGGTAGGGCCAATTTTGTGTTCTTACAAGCAGTGTGGGGCTGGGATTTAGCTCAGTTGGTAGAGCGCTGCTCTGAAGTCTCTGAGTTCCCAGGTTTGATTCCCAGCACTGCAAAAATGGGAGAAGGATGTGGCAATCCACTCCCGAGGCAATCTCAAAACAATCAGCCATTGAAAACCCTCCGAGAGTCGCTATGAGTCAGACACAACTTGACAGCACCTAGCCACCACAAGCAGTGTATTATTTTCCACTGTTATGTACTTATTATTACTTATTATGTACTTATTATAAATGTATAACATAACAGTTATGTACTTATTATTATAAGTACATATATATTATAAGTACATAAGTTATTATGTACTTATTATAAATGCATAACATAACAGTTATGTACTGTTATGCATTTGGTTTTGTCAAATTTTTTTTGTATGAGCCATTTTTATACGTATATCATGGTATCTGGGGCCAGGGTTTAGCTCAGTTGGTAGAGTGCTGCTCTGCATTCTCTGAGGCCCTGAGTTCGATCCCCAGCACCACAAAAATGGGAGAAGGATATGGTAATCCACTCCCAACACAATCCCAACACAATCAGCCATTGAAAACTCTATGAGTTGGACTTGACAGCACCCAACAACATCATAGTATCTAACTGTGGTTTGAATTTTCATATCTCTAATGACTAATCATGTTGAGCATCTTTTCATATTGTTACCATTTCAAGATTCAGTCCGCTCGCCACTCAAAAGCCAATTCCGTAGACAAGAGTTGGTGAGACAAGGACTAGATGTAGTGGCATACACCCGTAATCCCAGCACTCATGAGGCTGAGGCAAGAGGATCATGAATTTGAGGCCAACCTGGCCTACGTTGCAAGATCCTATTTCAAACAAAACAAACAAAACCACCTAAAGAAAGACGAGTTAGCAATTTATGTCTTAAATCATTTAGGTGCAGCTTTTCTTTAGAATCTGTAATGCTGGGGAAAGGGAGCAGAAGTAACTCTGCAAAGGACAACTCCCAGAGGAGCTGCCACTATCACAGTGCGATTATTTGTTACATATACAGACAGTGCCAAAAATAAATAAATAAAGGTATATATCTTGGGACAAAAACTTTCCATTTGTTGTTTTAAGAATGTTTCCTATGGTTGTTGTGATGTAATTGTTGTTGTTGTTAGGTGCCATGGAGTCAGTATCCGACTCATAGCCACCCTCATAGGGTTTTCAGTGGCTGACTGTTTCGGGATTGCCTTGGGAGTGGATTGCTAGGCCCTTCTCCCATTTTTGCGGTGCTGGGAATTGAACTCGGGACCTCAGAGACTGCAGCACAGCGCTCTACCAACTGAGCTAAATCCCAGCCCATTGTGATGTAATAGGAGAAATATAATCTAGAACATTATATTACACATTACTACTGTAATTCAATTCAACTTCAAAAAGTAATACATAGATAACATCTCTGATTGCAGGTGCCTCACTCAGGAAGCTCCGTTGCCCGCTGAAAGTGCCACTTCCTGCCCCTCGTGTTGTGTCATTGTTTCTTTTGCACCAGGGCTTGTGGGTTTATAGTGGAGGACACTGGCCCAGCAAGTAGAGCGCAGGGCCTTGGAGAACTGAGCTCTGTGATGAAGTAGGCATGGGATAATCCTCCCAGGAAACACCCTGGACTAGGGACAGGAGGCTGCCTTCCAGCCAGCCTCTGTCTCTCCTGACTGTGACTCTCTTTCCCTCCCCAGACAGATGACCTGAGCTGTGACATCATGGTAGGAGCAGGAAAACAGATGCTCTGAAACTTTTCTCCGCAGAGAAATAGGCATTTAGGCACCATCCCAAAGGTCCCCAGGAGTGTTCCTTGGCTCCTGACTGTGCCCCCTACAATGTCCCGAGCACTTTGCAATGGTGTCTGGAGACAGCCCAGCCTCTACTGCCTGAACTTCCTCCTTCATGGAGCTGAGCCATTTCAGAGAACTCAGGCTTGAAATCCAATGTTTTGGAGAGGGAGGAGTTCATTTGGCCTTTTTTTTTTTTTTTTTTTTTTGTCTTTTCCTCCAGCAGAGAGACTGAAAACAAGACTATGCAAAATGTTATCCAGAAAGAAAAGGAGGTGGGGGAGACTGGAGCCCCAGACTAAGGAACGAGTAAAGGCTGGCTCACTCCTCAGTCCAGCTTCTGCCTATCTCAGCCCTGACCCCCAGCACCCTCCCTAGCTACTGCTTCCAGAAGCCAGCCCCACCTCATCCCTGGCGGCTCACCCATCCCTTCTGTTGGACCTCCCCACTGTCTCGCAGCCCATCTGCTCCATGCTTCTGTTGATGATTTTGTAACTTCATCACGGCCTTGTTTCCCTTCAGACACTCCAGATGGTTACTGCCTTTCTGCAATCTCAAAGTGCCCCATTAGACTGGGAAGGAATCAGAAGGGGACTCCCACTCCTGGAGAGCCGGGCAAGGCAGCAGAGCGTCTCGCACACCCAGCCCAGCCCCCATCCTCTGGAGAAAAGGGCTCTCAGCGCAGTGGTTGTCCTCAGGAGGCAGGCACGTGGTGAGAAGTGTCTGCTACCTCTGCTGGGTGACTGGAAGGAAGGCCACCCCCCCACACCGGGGGCCTCTGTTTCCTCATCTGGACAGTAAGTATGTTTAGCAAGATGTTTCTTGATTGTACCAGGATTCTTTTCCCCCAGCTCTTGGTACATCTGTCTCTCATTCCATCCCCTGCCAGCTGGGGGTCTTCTGGAAGGCAGCACTGGGGCTGATTCCTCTTTTTTTTTTTTTTTTGTGGTACTGGGGGTTGAACCCGGGACCTGGCGCTTGCATGCTCTACAAGTGCTGGACCACTGAGCTGCACCCACAGCCCTTTTTTTTTTTTTTTTTTACTTTTTGAGACAGGGTCTTGCTAAGTTACGGAGACCACCCCTGGCTCAAACTTACCATCCTCCTGCCTCTTCCTCCCAAGCTGCTGGGATTACAGGTGTATGCCACCATGCCCAGCTGGTTGATTCCTCTTCATGCCCACACTACTGCCTGGGTCAGACTGCTGAATCCTTTCCACACATGGGCTCTGGGGAAGGAATTATGCGGGAGCTTTCTAGAACCTTAAAGAAAAGGTAGAACCCAAGGCTTCAGGTTGAAGGAGCCCTAGATGCTAAAGGCTGTGAGGTCAGTGGGGGCATTGTTAGGGAGTGGTCAGAACCCACATTTGAACTGACCTGCAATCAGTCTCAGAGAAAGTTGGGGAACCTGGTTGTTAGAAAGGGACAAGCCACTAGGAGCCAAGAGCATCCCAGGGCAAGGCGGGTTGACACGGGAGAAGGAGAAGCCTAAAAAAGGATTGTCCTTTGCAGGCCAGAGGGCTGAGTGACCCATTGCAGACTGGTAGATGGATGGGAATGGCACTAGTCACAGCCATTCATAAATTCTTTGAGAGAAAAATAATTCAGTGGTAGCACTGGTATAATAGGAGTACTGGGCCGGAAGTCATAAATCTCAAAGCATTTGCTAAGTACTTAGAACATACCAGTCTTTGGCTAATAAGCATTTACACATTTTTTCTTTCATACAAAAGGGACCTAAGTTTGAATCCTGCCAAGGCATGTTACCTCTGAGTAGGGGAGAGTGAGTCCTGGCACAGTTTCCCTTGCCTGCAGAGTAGAGGTGGATGGTGGTATTGTCTGTGTCAAAAGATGCAATTACTGTTATGTAAGCAAATTATATATAAAAGTATGCAGACAGCTTTTAGTCCAGGCACATTTTTCCTTGAGACCAGTGGCTGTCTTTCCTCACTGAACATTCAGAATCACCAAGGGAGCTTTCCAGAAAGACCAGTGTTGTGAATATGCTCCAGACCAATTAAAATAGAAACTCTGGGGATGGGACCCAAGCATTAGGGGGATGTGTGTATGTGTGTGTCAGTTCCCTTGTGACTATAATGTGTTTTACACAGCATGGCAAATATTGGCCATCCATCAGGTTTTTAATTCATTTTAACCCCAAGCAATAGTGGCTTGGTCTATAAATAGGAGTTAAGAACCAGGACTACCCCGTATGGTTGGGTATAGTCAGTTCTCATTTTCTCTCTTCCTGGGACTGTTTTCTAGCACCGCAGCCTCCTGCCATGTCTGACCCCATTACGCTGAATGTCGGAGGCAAGCTCTACACAACCTCACTGGCAACCCTGACCAGTTTCCCTGACTCCATGCTGGGCGCCATGTTCAGTGGGAAGATGCCCACTAAGAGGGACAGCCAGGGCAACTGCTTCATTGACCGCGATGGCAAAGTGTTCCGCTACATCCTCAACTTCCTGCGGACCTCCCACCTGGACCTGCCCGAGGACTTCCAGGAGATGGGCCTGCTCCGCAGGGAGGCCGACTTCTACCAGGTGCAGCCCCTGATCGAGGCCCTGCAGGAAAAGGAGGTGGAACTCTCCAAGGCAGAGAAGAACGCCATGCTCAACATCACCCTGAAGCAGCGGGTGCAGACGGTGCACTTCACTGTGCGGGAGGCCCCCCAGATCTACAGCCTGTCGTCCTCCAACATGGAGGTGTTCAACGCCAACATCTTCAGCACCTCTTGCCTCTTCCTCAAACTCCTCGGCTCCAAGCTCTTCTACTGCTCCAACGGCAACCTCTCCTCCATCACCAGCCACTTACAGGACCCCAACCACCTGACTCTGGACTGGGTGGCCAATGTGGAGGGCCTGCCAGAAGAGGAGTACACCAAGCAGAACCTCAAGAGGCTGTGGGTGGTGCCCGCCAACAAGCAGATCAACAGCTTCCAGGTCTTTGTGGAGGAAGTGCTGAAAATCGCGCTGAGCGATGGCTTCTGCATCGATTCTTCTCACCCACATGCCCTGGATTTTATGAACAACAAGATTATTCGATTAATACGGTACAGATAAAAAAGAGCCCAGCTATCCTGGGGAGGGGGCTCCCAGAAAGTTCTTTGTCAGCTAAGCCTTGGAGAGTGTCTCACCAGTGGTGGGAGGCGAGGGACTATACTAATCTGTATTAATTGCATAACAGGACTTGATTCCCCTGTGGTGAAGTCCACCTTTTGGAATCCACATCTTCTGAACACGTTTTCTTGCCATTTTGCACTGGAGATGGGCAGTTTACTATAATAAGTGGAGAGTCGCCAGGCGCCGTGGTGCACGCCTGTAATCCCAGCGGCTTGGGAGGTGGAGGCAGGAGGATCGCAAGTTTGAGACCAGAGGCAGTCTGCGTAATTTAGCGAGACCCTTTCTCAAAAAGTAAAAAAAAAAAAAATAAGTGGAGAGTCACTGATGTGTATAAGAGAAGTCCACAGGAGGACTTTCTGGCCAGGAGAACGGAGCAGCAGTTTTCTCATAGGCTGCATCTCTATACTTCCAGTCAGTGCCTCCTTTACCCATCTGTGAAAGGAGCCCCCCGCAGCATGGGGGAGGGGAGGGACAACAGGCTCCCTTCAGTTCCTGAGGACATAGAGGGCCCAGCGGATCCCACCACACCTGCTCTTCCCTTTCTGGATGTGTCCAGGACCTTGCACCTGTTTGCCCAGGGGCAGCCATGTTTGGCCGTGTTAGAATGCAGTGTGTTCCCAGAGGTCATTCATGGCCCCCACCCAGGGACAGTTGAGCTGTGACGTGGCCTAAAGGGCAGGGTACAGAAGGTGGGGATGTCCCTCCTGAGGAAGCTGATTCTAGGGACTTCTGGCTTCTGAAGTGGGCTGCTGTCCCTGCAAAGATATGAAAGTATCTGGAGCTGGTGTAATGAAAGGCACTTCATGGCCCAGCTTGTTGCTTGACTTTTGTAATCCTTTTCCCAGACATTTGAGCTATCACTGAAGCAGGTCAGTTTAAACAAATATATTGTGGACTCTCAGGGTTGGAAAATAATCCAATAGTTGCTTAGTTCTCTCCTACCCCTAGGACACCCCAGCATATCTGGGGCTGAGTGCCTCTCCTTGCATACCTCCAAGGGGTCACCTATGCCTACTTAACAGGAAGCTCACTGTCCCCGAGACAGCTCCTGGTATGGTGGCATAGTGCTGGCTGTTAGGAAGTTCTTCCTGTTTTGAGCTAAAATCTGTCTTGCCATTTCTATGTGCTAGATCTTGGTTTCAGATCTTCCTTCTCACCCAAATGTGTCTCCTTGCTTCCAAAATATTCACCTTAAGAGGCCAGACACTCACTCTGGAAATATTATTGCTCAGAATTTGGGTTTCCCTTTGGGATCCATCTTTGGAACCAAAGTTGACTCCCTTCCATCCCTTGTAAGTCAGTCCCCCAGCACCACTTTTTTTTTTTTTTTTTTTTTTAATGATGCTGGGGATCAAACCCAGGGCATTGTCACTGAGCTACATCCCTAGCCCTTGGGGTTTTTTTGAGACAGAGTCTCCCTATTGTAGCCCAGACTAGCCTTGAATTTATGATCCTCCTGCCTCTGCCTCCTGAGTGCTGGGATTACAGGTATGCAACCAGCACACTTGGCAGTAAGTCCCCTTTTGTTATGGCTTTGCCTTGTTTGTGACCCCCACTTCATCCACCTTCCCCACTAGCCATGGCTCAGCATGCCTCTTGACCATTTGTGGTTGGAAATAAAGATTCCCCACCCGAGGAGATCCAGAGGAAAGAGACAGGGTCTTGGAGGACAGTGTGTGGTGAGGAGCCCAGGAGTAAATGTCCAGCCCCTCAGACAGCTCTTCCCCTTTAGTACTGTCTGGTCCTAACCAGCCTTGGGCCTCCTTGGGGTGCCATCCAAGGCAAGAAACCCCAAGCCACTGCTCCCCGGTGGGTGAAGAGCCTGCAGGCCTCCTAACTGCGCATTATGATTCATCCCTGGAGGGAACGTGGCTTTAGGAGTCCCAGCATCCTCCCCATCGGAGACAGAGCCCAGACACAGGCAGGGAAGCCTGGTGACACAGGAAGGGCTGAGCAAAGGATTTTCCAGACCCTGTGAATAGGCAGCTTGAACACTGGGCCATGAACAAAGCCAAGTCCTTTGGGCAATAAAGGCCTCTCCCTCCCTACTGGGGGACCCAAGAGTCTCTACGACAACTATTGCAGGCCACCAGGCCAATGGCACTCTGGAAAGTCCCCCTAAGGGAACCCACTTTAGACCAGGCAGCCGAAGCTGTGACCATAGCAAAACAATTGAAGGAGGAAATCTTGTAAATCACCACTGCCCTTTGTCCTCTCCATAAAACTTTGCTTTCTCCATCTTTTCGGTGCTTCCTAATTCAAGCAGCTTGACTTTAGTGAAAGTACAGAACCTGTGACGCCACTAACATGCTGTGTGACTTTATGTAAGTCACCTCTCTGAGCCATCTGTTTCTTCATCTGTGAAATGGGCATCACAGTAATACATAACCCTACCTACCTCACAGGGCCGTTGTGAGGATCAAATGAAATAATATATGTGAGAATAAATGAAAAATGATTACTAATTTGTGTCTGCTTCTAAAGGCAGGGGGCGGGGGGGGGGACCCAGTCCTGAATCAAACTGACTCACTTTTGAATCCATCACTTGCTGTGTAACCTTGGCCAGGTCACTGAGCTTCTCTGACTTGTTTCCGCATTGGGTGGCGACCCCCACCTCCCAGAGTTCTGCACCGGAAATGAGTTAATATATACAGAGATCCCAGCTGGGCCTGGCACGCAGAGCTCAGTTATGGTGAGCTGCTGTTGGCAGGGATGAGGAGCCCCAGGAGGGGACAGTTTACTGCAAGCCCTTCCAGGGCTCTCGGTGGGAATAATCTGGAAAAGGCCAAGAGCTTCACGCTCTGCATGGGAACTTAGGGAAGGAGCAGAGTTTTTCCTTGAGGGTAGATGGTGACAGAATACTCAAGGAGGCTACTGCGGGCACAGAGACCTGGCAGCAGAGCAGGGAAGGTGCTGGGCGTGGGGGTGCCTGCTCACAGCCCCTGCAGGGGGAGTGGCCAGGGAAGAGACACAGGCCGTGTGTTAGGTGGGTTCAGCCATCGCTTAGCAGGAACATGAGAAAGGGACCCACAGAGCGGTGTTGGGGTGTCGTCCCAGTGGGTGAAGGAGGCAGAGGGAGTGAGGACCAGGGCAGGCGGTGCTGCTATGAGACCCTCGCTCCCTGAGCCACTCAGCTACATTCCCCTCAGCCTTTCCCCAGCACTGGGGCAATTCCAGGCATGCCTCAGCTTGTCCCCTCTGTCCCCTGCTTAGGTGGAGTCCCACGCAGGGCCGTCCCTACAGCTGCTGGAGAACTGGGAGGCTCACCCCTACCAGGGTCCATGCATGCTTGAAGGCCAGCACTGGCTGCCACCTCAGGCGCCACTCAGGACCATCAAAAGCCCTTTGCCTACTGCCGAGCGCGGTGGCACACGCCTGTAGTCCCAGGGGCTCGGGAGGCAGAGGCAGGAGGATTGCAAGTTTGAGACCAGAGGCGGTCTGCGTAATTTAGCGAGACCCTGTCTCAAAAAACAAAAAAATGGGCTGAGGGTACAGCTCAGTGGTCCAGCACTTGCAGAGCATGCAAGCGCGAGGCCCTGGGTTCAACCCCCCGTACAAAAAAAACCACAAAACTTTGCCTTTAATGAAGGCCCAAGACCCTGTTGTGCCTTTGGGCCGGGGCTCCCTGGGCGAGGTTGGCTGTGGTCCCTCTTGCCCACACCTGTGCTCAACACAGCCCTGCTGCACAGTGTTTTTATTTTTATTTATTTATTTTTTGTGTGTGTGGTACTGGGGGTTGAACCCAGGGTCTTGCACCTGCATACTCTGCAAGTGCTGGACCACTGAGCTGCGCCCTCAGCCCATTTTTTTACTTTTTGAGACAGGGTCTCACTAAGTTACGCAGACTGCCTCTGGTCTTGAACTTGCGATCCTCCCCCCTCCGCCTCCCAAGCCGCTGGGATTACATGCGGGCGCCACGGAGCCCGGCTGCACAGTTTTTTATAAACTACCTTGTGACCTCTGTCATAGCATTTATTCACCCCAATTCCAGCTCCCTTTCACAAATCGCTCCTGACACAGTCTGTCTGACCAGGGACTTAGTCAGTCAGCTTACGGCCCGGGCTCCAGCCCACCCCTTTCCTGGACTGCAGTCTTTTCACGCTGACCATCTGCGTCTGCTGTGTCCCAGGGGACTCAGAACTGATGGTGGCGGTTGGCAGGGAAACAAGGACCCCGTGATCGTCTCCCAGAGAAAACAACCTTGCTAAAGAGCCTGTCAAAAGGAAGGGCCGGGCTGGGTTCCAGGCCATAGAGGCCTAACTGGCATCTCCAAGTGCCCAGGCAGCCCAAGTACCCTCAGCCTCCTTCAGAGCCTTTGGGATGGTCTGGGGCACAGGAACTAAGGAGGATCCTGAGGAGAAAGTCAGCCTGTGGAAGCCAGAGGATCACTGGGCACCCATGGCACCCAGGACCCCACCCAACACAAAAGATGGCAAGACAGGCTTTGCTTTGGTGCCTCCTGGCTGTTTCTCACAGGCAGTGTATTTCAGCCTTGAGTTTCTGACCCTTGCCATCCCCCCACCCCCACCAACATGCAGGGCATTTTAAAGCCTTTGTCAATATTTTCCAGTTAGCTTGGAGCCCTAGAGTGTTCCAGCCCATTGTCTTTCCTGTGCCACAGCCCTCTCCAAAGCCTTGTTGTTGTTAGGTGCCGTTGAGTTGGTATCCAACTCATAGCGATCCTCATAGGGTTTTCGATGGCTGACTGTTTTGGGATTACCTTGGGAGTGGATTGCCAAGTCCTTCTCCTATGTTTGCAGTACTGGGAATCGAACTCAGGACCTCAGAGACTGCAGTGCAGCGCTCTACCAACTGAGCTAAATCCCAGCCCTCCAAAGCCTAGGTTCCCTTTTACTGGGTTTTGGGTAAAGGCCCACCTGAGCCACATTTGAAATCCTCTTGAGATGGATCCAGCTAAAGAGCAGAGGGCACCCATTCCCCAACCCCCTTTAGGTCACTCTGTCACTCTTGTATTTGGATTTGCTTAATGAGCAGCCTTCAGCAATTTACAGGTTGCCAAACTCCTTTGCATCCACAGTTTCCTTTCACGGAACCCTAGAATCTGTGATGCCATTTCACACCTCTTTCTAGGCTGCCCTTTACTACCTTGTCACCATAGCAAACATCTGCTCATCCTTCAACACTCTGCATAAGCCCCGCCTTCTTGGCTCCACTAGGCAGAATCAGTCCCAACTCCCTGTGCCACATGCACCTGAGGAAGACATCTATCTTCGGGTTGCAGTTGTCCCGGGGCAGTGTGACCCTGGCAGGTATTCAACAACCAGCTCTGTGGGGGAGTGCCCTGGGTTGTAGCCTTAGCCAATACCCATGGTGCAGGTGTGTTTACCATGGCTGGCTTTAAGCCACAAATGTGATGTCACTGATAAGCCGGGAAGAGAGATACAAAGGGCTGTGCAGGCCAGAATGAGCCGGCCCTAGCCCACCTCCATCTTTGTCACTGAACTGCAAGCCTAGCACACACAGATGTTCAATATACATTTGAGGCCCCTCTGCCTCCTGAGAACTAAGGCCGTTCTAGCCCCATGATGTTCTCTCTTGCTCAAAATTTTTTCTATTGCACAAGGAAAAATCCATAGGTCCTAGCTCTTTATGGACAGCTGTCAGTCTTCTCAAGTAATGTACAGAGCACAAATGCTGGAGTTGGACTGACTTGGGTCGAATTCCAGCTTTGCAACTTAATGGCTAGGAGACCTTAGGCAAATTACTTAACCTCTCAATTCCCTTGTCTGGAAAGTAGAGAGAATAGTATCCACCTCACAGGGTTGTTGTAAGGAGTTGAGAAAGTCATACTCTATAGTTTTTAAACAGCACCCAGTACTGAGTGCTGAGTAACAATAAGTACTAAGTGTTACAAATTACTACTATTATTATCATGATTATCTGTCCTCTTCATTGCTGTTCTATTCACCCACTCCCTCAGTATCCCCTGCCCAGCCCATGTGAATTTCCATGTGATCTTGACCTTTGCTCTCTGGTCACTCACACCCTGTCCATCACAGCGGACACCCTCCTCACCTTCCTCTCCCTCTCTCTCAGCCCTTCCTCCAGTCTCCCAGCACCCTTTTACTGACATCTTCTTAGATCTGAAAAACAGATCTCTTCACACATTCTGTTTGTAGACTGAATGTTTGTGTCCCCCTAAAATTCATAGTTTGAAACAACCTCCAATGTGATGGTATCTGAAGGTGATTGGGAGGTGATTGGGTTGAGAGTGGAGCCCTTGTGAATGGGATTAGTGCCCTTATCAAAGAGATCTCCCTTACTCTTTCCACCATGTGAGGATCTGGCAAAGAGCCAGCCATTAATGCACCAGGAAATGAGCCACGACAGCTTGGGTGCTGAATGTTCAAGGTCGGTGTATTAAAGGCTGGTCCTCGGGGTGATGCCACTGGGAACTGATGGAACCTGTAAGAGGTGGGGCCTACTGGGAGGTCCTTAGGTCATTGTGGGTGTGCCCTTGAAGGGAACTGTGGGATCCTGGTCTCTCGCTCTCTCTGCTTCCTGGCTTGGGATGAGAGCCCTCACTGTGGCAGGTGCTCCTGCCATTATGTACCACCTCACCAGAGGCCCAGACTACCGGGGCTTCCCAGTCTTGGACTTGAACCTCCAGAAACACAAGCAGAATTAAATCTTTTTTTGTTTGCTTGCCTACTTGTTTGTTTTGAGGCAGAGTTTTGCTATGTAACCCAGACTGGCCTCCAACTCACAATCCACCTGCCTCCGCCTCCTGAGTGCTGGCCTAACAGGTGTGCTCCACCACACCCAGTTTAAACATTTAAACAAGCTTTTATTTTTTTTCAGTGTAAGAGCTCCAAACCAGGGCCTTGTGCATGCTAGGCAAGCATTCTACCTCTGAGCTACATCCCTATCCTACAAAATTAAACCTTTCTTTATTTCATAAGTACACTATGTCAAATATTTCATTTTAGTGACAAAAAACTGATTAATATACAATTTCTCAACAGATACTCAGTGTGTTTGTGCCTTGATCATGGACTCACCAGCCTCCAGAACTGGAGGAAGTAAATGTCTATCATTTAGTAGCTGGAGGCATAGCTCAGTGGTAGAGCACCTGCCTAGTATATACAAGACCTTGTGTTTGATTCTTAAAAGTTCTGTTACTTAAAAGCTACTCCATTTGTTCATTTATCATATTTTGTTATAGCAGTCTGCACAGACTAAGACATTTACAAACTCTGTTAAGCAATATGCCAGGCCCAAGGGTGTGCTGTGTGAAATCACAGATGAACCCTGCACATACCTTGAGGAGGCTGGTGGAGAAGAGAGACAGGCAAACAAATTCCAATATGGCAGCCAGGGCTATGGTGGCTCCAGACAGAGTGGACCACAGAGGTAGGATGGCTAGCTTTATCAATAGCTCCTCAATGTTTGTACCACTTTACAGTTTACAAAGCACTTGGCTTCCTTTCCCTCCCTTAATCCCTTCAGCAGGACTGAGAGAAGCTGCATAGACAGTGCTTTATTTCATATGTGAGGAACGTGAGGTTCGGTAAGGTGCAATGACTTGTCTGGGGTCACACTGCATGTGAGTATTGTGCCCAGCACATAATATGCCCTTGCCCAGTGTTAAATTGAAATAAATGTCCCTGAATTTAAATTAAGTGCTCAAGCTGGTGTGGTGGCACACACCTGTTATCCCAGCACTCAGGTGGCTCAGACAGGAAGATTGACAGGACTTGCAGACCAGTGTGGTCTACATAGCAAGTTCCCAGGCCAGCCTCAGCTACATAGTGAGACCCTGTCTAAATAAGTGAATAAATACAATTAATTTAAAAAACAAAATGTCTAAGATGAGGCAAGAATTCTCCTTTAGGATTATTTCCACTCAACTGTGGGGCCAAGGACCAAACCAGGTGTCCAAGTGCCAGGACTCTGATGCAGGCTTTTCCACTGGGGTTACAGGTGACCTTGAGCAAATCTCTTCACAGTCTTGGGCCTGAAAACTTCCCTGGCAAAATACAGCATGGCAGAATTCAGCTCCACCAGTTAGATATCTCTTCTAGCCAGAGCTGGATAGAAGGATCACCCTTCTCCCTGCGGAGATGCCAATAGAGACCAGAAAACCCATGATAGGGCTGTCATGGTGGCTTCAGGCATAGGACTGGCCCCTCATGCCTTCTGCCTCCCTTTCATTTTGTGATGTGAAACTGTGAACGTGATGCTCAGTGAGCATGAAGCTAAATGGTGTGCATTTTCCAGTGTGAAACAGTGGACTGTGTTCAATGCTGCTGGGGATAAAGTGGCCAGGCAAAGTGGAGGCACTAGCCTTCCCATGCTTGTAAGTGGCAAGCTTTTGTAATAAGGAAGCTCGCTCCAATGAAACGCGGTGCCTCCCCCTTAAAAAAGGAGCCACAGTGGACAAGCTGGGCCCCTGAACCCCCATCCCTGAACAAGAATGTTTGGCTAAGAAAGAGGAGAACCAGCAGGAGACTACCAGAATGTGACATTCATCAGCTGTATTTTGGAACAGAATCTGAGACTGTTGTGCTAGAAGGATTCTTGTGACTGACCATCAGAGACGGAGGGAAAGAAAACTGGCTTTGAGTTAAGCAGAGCAGGTCCAGACCCTGACTCTGCCCTGCAATCTTACCTAGCAGGACTATCTTTCTCAGTCTCAATGACTGTGCATGAAATGCAAATGAAAATAACCTGCCTCTAGCCAGGTGCCAGGCTGAGATTTAGCTCAGTTGGTAGAGCCCTGCGCTGCAGTCTCTGAAGTCCCGACTTCAATTCCCAGCACCGCAAAAATGGGAGAAGGACCTGGCAATCCACTCCCAAGGCAATCCCAAAACAGCCATTGAAAACCCTACAATGGTCGCTATGAATCGGATACCGTCTCGGCAGCACCTAACAACAACAACAACAGCCAGGTGCCATGGTGCACGCCTGCAACCCCAGTGACTTGGGAAGCAGAGGCTGGAGGATCATAGGTTTGAGGCCAGAGGCAGCCTGCGGAACTTCAAAAGACCCTGTCCCAACATTTAAAAAAAAAAAAAAAAAAAAGAGGGCCAGGGGTGCAGCTAAGTGGTAGAGCACTTTCTGCCTTGAGTTCAATGCCCAAGTACTGAAAAAAAGAAGAAAAGAAAGGAAGAGAAGAGAAAGGAAAGAGGAAAAAAGAAAAGAAGAAAGAAAAGAAAAAAGAAAAAGAAAGAAAAGGAGCACCTGCATCTTTGGGAGGCTAAACTGGGGAGATTATGAGTTCAAAACTAATCTGGTCTATATAGCAAGAACCTGTCTCAAAGACAAACAACAAACAACAACAATTTTTTTAAAAATTCCAGATAAGAACAAAACCCCTTGCATTACCTAACTAAGCCAAGGATGGTAAGGACAAGAGGAGAATAATGCAGGCAGAGTGCCTGGCTCCCTTTCCTTTGCTCTCTTTGTTCCTTCTCTCCACACTGCCTAGAGATCTCTTGAAGCAGGGACTTCCCCATCCCCAGTCAGCAGCACGTTGCCCTCAACTGAGACAATTTCCTCAGCTCACATTTGCTGAATGGATGACTAAGTCCCACTGTTTGATCCATGAAAACTTGCCCGGTCCAACAAGGGAGAAGGCAAGGCCAGGCCCCAGGACCTCTGATTCCCAGCCTCCTCTCTCCTACACACTACCCTGTACATCCAAAACCCTCCTTGTACTTTGGAGCCTTTCTTCTTTCAATACATTGGTTGGTGGGTAGCAGCTTTGGAACAAGAACCCAAAGTCATGGCTCACTTTACAAGGCCCATCGAAAGCTCAAAAGGGACCAAAGCAGGCTTTTGGATCTGTTCCCAGCTGTGGGTTTAGTCAGCTTGACCAATAATGAGCCTCAATTAGCATGGGCCTTCACCCCTCCACTCCTCTGCAGAAATCTGATACTGAGCAATGGAGGCCCCTGCCAAATGGTCCCACATGTCCCCCTTTCGGTAGACCCTCATTGCCAAGAGCCTCGAAACAGGATAGACTGTCTTTCATCAATCCTAAAACACTTGTGTGTGTGTGTGTGTGTGTGTGTGTGTGTGGTATTGGGGGTTGAACCCAGGGCCTCGCACTTACATGCCCTGCAAGTGCTGGACCACTGAGCTGCACCCCCAGCCCAGTTTTCTTACTTTTTTTGAGATAGGGTCTTGTGAAGTTACGCAGATTGCTCCTGGTCTCAAATTTGCAATCCTCCTGCCTCCACCTCCAGAGCTGCTCGGATTACAGGCGTGTGCCACCGCCCCTGGCAAGACACATTTTTTTTCAAATTCAGCATCTTGGAAGTCAGAATGGAACTTAGCAATTGATAGTATCATATGATTGTCAACAGTGTTCTTATGTGGTGGAGCATAAATTAAACTTGTGTCCTGAAGTCATCTCAGCTCAGGTGAAATCCAGCATTGGCCAGCTAGAGCAGTGTCACTGCAGGTCGGGCACTGAGTCCCTTGGGCTGTTGAGGCATGCTTCCTTCTGAACTCGCTGTCCCTTATTTCACTGATAGGGAAAAGAGCCAGGGCCACAAAGCTGGCCATCTGCAGGCCAAGGAGAGAGGCCCTCAAGAGAAACCAACCCTCCTGACACCTGGATCTTGAGCTCCCAGCCCCCAGAGCTCAAGAAAATAAATTTCTGTTGCTTAAGCCACCCTGTCGGAGGCACTTTGCTACAACAGCCCTGCAAACTGATACCTTAGAGCAGCAGAGAAACAGAAGTAGAACAGCTAGGAAGAGGCTCAGGGAGGATCTTGCACCCCGGCTGCCGGTGCTGTAAAGGACACAGAAACACTTCATATGGCAGGGAGGTGGAGCAAGAGGAGATGGGCCTGGAGCACATTTACATTTTCAGTCCCCTGGGGCCTGGTAAAATTTGTCATGTTGTTTTGCTTTGCTTTAAAGAAAATCCAGGCAATCCAGGAAAACACTTCCCCAAAGTCTCCATCATTTTAAGAAAGAGGGAGGAGGACCCCGTTTGTGAATTCTGTCCAAGTTGACTTGGTGCCCTGCTGGCCAGAACCCCAGCTTGAGTTTGGAGTGTTTTGTTCTGTTGCTTTTGAGGACTGGGTCAGCAAAAAACATTCCAGGATTGTTTGTCTGTTTTTTCCTGTTGCCTCATGACTTCCAGGGAAGAGGGCCAAAACTCAACTCTCCCACCAGCACTCTCAAAGGAGTCCTTTCGGGGACAAAACGCAAGACACAATGAAGAAAGGCTCAGAGATGCACGTAGGTGTTTCCAAGTGCTCGATGCCCAGGAGAGCTGGTGTGAGAGACCCCGGAGCTGGAGTCAGAAGTCTTTCTCTCACTTGCTCAGGAGACGGACAGGTCCTCCGCCTCTCTGGACTTGTCCCTTGTGTGTGAAGCAGCGCAGTGAGTTACTTATTCACAAACACAAGGAAAGGACCTTCCACAGACAGGCACTGTGCTAAGGGCTGGGGACACCAAAAGGTGTCCGTTTCAAGGCAGATCCTCATCCAAGACTGGGAGCAACTAGTAACAGGAATGAGCCAAAGAGAGGGGCAACCTCTCTTCCGCAGTTGGACAGGTGGGTGGGCTCAGGGAGGCAGCATTTGGACTGGAATTTAAAGGGCAAGTGGAGTTTGCTAGAGCCAGAAATTGGGGAATGACATTCCAGGAGAGCAAAGTCTTGGTGACTTAAAAGGGCAAGGCCAACTCTGCAACAGAAGTGCTGGAGAGGCGGACTGGGGATGGTTAAGGGTCTGGGGAGGCTGCCTGGCTTCTCGTCCTGGCTCTGCCATTTGCTTATTATGCGGCCTTCAGCAGGTAATTTCACCCCTTTGAGACTGGTTTCCTCATTGGACAAATGAAGATAATGTATGTACTTTTTTGATCAGGTTCTACAAGAAGCACATGATTTTTATATCTTTGTTTTTGCAGTACTGGGAGGATTAAATCTAAGACCTTTGCATACTAGTCAAGTGCTCTATCACTGAGCCACACACAAGCCCCTTTTTTATTTTTTTATTTTTTATTTTTATTTACTTATTTTTGTGTGTGTGGTACTGGGTGTTGAACCCAGGGCCTCACACCTGCATGCTTTTGCAAGTGCTGGACCACTGAGCTGCATGCCCAGCCTTTTTTTTTTTTTTTTTTAACTTTTTTTTTTTTTTACATTTTTGAGATGTCTTGCTAAATTACGCAGACTACCTCTGGTCTTGAACTTGAAATCCCCTTGCCTCCACCTCCCCAGCTGCTGGGATTACAGGCGTGTGCCATGGCGCCTGGCTCCCTTTTCATTTTTCATTTTGAAACAAGGTCTCTCACTAGGTTGCTCAGGCGCCTCTGGCTTCCTGCCTCGCCCTTCTAAAGTCACTGGGATTACAGGCGTGTGCCCAGGCACACAGCTCAGGAGTAGATGAATTAATGCATATGAAAGTGGTGGCAGCTACACACTCAGTGAATAATTACCAATATTACTGTTGTGTATTTAGTCAAGGCTCAGGACTAGCTAGAGCCTAGACCAAGAGAATATACTTAAAATACTTAAAAATACTTAAAATACTTAAAAAGTATTCTGTGGGCTCCGGGTGAGCTCACTAGTAGCTCAGAGCATTCTAGAGGCCCGGGGTTCAATCCCTAACATCCCCCAACATAAATAAAAAATCATGCTGCCCTGAAACCAGATGATGAAGAATTTCGTACCTTTTGTTGATTCACTTCAATCACTGTTATCAGGCACTGGGAAGACAATGGTAAGTTGGAGCCATGGCCACCTCTACCTAATATCCCTTTAATGGGGATGCCAGGTGTTGCTGAATGGGGAAAGAAAGCGAAGGTGGGATGTAGTGGAACCAATCCACGCAGCTATGCACCTTCATCACCATGCAGTGATCGCACAACAGAAAAGAGGCTGCCTTGATGGAGTCTGCATTTAAATGTGGGCAGAGGACCCCTCTGCTCCTCATAATTCCACATGACATAGCTGTGGCCAGACTTGGATAGCCAACACTACTTTCCCTAGGGATCAAAGATGACCCAATGGAAAGAAACATTAAAGAATAACATGAAGCTGGGGGCACATGCCTGTCACCCCAGCACTCAGCGGGTGGAAACAGGCACATGGAAAGTTGGAGGACAGCCTGGGCTACCTAGTGAGTTCAAAGCTAGCTTTGCAATGTGGCAAGACACTGTCTGAAAAAAAGAGCCAAGCGAAAAAACAAGACCAACATGAGCTAGAACGTCTTGGCAAGGAAGGTCTAGCCCTCTTCGGCCTGGAGCACCCTGTGGGAGGGCTCCCTGTCCACCCCCTGCTGTGTGTGTAGCAGAAGCCATATTTCATCTTCACCCAGACATCCTGCTCAGTCTGTGCGGATTGCTGAGTCCCAACCCCAGAAAGAGACCCAGAGAGGCAGCTGGTCTTTCACTTGCCTATCTCAGGCATAGCCTTCACTCTGGTGTTCTCTCTTGTACTTACCTCTTCTCTCACAATTGCCACAGAGAATCACTACTCCTCAAAGGAGAAACTGGTCCTCCCACAAGGACATGACTTTACTCCCTGGCCTCGGATATCCGGTCCCTCTGGATAATGGATGATAAACTGATTTTAGCAAAAGCTCCTACAACCCATTTCCCCCTACTTCTTTCAGTAATTGTTGTTGTTGTTGTTAGGTGCCGTGGAGTTGGTCTCTGACTCACAGCGACCCTCATAGGGTTTTCAATGGCTGACTGTTTCTAGATTGCCTTGGGAGTGGATTGCCAGGCCCTTCTCCCATTTTTGCAGTGCTGGGAATTGAACTCAGGACCTCAGAGACTGCAGCACAGTGCTCTACCAACTGAGCTAAATCCCAGCCCCTCTTTCAGTAATAGACATTCACAAATTTTAACCAAGTAGCTGGCCTCCCCCAAAAGAGCACATTCTCCTACCCCTTCCTGCTAGCTATGGCCATATAACAGAAATGCTGTGAGTGACTTCTGGAACATGTCCCTACTATAAGGGAGCATGGCCTTCTTCATCCTTTCTTTCCTCTTATGCCTAGAATGGCAGACATATGGCAGGAGCAGCCATCACGAAGGCCACATGCTGAAAATGGTAGAGCTACAACAGAGGAAGAACCTGGGCCACTGGCATCATGGAGTGCTGGACCATGGGCTATGCCTACACTTCCTTCCATGTTGTTAGGTGCCATTGAGTCAGACCCAACTCATAGCGACCCTAAGTAGAGCAGAACAAAACACTACCCAACAGTGTGTCAGCCACATGATCTTTTTATGTTTGAGCCCATTGTTGCAGTCAATGTGTTTCTTCTCATTTTGAGTCATGCCATATCAGCAAAAGGACGTCCCAAGAACTTTACTCCATTCCCATCATTAAGGTCAACTCTACTTTGAGGAGGCACCTCTTCCTCAGGCATTTCTTGAATGCCTTCCAGCCTGGGGTGGGGGCTCATTTTCTGGCATTATGTTTGACAGTGCTTCTCAGCTATTCATAGAGATTTCAACAGCTAAATATTTCAGGAGTGGGCTATTGGATCCTTCTCCCTAGCGTGTCTTAGTCTGGAAGCTCAGCTGAAATCTGTCCATCATGGGTGGCCCTGCTGGTATCTAAAATACTGGTGGCATAACTTTCAGCATCATAGCAACATGCAAGCCCCCATAGCATGACAAGCTGACAGACATTTCTATGTTGTTGTTGTTGTTGTTGTTGTTAGGTGCCATCAAGTCGTGTCTGACTCATAGAAACCCTCATAGGGTTTTCAATGGCAGATTGTTTTGGGATTGCCTTGGGAGTGGGTTGCCATGTCCTTCTCCCGTTTTTGCAGTGCTGGCAACCGAACTCGGGACCTCAGAGACTGCAAAGCAGTGCTCTACCAACTGAGCTAAATCCCAGCCCAACATTTCTATGAGGGAGAATAAATGTTGTCTCAGTCAGTTTTGGCTTTGCAATAAAAATACCATAGACTGGGAGGCTTATGCAACACACATTTATTTCTCACAGTTCTGGAGACTGGGAATCCAAGATCAAGGTGCTGACAGATGTCTGGTGATATATCTGGTGATTGTTGAGGGCCTGATTGCTGGTTTGTAGACAACTAATCCACTAATACCATCATGAGGGCTCCTAATTGCCTCCCAGTGGCCCCATTTCCAAATGCCATCTCTTTGGGAATTAAAGTCTTAACATATGTACGGGGGAAACATGAACATTTAGTCCATAGCTTCAAGGTAATGAACAGCCAGGGTTGGACACAGGGAGAAGATTGTATCATGTTGTTATGAAAGATTGGGAGAGTGTGTATTTGAGACATAGTTTGATCAAAATATATCCCACTGACCTTACGGGGAAATGTCCAGAGCTTGCTTCTATGGTCTTGCTAAGTATTACAAGCCCAGTACAATATATGGTACTTTCTCAAGCTATCCTAATGACCCCAGGGGGCCAAGTCTTCTTAAAAGGGGCTCTTAGTGAGGAAAAATGTCTTTACTATACAGAAATTCTTGCCACTGTACCCAGCCCTACATTCCAATTTAATCTTAAATGCCAGTGTCATTGTAGATGCCATTCAAACTAGGATTCCTGGGCAGGTTCCACAGTGGGATCGATGACTGCCTGACCTCCCACCTCAATCCTCTTCATGTTGGTCTACCTCTGAGGCCCTAGCAATGTCTGCTGGTCAGGCCGAGGAAGGCATAAGAGAACCCTTGCTTGTGAACTTCATTCATTCCCTTTATTAATTGCAATGTGCCAAATTTTCCCAAGTCTGTGAGATTTAGCTCAAAAAGACCTCCTCCAGGCACTGTTCCCCTTAGCTCCTTTCCTGAGCTGTGGTTGATAATAATAATAATAATAATAATAATAATCCATAAAGTCATTACAAAGAGCCAGGTACCATACTAAGCCATTCACAGACATAATCATTCAAATGATTCTCACAATGACTTTCTGAGATAGGTGTTATTATCTGCATCCTATAGATGAGGAAGGGCTGGGGTTTAGCTCAGTTGGTAGAAGACCACACAGCACTCTCTGAGGCCCTCCATTTGATCTCCAGCACCACAACAACAGAAGGATGTGACAATCCACTTCTGGAGCAATCCCAAAACAATCAGCCATTGAAAATCCTATAAGGGTCCCTATGAGTCAAACCTGACTCAAGAGCACCTAACAACAATAATAATAGATGAGGAAACAGGCTGAGAGAGGTGAAGCACCGTGGCCAAGGTCAGAGAGCGGATAAGCGACTGAGTCAGAATCTGAGCCCAGGTGCAGCCACTAACCACTGTCCTGCACTGTCCCACAGGAAGCAAACACTTGCTTCTTGGAACTCCCTTGGCTCTTTACTTGGACTCATAAGGTGGGATAATTTCCCACATCCACTCCAGCTCTGGGAGCCCAGGGTTCTGGGATCGTCACAGGGAGTAACAAAGGGGTCCCAGGGCCTTCTCATTGGCTCTCTAGGAAGTCCCACCAAGGCCTCTGGTGCTCTGTTCGTTTCTAAAAGCAGGTTCTCCTCCCAACTCAGCCCTTTTTGCATCTTTCAAATTCCTGGACTCAGCAGCTGAATATCGATTGTTTGCAGGAGCGAGTCAGCAATTTGTGGTTTCCCGGCACTGGCTGTGTGTTCTATTATAGAACTCGGTTTGTTTGCACTCCATCATCAGTCAGGGCGCAGACCTGGGTCTGGCTTACACTTTATCCGGGTGACCTGAAGCTATTCCAGTTGAGTCCTGTGGTCAGGTCACCTGCCCCCACCCCTCAGAGTGTGGACTACAGGACAGGGCAGAAGGCCCAGCTCTGCTATCAAGAAGATAGAAACCCAAACGAAACAATAGCCCTTGCCCAGAGAAAGGATCGTTAGGATGCCTTATTTTTTAAGTGTCCATTTTGGTAGTTTAAAGGAAAACAAGTTTAAATCCGGAGTGGCCATGCCATACGGGGTGGGGAAGCAAGCACTCACATACTATTGGTGGCAAGTAAACTCATGCGGTCTCCTGGAAAGACAAATGGGGACTATTTATTGACTTGTCAAATGTGCAAATTATTTAATGCAGCATTTCCAGTTCTAGAAATTTATCTTACCGATATACTTGCGCATTGTACAAAGGTGTATTACAAAGATGTTTGCTCTTTTATTATTTGTAATAGCAAGGAGTGTTGGTAATCTAAATGATCACCAGTTTGGGACTTATTAAATAAATAAATTATTGTTAAACCACACAATGGAAACCTATGCAGTTTTTTGTGTTTTTTTTTTTTTTTTTTTTTGTTGTTGTTGTTGTTTTGTTTTTTGGGTTTTTTTGTTTTGTTTTTTTAAGACAGGGTCTTGTTGTATAGCCCAGGCCATTCTGGAATTCACTATGTAGACCAGGGCAGCTTCAAACTCATGGTGATCCTCATGCCTCAACCTCGGTTCTATCCCCAGCACCACAAAAATGTTGAATGAGGCTTATAGGTGTATGCCACCATGCCTGGCTCCTGTACAGCCATTTTCAAAAGGAAATAGATTTGTGAGCTGGGAGTGGTGGCACGTGGCTATAATCCCAGCTCTCAGGAGGTAAGGCAGGAGGATCCAAAGTTAGAGTCCAGCCTGGGCTGCATAACAAGTTCTAGGCCAGCCTGGGCAAAATAGTGAGACCTTGACTAAAATAAATAAATAAATAAAAAGACAAAGAAAAGAAAAATAAATTTGCATGTACTAAAATAGAACATTCTCCAGAATATATTTATTCTTATATCTAAACAGCAAGAGGCACTTGGAACGCAGCTTAGTTTTAGAGTAGGTACTTTCCATGACTGAAGCACTGTCCTCAGTTTTCCAGCACTGCAAAGTAAATACACAGATATAATTAAAAAGCGAGATGCAGAGGGGTTTAAAGGCAAGTATAATACAATGAGTGTGCATGTGGTAAGAAACTATCGACAAGGATTACTTCTCAGGAAAAGGTCTGGACTAGGAAGGAGATAAATTTTTCATTAACTACTAGTTTGAACTAGTTTGGCTCATTACATTAATTTGGTGGACATTGTATTGCACTTCTGTACCTATAGGAGAGGCTGAGGCAGGAGAATGATTTGAACCAAGGAATTCAGGGCCAACTTGGGCAATATAGCAAGAGTCCATCTCCTAAAAAAAAAAAAAAAAAGCCTGTGAGCCCAGGGTTTGAGAGGCAGAAGCTTGTGAGTTTGAAAGCAGCCTAGGCTACATAGCAAGATCCTGTCTTAAATAAGTAAGTAAACATATTACTTTTACTTAAAATACTAACTTGGAAAAAAAATTCTCATCCACACAAACCCTACTCTTCTAGACTGTTGCAAAGGCCTTCTTACTGATTCCTGTAAGATGAGCTGCTCTGCTTTATGCAAAGTTCTGCTTTACACACATTATCATATTTGAGGGTCTGGGATTTGGCTCAGTTGGTAGAGCGCTGCGCTGTAGTCTCTGAGGTCCCGAGTTCAATTCCCAGCACCGCAAAAATGGGAGAAGGACCTGGCAATCCCGAAACAGTCAGCCATTGAAAACCCTATGAGGGTCACTATGAGTCGGATACCGACTTGATGGCACCTAACAACAACAACAATCATATCTGAGAGGCATAAGGACCAGTATCTCCATCTTATAGCTGAGACCTACAGAAATTAAGTGATGACTTGTTTTGTGTGCCAACTTGACTAGGTTGTATTACCCAGTTATTCAATCAAAACCTGAATCTAGGTGTTAGTATGAGGGTATTTTGGTTTGGGGTTTTCTATTTTGGCAGTGCTGGGGATTGAATCCAGACCCTTTCCCATACTGAGCCAATGCTCTGCACTAAGCCACGTCCCCAGCCCTATGAAGGTATTTTGTGGATGCAATTATACTGATAGTCAACTGACTTTAAGTAAAGGACATTATCCTCAATTATCCGGGTAGACTTCATCTACTGTTATTTGTTTATGGATTTGTTTGGGGTTTTTTTAGGTGGGGGCTCCTGAACCCAGGGCTTCAATGGATACTTTGTATGCACCACAGTGCCTGGCTGATCCAATTAGTTTAAAGAACTAAAGAGTGAAACTGAGGTTTTTCTTAAGGAAGAATAAATTTGCCTGTGGACTACTGCTTTCAGCTCTTACTCAAGAGATTCCTGCCTGCATATCGCCCAACAGATCTTGATTTTGCCTTGTCAGCCTCTATAAGCACAAAAGCCAATTTCTTGCAGTAAACAAATAAATACACACATACATAGTAGGGGTTCTGTCTCTCAGGTAGAATCCTGACTGATACGCTGCTTAAGATCATAGAAAGAAGAAATTTAACCAAATGGGACTCAAGCCTAAGTCTCTCTAGCCTCCCAGGTTTTGTCTCCCAACCAAATGCCAGATTGACCTTGACAAAACACAAAAGGGTCATGTTGAGCTGGGCATGGTGGCGCACGCCTGTAATCCCAGCAACTCAGGAGGCAGAGGCAGGAGGATCGCAAGTTCGAGACCAGGGCAGTCTGCGTAACTTAGCGAGACCCTGTCTCAAAAAGTAAAAAAAAAAAAAAAAAAAAAAAAAAGGGCTGGGGGTGCAGCTCAGTGGTCCAGCACTTGCAAAGCATGCAGGCGTGAGGCCCTGGGTTCAACCTCCAGTACCACAAAAGAAAAATAAAAGGGTCATGTCAGTGGGGTATGAGAGCACACACCTATAATACCAACACTTGGGGTGCTGAGGCAGGAGGATCTCAAGTTTGAGGCCAGCCAGGGTGACACAGTGAGTTCCAGGTTAACCTAGGTTACATTGTGAGACCTTGTCTCAAAAAAAGGGGGGAGGGTCACCATGCCACATGAGTCCCTTCATTGAATCAATCACCTCCAGGATAAAATAAATATCCCTAACACGACTGTTTTTGCAAAGATCTTTTTGTTGCAAAGGACAGAATATGCAACTCAAACTTGCTCAAGAAAAAAAAAAATAAGGAGCAGGAGTATATTGCCTCATGGACTGAAGAAGCTCAGAAGAACTGCTGGTTTTGCAGAAACAGTACTTCTCTCCATCCATCATCTCTCCACTTTGTTTCCTCCCCCCTGCCTCCTTCTCATCTCTATCTCTTGTCTATTTTTCCCGCCAAGGTGCTGGGGATCAAATCTAGCATGTTCTTTGAGCTACATCTCTAGTATTATTGTTATTATTATTATTATTATTATTATTATTATTATTATTATTATTTGGTACTGGGGGTTGATCCCGGGTCCTCAAGCCTGCATGCTTTGCAAGTGCTGGACCACTGAGCTGCACCCCCAGCCCTTTTATTTTTTTCCTTACTTTCTGAGACAGGGTCTCACTAAATTATGCAGACTTCCTCTGGTCTCGAACTTGTGATCCTCCTGGCTCCGCCTCCCAAGCCGCTGGGATTACAGGCGTGCACCACCACGCCCAGCTTCTAGTATTATTTTTTAAGCCTCTCTCTTGGTCATTCTGGGCTGGGAGTTAGACCAGTTGGTAGAGCACTGCGCTGCCGTCTCTGAGGTCCCGAGTTCAATTCCCAGCACCACAAAAATGGGAGAAGGACCTGGCAATCCACTCCCAAGGCAATCCCGAAACAGTCTGCCATTGAAAGCCCTATGAGGGTCGCTATGAGTCGGATACTGACTCGATGGCACATAACAACAACAACAACTTGGTCATTCTGTCCCTTTATGGTGGTGAGATGGCCTCTGTAGCTCCAGCTTACACACTCCTACGTCCAAGTCCGAGGGAAAAAGTCCACATATTTCAAGCAAAATTTGTAGGAAACAATTGAGCCTTGGTGGCTCAGACTGGTCAGACACGATCATGTGTCATTGTTGTCAGTGATGTGCCAAGCATTGGTTGGTCTGGGTGCAGACTCCATGTGCTGGTGAGGCCTGCCTTGCCTGACCAGTATTGTGTGAGAATAAATGGAGTAGATCCCTAAACAAAAATCAAGGTTTGTGACCAGCTGGGCATGGTGGTACACACTTGTAATCAACAGTGACTCGGGAGGCAGAGGCAGGACAGAGGCAGCCTGCATAACTTAGTGAGACCCTGTCTCAAAATAAAAAGTAAAAAATGGGCTAGGGGTGCAGCTCAGTGGTAGAGCATTTGCAAAGCAAGCATGAGGCCCTAAGTTCCCCAGCCAGTAGAATTTAAACAACAACAACAAAAAAAAAAAAAAAAAAAATCAGGAGTTGTTACTGGAAGTAGGTTAATGAATGCCAGGCAGTCCACAGTGTTCACTTCAGTGACATCCAATCAGCTGCCTCTTGCCCTACTCCTTCTCCTACCCCTAAAACCTATTCTCCAGTTGTATCCAGACACTTTCCATTTCTTGGACATACCCTAAGCTTTCCTTCCATCTATGCCTTTTTTCTGTTATTCTCTCTACCTAAAATGCTATTCTTCCCTATCCACCATCCTAAAAATGTTACCTTTTCTTTAAGACCATCTCAGGTAATTTCTCCAGAAAATCTTAGCAACTGTATTGCTCTCTCCCTCTTCTTTGTTTCTACAAAGATAATTTAGTTTCTATACAGGCGGATTTAATGCATTCCTTCTGATATTATGGTAATTTAAGCACTCAATAACATAATAATATATTGTATGTGTGTGTATGTATATGTGTGTGTGTGTGTGTGTGTGTGTGTGTGTGTGTGTGTGTGTGTGTGGTACTGGGGAATTGGACCCAGGGCATTCCATCATTGAACTGCACTCCAAGCCCCTCTTTTTATTTTTTTACTTTGAGACAGGATTTCACTAAGTTGTACAGACTGCCTCTGGTATCAAACTTATGGCCCTTGTTTCTCAGCCTCCCAAGTCACTAGGATGACAGGCATTCGCCATGGATCTTGGCAAATATATTGTACATTTGAAAACTGTTAAGACATTAGATTTTAAATGTTCTTACCACACAAAATATTTGAGGTGATGGATAGGTTAATTAGCTTGATTTAATCATTATACTTGTACATCAAAATATCACTTTGAGCCAGATGCTGCCTGTCATACCAGCAACTCAGGAGACTGAGGCAGGAAAATCACAGGCTTGAGGCCAGAGGCAGTTTGCACAACTTATTAAGACCTTCTCTCAAAATGAAATTCTGGTATATGTAAAAAGGGGCCTGGAGGTGCAGTTTAGTGGTAGAGAACTTGCTCAGAATGCACAAGCCCAGTGGGGTCAACCCCTCAGTACTGCAAAAGAAAAAAGAAAAGAAAGGAAAGAAAGAAAAAAGAAAAAGAAAAAAATCATATTGTATTTACATAAATATATATTATTACTTTTTTACTTAAAGGTTTAAAGCCAGGCATGGTGGTGCATGCTTGTAATCCCAGGACTCAAGAGGCTGGGGTAGGAAGATCACAAGTACGAGGCCAACCTGGGATATATAGGAGGTTGCAGGCCAGCCTGGAATATTTAGCAAGACCCTGTCTTCCAATAAAACCCCAAGTGAATGAATGAATGAATGCATTAATTAATAATAATAAAACTGTAATTTTCTCTATTTACTAAAACCTACTTGAAAGCTGGGCATGGTGACACATGCCTATAATTCCAGCACTCAAGAGGCCAAAGCAGAAGGATCAACACCAGTTTAAGGCCAGCCTGGTCTACAAAGTGAGTTCTAGGCCAACCTGGGCTACAAGGTGATACCAAAAAACAAACAAACAAACAAAAGCCACTTGAACTGTATACTTCATGTGGGTGAATCATATGGAATGTGAATTGCATGTCAATAAAGTTGTTTTCAAAAAAAAAATATTTGAGCCAGGCGCGGTGGTGCCTGTAATCCCAGTGGCTCCGGAGGTGGAGGCAGGAGGATCACAAATTCAAGACCAGAGGCAGTCTGCATAATTTAGCGAGACCCTGTCTCAAAAAGTAGTTGAGTGGAAAGTTAAGTAACAGTTGGAGATTCTGAGGAAATGTTAAGCTGATGAGAGTGGGAGAGTTGGTATAATAATAATAATAATAATAATAATAATAATAATAATAATATAATATGCCTGGCACCATGGTACACACTTGTAATCCTAGATATCTTCTGCATTATAACTCAGCCCTCAAAATAATACTTTAAAATACATACCAAAATTTTCTTCACTTTATAAAGAAACTGAATTACAGAGAGGTTAAACCACTTGTCTGACATCTAACAACTACTAGTAGAGCCAAGATACAAAACGTCAGAGTTCAGGTCCCAAGTCTTTGTTTTTAATCACTATGCACTGTACTGTGGAGGGCAATTTGGAGGAGTCAAAAAAATCAAGACTCAAGATAATCACACAAAATAAGGACCAAGATTTCTGCAGAAGGATGTCCCACCCTACTGATATTTATTGAACATCTGCTATATGCCAATGGCTGGGATTTAGCTCAGTTGATAGAGCGCTGCGCTGCAGTCTCTGAGGTCCCAAGTTCAATTCCCAGCACTGCAAAAAATGGGAGAAGGGCCTGGCAATCCACTCCCAAGGCAATCCCGAAATAGCCATTGAAAACCCTATGAGGGTTGCTATGAGTCGGATACCGACTCGATGTCACCTAACAACAATAACAACATATGCCAATGGCTGCTTTTGGTATTTGTATTTAATCTTTACAAAAACCCTAGGAGAAGCCAGGCGTGGTGGAGCACGCCTGTAATCCCAGCAGCTCAGGAGGTGGAGGCAGGAGCATGGCAAGTTTGAGACCAGAGGAAGTCTGCGTGACTTAGCGAGACCCTGTCTCAAAAAGTGAAAAAAT
>VMDO01001829.1:34918-189441 GCA_007922755.1 Pedetes capensis
AAAAAAAAAAAAAAAAAAAAAAAAAAAAAAAAAAAAAAAAAAAAAAAAAAAAAAAAAAAAAAAAAAAAAAAAAAAAAAAAAAAAAAAAAAAAAAAAAAAGAAAAGAAAGAAAGAAAGAAAGAAAGAAAGAAAGAAAGAAAGAAAGAAGAAAGAAAGAAAGAAAAAAAGCCCTAGGAACTAGAACTATAATCCCTACTTTCAGATGATAAATTTGAATTATGGAAGTGATGTGAGCCAGACCATTTCACAATGTTCCATATGTTCACAGACCCATTGTTAATCTCCTGATTTCTGGGAGTAGAGATTGGTGGAGATACATGGTACTTAGGAGATATCAGGATTCTCACATTGGTTTCCTAACCTGGGAAGTAAGAACCTTTATTATAGAAAGTGTCAAGTGGAAGCCCTTGACATGACCTAGCCACCTCCCAGCCCAAAGGGAACCACAGAGATTAACGCCACTAAAAAAGATTTAGAGGATGCAAGTCTGTTCATTTCTGTCCTGTCTCTATTCAAATCACCCCTCTGGCCTGTGCAAAAAAACAGACTTAAGAAATGATGGTGGACTATCACAAACTTAACCAGCTTGTAGCCTGAATTGCAGCTACCATACTGAATGTGGTATCTTTGCTATAACATATCCTCTGGCACTTAAAATGTGGCTATTGATCTGACAAATATGCTGTGGGTCTCCATTAGTAAGTAGAACCAAGAGCAGCTCACCTTTCGCTGGAAAGGATAACAGTCCACATTGATTGCCCTCAGGCTATGATCACACTCTCTGCTGCAGAGGAGTCTATAGTGACCCTGATCATCTTTTCATTCCAGAGAACATCAGCCTTGGTCCACTAAAATGATGGTATCACGCTCATGGTCCTAGTAAGCAGGAAAGGGAAAGCAGCTTCCATGTCCCAATAGCACCTAACTGTTCCAGCGCGTGGAACAAAACCCCTGTGAAAGTTCAGGGCCTTTCATGTTGGAGAAGTTTTTAGGGGTTCAGTAGTCTAGGGCTGTGGTCCCCAACCTTTGTGGCACCAGAGACCAGCTTTGTGGAACACGATTTTTCCATGGATAGGGGGTGGGGGAGATGCTGATCTGACAGGAGACAGAGCTCCAGTGGTAACTCGAGCAGATAAAGCTCTGCTCATTGACCTGTGGGGCTGGGATTTAGCTCAGTTGGTAGAGCGCTGCACTGCAGTCTCTGAGGTCCCGAGTTCAATTCCCACCACTGCAAAAATGGGAGAAGGGCCTGGCAATCCACTCCCAAGGCAATCCTGAAACAGTCAGCCATTGAAAACCCTATGAGGGTCGCTATGAGTCGGATACCGACTCGATGGCACCTAACAACAACCTTGGCCTGCTGTTCCCCTCCTCTTGTACAGCCAGTTTCCTAACAGGCTGCAGTACCTGTCTGCATTCTGGGGACTGGGGACTCCTGCTCTAGGGTATGCAGAACATCTATCCTAAGGTAAAGGACAAGTTTTGTGCTAGCACTCCTATCACTGAGAAAGAGGAACAGTTCTTGGTGGGTTTTGGAGGCTGCATATACTAGACAAATACAGGTCTGACCCATTTATCTGCTGACTTGGCTGCCAGTTTGTTTAAGACTCAGAGCAAGTGAGGGTTCTGCACCATGCTCAGTCTGCTGTGTAAGCTACCTTGACACTCAGGCATATGACCCAGAAGATCTTTGGGGCTGAAGGACGCTGTGCAGCACCTCGGGAAAACTCTTAAAGGAGAGTTGCACTCTTAGAGTTCTGGAGCAAGATCATGTCTTCTGTGAAAGAGAAAAACTCATTATTTGGAAAGCAGATTCTGGAATTCTACAGGGTCCTAGTGGAGAATAATTGCTTGACCATGGGATACCAAGTGTGGTGGGTTAAGATTCCCAAAAGGTATCTGCATCCTAAATTTCCTAATCTCTTTGAATATTACCTTATGTGGCAAAAAGGACATGTTTTGTTTTGCTTTTGTTTTTGTTTTTTGAGACAGAGTCTCACTATGTAGCCCAGGTGGCCTTGAACCCATTTATCCTCCTGCCTCTGCCTCCCAAGTACTGGACTGCAGGTGTGTGCCACCATGTCCTGCTAAAAAATGACTTTGCAGTTATGGTTAAATTACAGATCTAACAATGGGATTAATGACTGGATTACTCATGAAAGTCCTAAATGCAGTCACATGTATCTTTATGAGAAGAAAGCAGAAGCAGATTTGACACACACAGAAGAGAAAACAATGTAACCAAGGAGGCTGAGTTGGAATGATGCAGCCACAAGCCAAGGAATGCTGGAAGCTTCCAGAGCCTGGAAGAGGTAGAAACAAATTCTTCTCTCAAGCCTCCAGGTGAAGCGCAGCCCTGTTGACACCTTAATTTCATCCCAGTGATATTGATATTGAACTTCTGACTTCTAGAACTAGCAGAGAATAAGTTTGCATTGTTTTCAGCCACCAAATTTAAGGTGATTTGTTATAGAATCCATAGGAAAGCAACCTATCATTACTGTACAACTGGAGTTGCCCAGTGTGAGTGAGCTTTATCACAGCCACTAAGCCATACGGATTGCAACAACAACTCATCATCACAGGATAGAAATGAGACATTTGGGATCAGGCCTGAATAGGTCCTGAAAACACAGTAGCAAAAACATTTGACCCAGACTCCCATCTCACTTACTTCCGTTTTACTGACACCTCTTCCTCCACTCACACCTGTGGCTAGGAATGGAGGCTTTCTGGGGAGGGGATTAGCCAATAAAACCACTGTCAGAGAAAAAAAAAACACTTGAATCTACTTCAGAGATGGATTGGTACAATTTTTTAGTACTAA
This sequence comes from Pedetes capensis, assembly GCA_007922755.1. Taxonomy (NCBI): domain Eukaryota; kingdom Metazoa; phylum Chordata; class Mammalia; order Rodentia; family Pedetidae; genus Pedetes; species Pedetes capensis. Next base: position 37,746 of record VMDO01001829.1, read on the forward strand.
TCAAAGATGGAAGCCTATCTGGGTGCTATGGTGCATACCTGTAATTCCAGGGACTCAGGAGGCTGAGACAGGAGGCTCATGAGGCCAGAGGCAGCCTGTGTAACTTAGACAACTGTCTTGAGATAAAAAATAAAAATGGGGCTGGGGTGCATCCCAGTATGGTAGAGCACTTGCCTCACATGCACAAAGCCCTGGGCTCAACCTCCCAATACTAGGGGGAAAAACAGAAGATGGATAGTTGCTTCATGACTCAGGTGGATCTAAGGATAGAAGTTAAGGGAAATCCTTGCAATGGACAGAGCTACAATGAGGACGTTGAGTTGTTTGTTTGGTAAGGAGAGAAAAGCAATCTGAAGTACAGTTATCCATGGTCTCCTGAGCAATGATGTTGGCTTCGCAAGCTGGTCACGGAATGGAAAAAAACATTGGATGGCTGAATCACGGAAATCTGGACAAGCAGCATCTCAGATCTATGAGAGTTGCTATGTGGGTCTTTATACTCCAAGTTAATTACCCTAGCATAGAGAAGGTACCCAACAATGAGGAGGCGAGGATGATCCATCCTGTGCATGTCAGTTGGCCTTTGTCCTTAGCGACCACAGTGCGGCTGCAGGGATCCATGAGCTGAGTAGCTATGGCGGCCAAGATGGAGGTGGTGCATGCGTGCAATGCGATGGGATCCCTCTTACCAAAGCTGATCTAGTTATCGTCTCCACTGAAGGCCTAAAAAGCCAAGAGCAGGGCTTAACAGCAGCTCTCAGCACACCACCTGTTCTCAAGGAATCCAGTGAGCACTTTGATAGCAGCCTGATTATACTGGAGCCCTTCCGTCCCCAAGGAGCACTGAAACTTTGCTTATTCTGGATGGGATTTTGCCTTCCCTGCCCCCAGTACTTTACTTGGTTATGCTGATGCCATGAAGCAAGAGCTAAGGACAAAGAAAATGGAACGGGGAGATCAAATGTAAGTATTGGCTACCATTAAGGATAAACGATTGCTCTAACATATAAACAAGGATGCTGAAACTGAGGTCCTGGCACCAATAACAAAAGATAGAAAAGAAGCAGTGGAACACTTTTGGGGACTTAAGTTGGTGTCGTCGAGTCAGGTCCAACTCATAGCAACCCTATGTACAACAGAATGAAACACTCCCCGGCACTGTGCTTCTCTGCTAGTCATAGGGTTTTCAATGGCAGACTGTTTCAGGACTGTTTTGGGAGAAGGCTGCCAGGTCCTTCTGTCATTTTTGCAGTGCTGGGGATCAAACCCAGAACCTCAGAGGGCACAGAGCAGCACTCTACCAACTGAGCTAAATACTAGCCCCACCCTTCACACACACACACACACACACACACACACACACACACACACACACACACATTCCTGCATGAGGACTAAGCATAAGAAAAGACTGGTGGGTTGTATTTTTAGTTTTTCCAATGCTGGGGATCAAACACAGTCTTTTGCATGCTAGGCAAGCACTCTACCACTGAGCTACAACTTCTGCCCAGATTGATGGGATTTAATATATAAAGCAGAGGATGGGAAGAAATTCTCTCAACAATCAGCTTTACTAAGGTATTAAATGAGGGTGAGAAATATACAGGTGTCCTTAAATAAGAACCATGAACTAGAATAATTCCAAGTTGGCTCTTCTTAGGATGCACTGCTTAACCAGGCAGGTAGTTTCAACAGTAAGCTGCCCAATAGACCAACCACATCCCCACTGTGAAGTATCAGACTGAAGGGGGAGATTAGAATGAGGTATGGTTGATGGAACAGTAAGGAATAACAAAATCTACCTTCTTGTTTTTCTGCCCAGGTACAGAGAGGAAATTTGGGCTGCTTGTGGTTACACAGCAAATTAGAGGCAGAACTGGGATAAGAATTAGGGCTAGACTCTTAGCCTCTTTCTGTTGCGTAGCAAATATCCCTGGGAACCATGAGGCCAATTAACATCAAAACTTCCCTTCCCTCCCTCCCTCCCTCCCTCCCTCTCTTCCTTCCTTCCTTCCTTCCTTCCTTCCTTAACATCAACCTATTTTTCTTTCTTCCAATCAATGTCAATCAGATAAGACCTGATTCAGAACCATGGGTCCAGCACTCCGTTAGGGACTGAATGTTTGCCGATGCATGTATCTTGATATGTTGAAATCCTAACTGCTAATGTGATGGTATGAGGAGGTGAGGTCTTTGCCAGATAACTAGATCATGACAGTAGAACTCTCATGAATTGGATTAGAGCCCTTATAAAACGGACTCTATATAGGCCCTTATAAAATGGAGCTCTCTCACTCTCTTTCCACCACGTGAGGTTATAAGAAGTTTACAGTCTGGTAGCCAGGCACCGTGGCACACACCTGTAATCCCAGCGACTTGGAAGGCTGAGGTAGAAGGATGGTACATTGAGGCCAGAGGCAGGCTGTGCAACTAACCAAGACTCTGTCTCAAAGTAGAAAATAAAGAAAGGGGCAGGGGATGCAGCTCAGTGGTTGAGTGCTTGCCTAACTCACACGAGGGCCTGGGTTCAAGCTCCCAATAGAGGAAGAAGGAGAAGGAGAAGAAGTTGCTATTGTTAGGCTGCAACCTGGAAGAAGGCCCTTGGCAGAACCTTCTTCCTGACTTTCAGCCTTTTGAACTGTAAGAAATAAAGGTCTGTTGTTTACAAGCCACACAGTCTCTGGTATTTTGTTATAGCAGCAAATGAAGACATGCTCATAATAAACATATAGTTAGGTAAGAAGATTGTAACAGTGCAACAGAGACCCCATGCTGAGAGAAGATGGGATTCACATAGTTCTGATAAGGACGAAGAACTGTGCCCCAGAGAATGAAACTTAACAGTTCTGATAACCTATCATTTTCAGAGTATTCTGAATTGTAAAGAGAGACACTTGGGCTGCCTCTCTCCTACTCTCAGAGTATCACCGTTTTTGCCTGCAAAATAAGTGTACTTAACAAGCTCCACAGAAGTCTAGGTTTAAAGGTGGCATCAAAAGTAAAGACACAAAGGGCCTCCACCCTACACCTATCAAAACAAAAGTGCAAACAGACTTGGAGACAACTCTGCCAACCAAGCTCAGGAATGAGTGGGGTTTTTCTACCCACCATTCCATAAAAGGGGCTGGGATTTAGCTCAGTTGGTAGAGCGCCTCTCTGCACTCTCCAAGGTCCTGAGTTTGATTCCCAGCACCGCAAAAAAACAGGAGAAGGACGTGGCAACCCACTTCCAAGGCAATCCCGAAAAACAATCTGCCATTTAAAACCCTTTGAGGGTTGCTATGAGTCGGATATGACTTGATGGCACCTAACAACAACAACAATTCCATAAAAACCCAAGGTTTCCCCCTTTCAAAATTGAGGGATCTTTGAGATGGAATGTCTACCCCAATTTCCTCAGGCCCAGACTTGAATAAAAACCTGTCTCCTCCACCAATCTCAGTTTCCTCATTTCTGAGGAAAAGAGTGGATAGCTAACCTCCAAGTTCCAGCAACAAGATGGGAAGAATTTGTTAGCAGCCACAGAGATAGAGACGCTGAAGGGCAGCTTTTCTGAGGCGCTCTCTTTAAATCCTATCTGCACCCACCCTGGTGCAGTGGTGCGCGTCTGTAATCTCAGCACTCAGGAGGCTGAGGCAGGGGGATCAAAGCAAGTCAGAGGGCAGCCTGATCTACCCAGAGAGTTCCAGGTCAGCCTGGGCTACACAGGGAGACTCTGTGGCAAAAAGGAAAAGAAAAAAACCCTATCTGCCTCTTTTTGAATGCTAGCTCGCCCGAGGGGCTGGGATTTAGCTCAGTTGGTAGAACACTGCTTTGCATTCTCTGAGGTCCTGGGTTCAATTCCCAGCACCACAAAAATGGGAGAAGGAAGTGGCAATCCACTCCCATGGCAATCCTGAAACAATCAGCCGGTGAAAACCCTATGAGGGGCACTATGAGTCAGACACGATTTGACAGCACCTAACAACTGGTAGAGCGCTGGGCTGCAGTCTCCAAGGTCCCAACTTCGATTCCCAGCACCACAAAAATGGGAGAAGGACCTGGCAATCCACTCCCAAGGCAATCCCGAAACAGTCAGCCATTGAAAACCCTATGACGGTCGCTATGAGTCGGATACTGACTGGATAGCTCCTAACAACAACAACAAACAACAACAACAGCTGGCCTGAGATGCTATCTGCTTCTGTATTCCGGAGACGATGACTCTGGTGGGACGTCAGGGCTGGTGTCCGTCCCCTCCCCACGGCTGCTCAGCTGCCAACATAGTTGCCCAGGATGGGGGCAATTTCCTATACTCCTACAGCTAAGGCCTTTCGCCCTCACCCTTTTGTCCCCTACTGGCTAAAAGAAGTCCACTTAGTGGCAGCATTATCTGGGGTCTGACTTCTGTCAGAGTCAAGGGAGGCTCTTGGATTCCAGCTGTTTTGTAGCTGAAAGAGAATGAGATCATTGACAGTGGAGATCATTGACAGTGACCAAAAAATTTCCAGTGGGGACCTAGGATGCACATTGTTGTTGTTGTTGTTAGGTGCCGTCAAGTTGGTATCCGACTCATAGCGACCCTCTGTACAACTGGGGAAACACTATTGTCAGTGCTTCTCTGCTGTTCATAGGGTTTTCAATGGCAGATTGATTTTTGGGAGGGGGTTGCCAGGTCCTTCTCCCAAGCCTACAGCTTCTGGTGTTCCCAGGTGGTCTCCCATCCAGGTACTAACCAGGCCTGACCCTGCTTAGCTTCCAAAATCTGACGGGATAGGATGCCACAGGGCTACAGCTGCAGGCTTAGGATGCACATTGCAGATGCCTAAAACATTTCTGCCTGCTATACTTTTGCAACACAGACCAGATGCATCAAGGGTGTGCCTGCCTACCACCTTTCCTTCCTGAACTATGACCTTAACTGAACATGCCTACTACTGTGTAGATCTTAAATTGAGTGTGCTCAGAAAATGTACCTGCCCTGAAGTGCCTCACCTAATGAGTATATATAAGCTTTCTTAGTAAAATCCTAAAACTTTGAGAAATTCCACCCAGGACTCTCTTCTTGTAGGCAGTAAATCCTACTTCATTCATTCTTTTTTTTTTTTTTTAATAAAGCTGTGCTTTATTACATGCATAATTATAAATCTGTTCTAAGTGAAAATGTATAAAGCAATGGAGATCTGAGTTTAAGCCACACAGAGAGAGGGCTGGACAATCCCATTAACCTTTCTACCAATGTCTATTCCATTGCCTTTAACATAATGGTTTCCATTTATTACCATTTGCATGGCACTTACTTGTCAAAGTGCTTTCCATTCATTGTCTCAGTTTATCCTCACAATAACCCTGAGGTTATGTAGGCACATAGGGCAATTAATGCTACCCCATTTTGTAGATGGGAACACTGAACTACAGAGTGGTTAAGATCTTGAGGGTAGTTAGTAGAGGCATAGGGAATAGAAACAGGTTTCCTAACTCCCCAGTCACTTTTTTTTTTTTTTTTTTTTTTCAGTACTTTGCAAGTACTCTACCAGTTGGCTGCACCTCCAGGCCATTTTTTATTTTTTGTCTTGAGACAAGGTCTCGCTAAATTACAGAGGCTGCCTCTGGCCTTAAACCTAAGATCCTCCTGCTTCCTCCTCCCAAGTTGCTGAGAATACAGGCATGAGCCACCATGCATACCTTTCTTTACTCTTTATCTTAGTTGTGCTTATTTTGATTTTGCACCCACCAAGATGCTTCTAGCTGCAGTCATGACACCCTGGCATGGGATGCTGCCTGATCTCGGAAGCTAAGCAGGTTCAGTTCTGGTTAGTCCTTGGATGGAAGACCGCCTGGGAATACCAGGTACTGCAGGCTAGGGAGAAGGACTTGGCAACTCATTCCCAAAACAATCTACCATTGAAAACCCTATGAATGGCAAAGAAGCACTGAAAATAATGCTGGGCATGGCACAGTATCTTGGAGTGTTTCATCTGGTATACATAGGGTCACGACAAATTGGACCCAACTCAACAGCACCTAACAACAAACAAAAAAGATGCTTCCGGTTCCAGAATTCCTCTTTGGAAAGGAACTGCTTTTGTTTAGAATACAACCTTGATAAGCTCTTGGGCAAGAATAGAGAGTGCCCTGGAACTACTCCACATGAAAAATAATCTGAGGGAGAAGTTTGTTGCTTGAGAGTGAAAGCAGAATAATAGAGAAATGGGAAGACTAGTAACACAGGAAGAAAGGGCAAAGAGGAGACACAATGTAGCCAAGTAGGCAAAGAGGAGCCAGGAGGGCCAGGCTGACTCCTAGAGGTTATAAAGGACATGCGCTGTGACCTAGCTCTTCAGGAGTCTCATAAATACTGTGTATGGGGAGATTGTGCCTGGAAAGTAGGGCAAGAACTTAATGCCGCCCTGGGTTATGGAATAACAACACAGGCCACAGTGCTAGAATAAGTAGGAACTCAGGAGAAAAGTGGTGATGTGAAAATGCAAGCTTCTGAAATCTGCAGAAATATCAAAATGGGCTTTGGCAGCTGGACATGGTGGTACACACCCATAATCTCAGCACTCAGGAGACTAAAGCAGGAAGATCCCGTGTTTGAGACCATCCTGGATTACATAGGAGGTTCCAGGCCATCCAGGGCTAGGTAAGTGAGACTGTGTCTCAAAAAACCAAGGATAGCTGGGCGTGGTGGCGCAAGTCTGTAATCCCAGCGGCTTGGGAGGTGGAGCCAGGAGGATTGCAAATTCGAGACCAGAGGAAGTCTATGTAATTTAGCAAGACCCTGTCTCAGGAAGTAAGGAAAAAAAAATAAAAGGGCTGGGGGTGCAGCTCAATGGTCCAGCACTTGCAAAGCATGCAGGCGTGAGGTCCCGGGATCAACCCCCAGTACCACAAAAAAAAAAACAAGGATGATCCAGGTGCCATGGTGCATGCCTGTAATCCCAGGTACTAGGAGGACTGAGATGGGAGGATCATGAATTCAAGGTCAGAGGCAGCCTGTACCACTTAGGAAGCCCCTATCTCAAAATAAAAAAATTTAAACAGGGCTAGAGGTACCGAACAATGGTAGAGTACTTGCCTAGTATGCATGGGTTCAATTCCCAGTACTGGGAAAATTTTTAAAAATTATTTTTTTTAAAGAGGGTTTTGGTTTCTGCAGATCATAAAATTAGGAATAAATGGTTAATCTAAATGTTCTCGCAAGATGTGGTTGTCATTGGGGTTACAGTTAAACCACTGCTGATCAATTCATTAAAAGAAACCTATGCAAAGGGCTTTTGGGAAATGTTCATAGATCCTTTGGTCTGGGTCATGAAGTATGTGTGGGAGCTAGTCATAGGATAAAGGTCAAGGGCATTGGCTCACGCCTGTAATCCCAGCAATTTGGGAGGCAGAGGCAGGAGGATCGCAAGTTCGAGACCAGAGGCGGTCTGCATAATTTAGTGAGACCCTGTCTCAAAAAAGTAAAAAATGGGGTGAGGGTGCATCTCAGTGGTACAGCACTTGCAAAGCGTGCAAGGCCCTGGGTTCAACCCCCAGTACCAAAAAAAAAAAAAAAAAAAAAAAAAAAGTCAAGGGCTTTTTGGGGAGGGAGAACAGCCCATGCAAAGGCATAGATATGTTAACTGGGAAATGTGTCTGGGAACCAGTGTTTCTGGGAAGCCAGCAGCAATACCTCCATCCTGTGCTCTCCATTTGAAAGAGTTCAGACAAAACACACAAAGTACAATGCAGAAAATAGACATAGCTTATTGCAATATGACAGTTCACTCTTAAGGAATAATTAACAGGGGGAAAGTGAGGCACTGGGAGAAGCTTGAATAAACCTGGGAAAACCTTGGGCAACCTTGAAGGGAGAGAGGGGGGAGGAGGGGCAAGGGAGAAGGACAGAGGGAGAGAGACAGAGCGAGAGAGCAGGAGGAGGAGGAGGAGGAGGAGGAGGAGGAGGATAAGTGGAGTAGAAGAAGAAGAAGAAAAGTGAAGCAAGCTTTTTAGAGGGAACATCACCTTGGATAGGCAGACAGGTGGCTACTGTAAGAGAAGGTGGAGGGTGGGGGTGCCGGGAATCAAGACCATAAGTAACTTTTTACAAGATACCCTGATGAAAAGGTGCAGGGTGTGGTGAAAATAGCAGATGTTGAGCCACAGGGCATTGTGACCTTTGAATAGAAATTACTATCTGAAAGCGGTTGTCAGGGTTACAGGAGGAGCTGAGGACTTCTGAAGAATCCCCTGGCTCTTGTGACTTTCTTGCCCCTCCCCTCCCCCTCCATGTGTATTTAAGCTGCAGCACAACATTAAAGACTTGGGAGCTTGATCAGACAGCCTGTCTTGCTCTCATCCTTTGTGTCTCTTGTCTCTCTCTCATTCATTCGCCCCCTACTCTAGGTCCCTGTTGAACAGCCCCGCAGGCGGGGGCATGGGGGTGAGCAACAGTCTCTGTCCTCCCTCTAGTTTTGTTTATACCATAGCAAAGCAGTAGCATGCCTGGTATGACATTAGCACTGAGCACGGGAACTTAAGTTCTGCCTTTCTTGGACAAGCCAAGGGAAAATCTGCTGTTCGCAATGTTCATGGTTTAGGGCAAATGGAGCCTGTGGTCTTCGTTTTGTGAAATGGCTTAATGGACTTGTTTGGTATATTTCGAAAGAATGGACTCATAAGCAGATGCCTTGGAAAGGCCTGCCTTTGTTTACAACCTGAGAGGTCAGGCCGACATTGATCTCAATTAGGGTATGGGGTTGATTAGAATACAGTCTTTTCGATGTCTTAGGAGGTCTGACCCCATATAGCAGGGGAAACAGTTTTAATCCTCTCTTCCCTCATGGCCTGCTAATACCTAATAGCCTCATAGATATATAAAGCACACAAGATGTTCAGAGAAGAGTAAGATATGGCATGTGATTAGGACACATTCAGTGCAGGGGAGCAACCAGGGGCCATGTCGTAGAGGCCTGAATGACAGCTTCAGCTTTTCCCTGTAGACAATATGGAGTCACTGGAAGGGTGAAGGAAAACTGGTGCTGTGGAAGCTAACTCTGGAGTAAAGCAACAACAGGCCTAGGATTTTATTATCTCTCCTTTGTGCCCCTGTGTGCCTTATGGATCTCTCTAATTGCTGCATTCACCACAGTCTGTTACCAATTGATTATGTCATATGCATGGGGAGGCTCTGAGTACGGGAAAGTCATATGGTGATAGGAAAATGTAATAGACAGAGCTGGCTATATTGGCAAAGGCCTGTAATCTCGCCACCCAGGAGGCTGAGGCAGGAAGATCATGAATTTGAGGCCAGCTGGGACCACATGGGAGTTCTGATCAGACTGGGCAACTTTATGAGACTCTGTCTCAAGCAAAAACAACAACAACGACAACACACACATACCAAAAAAAAAAAAAAAAGGAAAGAAAGAAAAAGAAAAAAAAAGAATTATTGTTTGTTGTTGTTGTTAGGTGCCATCGAATCGTGTCCAACTCATAGTGACCCTTATAGGGTTTTTCAATGGCTGATTGTTTCAGGATTCCCTCGGGAGTGTGTTGCCACATCCTTCTCCCATTTTTGTGGTGCTGGGAATCGAACTCAGGACCTCAAAGACTGCAGAGCGGCGCTCTACCAACTGAGCTAAATCCCAGGCGCCCCCCCCCCCAAAAGAATAGATAACCTAAATTCAAATTTTACCTCCTCAACTTTCTCAGTGTCCCTGAGCAAATTATTTAACTTCTCTGAACCTCAGTTTTCCTATCTGCAAAGTGACGATAATCGTAGAACTTATCTCAAAGAAAGGTTGTGAAGTTATGGCAAAAGAAATGCTCAGCATAGCACCAGCATATCTTAGTCCTCAGGCAAAGCAGCTCCTGTTCTTACTCATCCTTGAATTCCCATGACTTCTCTCAGGACCTGCACATCTTGAGAGCTCTGTTGAAATAGCACGGGAGAAAGATCATTGCTTGGGAAGAAAGACTAGACGTGATAAAAGGAGGGCTTTTCCACTCCCACAGTCAGTTTCATTTTGTTTTCACCTAGATGCAATCATATTCCTGATATCCCAAGACTGCAGCTAAGATATCTATGTTGTTGTTGTTGTTGTTGTTGTTGTTAGGTGCTGTCGAGTCGAGATCCGACTCATAGCGACCCTCATAGTGCTTTCAATGGCAGACTGTTTCGGATTGCCTTGGGAGTGCAATGCCAGATCCTTCTCCCATTTTTGTGGTGCTGGGAATCGAACTCGGGACCTCAGAGACTGCAGCGCAGCGCTCTACCAACTGAGCTAAATCCCAGCCTCAAGATATCTATAGTAGTTTTAGAATTGCCAGCAAGTCTTTTGCTGTTCTTCCCTTCGGGAGATAGAGTCTAGTTGCCAGACCCTGGATGGTGGCCTGGACTTAGTAAATAGCTTCTAACAAATAAAGCAGAAGTGATGGTGTGCACCTTCATGAAAAGCATGGTGACTTGCTCCTGGCTCAGTCATGGATTACTCATTCTGATAGCAGCCAACCAGTCCACGGAAAAGCCTGTGTGAACAGGAACTGAGGCCTTCTGCTGGCCTTGAGAGCGGACCCTCCAGCTCCCGGCAAGCCTTCAGCTTATTACAGCCCCTATGTCATTCCAGCTGCAACCTCACAAGACAACCTGAACCAGAACCACCCAGCTGAGCCACTTTTGAGTTCCTGACCACAGACACTATGATGCAATGTTCCTTTATTTAAGTGTTAAGTTTTGGGGTAATTTGTCATGCAGCAATAAATAACTATTATGACATCTAAATGCAGTATTGTTCACTTAAAAATTTAAACATGGAAATTGACTGTTTCTGACTTTAATTGTTTTCCAAGTAACATCATGAACAATCATCCTGAGGTAAAAACAAACAAAATCCTGTAATTCAAGAGATTAATCATAATTATAGATTCAGTTTCCCAAAAAATAGAATTAAAAATCAAAACAAGTTCCCAAGTCCATAGAACCCCCAGAGCTGCTGCAGTCCATGAGATCATCAAAATCAAAGCCCTCTTCCTCTCTGAGAGAAGCTTGCTAGTGGCCAGGAGCGCTTTCCAGTCACCAGCGATGCCCAGGAACTGGAGCTGAATGGATCAGCTTCCTAGAAATGAAAGAGGCCAGGTCACATGGTTTATGAAAACCTTCCCTAATGTGTATATTGTTCCACCTGCTCAGATTTCCCAGCTTGACAACTCTATAAAACTGACATTGCCCCTATTCTACAATTTCTCCCCAAGTGCCAATTTTATTCATTCTGAGTCATGTACTGTGAGGAGAAAAGTGGGGCGAAGGGGTGGGAGAGACACAGGTCAGAACCCTGTTTCAGACACTCATACCATTCAACAAATATTGAGTGGACATGTTGTGCCAGTTGCTGGACCTGCTGCTGCCTCTACAATAGCAAATAAAAATAGACAATGTCCCTGCCCACGGGGAGTGAATAACAAGTGAAAGAATTAGATAATCACACAAATACATGTAAAATTGCACTCAGCTGACAGGTGCACAGCGTAGGATTAAGGGGAGGTCAGGGAAAGTTGTCCTGGGGAAGAGGTGCATGATCAGAGAACTAAAAGATGAAGAGCTGGGGCTGGGGATGCAGCTCAGTGGTAGAGTGCTTGCCTAGCATGTGCAAGGCCCTGGGTTTAAACTCAGCATGGAAGCGGGGAAGCAGAAGGAGCAGTGAAAAGATGAAGATCTAATTAATCTACAGGGAGAAGGAAGAAGATTCCAGGAAGAGGGAACAGGTGTGTAAAGTGCACTGACAGGAGGGAACGAGGCATGTACCAGGGACTGAGAGTGGGTCAATATGGCTAGAGTAGTGAAGGGCACTGGATGGATGTGAGAGACACCTAGGAGATCAACTAGACAGGGCTTGGCAATCACAGTTAGAACAGACAATTTGATCAACAGTGGCTTAAACACATAAGGGTGGTGTGTGGCTCTCCTCACATAACAAGAAGTCTGGGAGTAGGAAGGATTTGTTTAACAGCTCAATGATGTCAGCAGAAGTGGTGGTCTGCAACTGCAGGTGCCAGGTCACGAAAAGCACTGGCACTATTCCTCTCAATCGAGGCCTGCTCTGTGCCTTGTGTTTAAATTTAAAGCAAGAAGAATAAAGGGCAAAAATCATGACAACTGTCTCTTTTGTGTTATTGTTAGAACAATTCAGCAAGATAAAATTCCTGTTTATTGTTGGACAACATTGTTTCACACATACATCAAAGAGGCCAAAAATAAACAGCAACTTCACAGATTAAAAAGAGAAACCTTTTGTCTTTAGTCTTTTTTGCCTGTTTGTTTTTAAGACAGTCTCACTGTATGGCCTGGGCTGGCCTGGAACTCATTATGTAACCCAAGCTATCCTCGAACTCAGGACCCTCCTGCCTTAGTGTCCCATGTGCTGCAACTACAGGCATGTGCCACCATGCCTGGCTAACTTTAGTCTTTTAACTATCTCATAAAAACCAACTCCTTGTAAAATAGATAAGTATATATGCAAAAAAATACTTGAATTTTGGATTTTTTTTTTTTTTTTCTTTTTCACTTTTTTTTTTTCCTCCTTTGAGACTATAGCAAACACGGTCACATCACAAGTAAAGTCAGAAGTTGGATAGAGAATATGCTGAAGGCTGATTTGGTCATTTAACGTCATTAAAAATGGCTGACTCCTAATAATATGGACAAAAATATAAAATGGAAATAAAAACTATGAGCAAATCCTCCTTTTTGTTTTGTGTTGGTGGTACTTAGGGGTTGAACCCAGAGCCTCACACATACTTTGCAAGTGCTCTACCACTGGGCTGCACCCCCAGCCCATTTTAAAATGTTTTCATTTTTGAGGCAAGGTCTCTCTAAGTAATGCAGACTGCCTCTGGCCAAGAATGAGTGATCCTCTTGCCTCTTCCTCCCGAGTCACTGGGATTACAGGTGTGCACCATTGTGGCTGACCAAACTGTCCTTTAAAAATGTTGTTGTTGTTGTTGTTAGGTGCCGTGGAGTCAGTATCCGACTCATAGCGACCCTCATAGGGTTTTCAATGGCTGACAGTTTCAGGATTGTCTTGGGAGTGGATTGCCAGGCCCTTCTCCCATTTTTGCAGTGCTGGGAATTGAACTTGAGACCTCAGAGACTGCAGCGCAGCGCTCTACCCACTGAGCCAAATCCCAGCGCAAAGGAGGTTGTGTTGTTGTTGTGTGTCATCGAGTCGGTATCTGACTCATAGCAACCCTCATAGGGTTTTCAATGGCTGACTGTTTTTCGGGATTGCCTTGGAAGTGGATTGCCAGATCCTTTTCCCATTTTTGCGGTGCTGGGAATTGAACTCGGGACCTCAGAGACTGTAGCGTAGTGCTCTACCAACTGAGCTAAATCCCAGCCCTTTTAAAAATACTTTTAAGAAAAAAAGAAGGGTCTTGGAAATTTTGTTTGTTTTTTTCCCTCCCCTCTTTCAAATTCACATTGTGGTTTTGGTTGGGTAGTAGAGAGCTCAAGCCACCTACAAGTGGTGCTACCTGGCGTACGTGGGTGGGCCTCTCCACGCCAAGGTGACTGACTACAATTGGATTCCGAGATAAGAAGTAGAGGGTGAAAATGCCACAGAGCCTATTTTTGTGGGTGATTTGTTTGTTTTTGTTGTTATTGGTTTTGGTAGTATTGGGGGGATGAACCCAGGGTCTGGTGCATGCTAGGCAAGTGTTCTGCCACTGAACTGCACCCCTGGACCCCCCCCCTTTTTTTTTTAATTTTGAGGCAGGGTCTCATTCAGTTGCACAGGCTGCCTTTGGCCTTGAACTTGCCATCCTCCTGCCTCAAGGCCTCCTGAGTCACTGGGATTAAAAGTGTGCACCACCCAGCTTTTTTTAAGTTTACTTTTTCCTTTTTTGTTGTTTAGTTAACCTCGATGGCCTGTTTCTAGGGGACTGTATCATCATCCTCATCATCTTCTGCTCCCTGTTTGCCTGTAGCTGCCTCAGCCTGCTCATCTGCATCTCCCTCCTCTTCCACCCCACCTTCTTCCTCTCCGTTGGCTCCTGCTCCCTATTTTCCTCATTAGTCTTTCCATTAGCAGGGGTCCCTTCCATTCTCTGCCTCCGCCACAACTCCCTTCCTCTAAGTCCTTGGTGATTATCTCCAGCTGTTGTCCAGGGCCTCATCTGACGCAGCGCAGGGTGCTAGTGATCCCTTGCAGTGGATCACAAAGAAAGTGAAAGTTCAGGGACTTGGGCAATAAAGCTACCCCAGGCTGCAGCAGCGGAAGGGACTGTGGAGCCAGCTGTGACAATCAAGGCGCTTGGCTCAGGATCAAGGAAAAGATGGTTTTTCAGAGCAGCTGGTCACAACTGCCTCTCTTTTCAGGAAATAAGGACCTTGCCCAGAAATGCTAATAGACTTCTGCTTATGTTTTACTGACAGAACTGTGTGTGTCATCAGCCTACTCCAAGCTGCCAGGTAAGCTGGAGAATCAATTGTTTAACTTCTCTAGACTCATTAGGAGAAATGGAAAAGGGAGAAAGGTGTTGGGAACGGGTGCTGAGTTTGAATGAGTGCAGTGGTGCATGCCTGTAGTCTCAGCTACTTAGGAGGCTGAAGAAGGAGGATCCCTTCAGCCTAGGAGTTTGAGACCAACTTGGGCAACATAACAAGATCCCTGCTCAAAAAGAAAACAAAACAAAACACAGTAAGTGACATACTGAGCATCATATCCAGCAGGTTCAGGGAGGAGGTAAACAACTAGATGCTTGTTGTCATTCTCTGAGTGGATAATATAGAAAGATCATGAGTTCAAGCTGGGTACAGTGGTGCACACCTGTAATCCCAGAGATCTGGGAGGCAGAGGCAGGAGGATTGCAAGTTTGAGGCCAGAGGCAGCCTGCGTAATTTGTTGTTGTTGTTGTTGTTGTTAGGTGCCGTCGAGTCATGCCCGACTCATAGCGACCCTTATAGGGTTTTCAATGTCTGATTGTTTTCGGGATTGCCTCGGGAGTGGGTTGCCACGTCCTTCTCCCGTTTTTGTGGTGCTAGGAATCGAACTCAGGACCTCAGAGACTGCAGAGCGGCGCTCTACCAACTGAGCTAAATCCCAGCGCCTGCGTAATTTAGGGAGACGTTATTTCAAAATAAAAAATAAAAAAGGGATTTGAGGTACACTCCCGTGGTAGAGCACTTCCAAATTATGGGCAAGGGCCTGGGTTCAGCACCCTGCCAGTGCCAGCCAGCCAGCCAGCCAGCCAGCCAGACACACACACACACACACACACACACACACACACACACACACACACACACACAATCACGAGTTCAGTTTTGGATATACTGAGTTTGCAGTGTGTGGTAAACTGAATAATGGCCTCCAAAGATATCCACGTCCTAATCCCTGGAACTTGTGAATGTCACTTTATATGGCAAAAGACATTTGACAGATGTGATTCAATTAAGGATTTTGAGACGGAGATTATCCTGGATTATCCAGGTGGACCCTGACTGTCACTGATGTCCTTGTAAGAAGGAAGCAGGGGGAGATCTTTCCTCTCAGAAGGAGGTTTGACTACAGAAAAAATTGTGAGGATGGAAGCGGAAGTTGGAAGGTTGTGAGGAAGGGATCAAGGAACATCGGCAAGTTCTAAAATACGAAAAAGGCAAAAAACAAATTCTCCCCTTAGGGCCTTGGCAAGGAACCAGCCCTAGTGACTCCTTGAATTTAGTCTAGTGAGACCTTCAGATTTCTAGTCTACAGAACTATCAAGAGGATAAATTTATGTTGTTTTAAGCAATTGAATTTGTGGTAATTTAGCCAGGCATGGGGATGCACACCTGTAATTCCAGTACTAGGGAGGCAAGGCAGGAGGATCGAGGGTTCCAGGCCAGCCTGGACTATATGGCAGGACCTGTCTCAAAATAAATAAATAAATAAATAAATAAAATCTTTAAAAACTACAACAAACAATCTAAGGGGGCTGGGGGTGTAGTTCGGTGGTTGTTATTGTTAAGTGCCCCCGAGTTGGATCTGACTCATAGTGACTCTATATACAGCAGAACGAAGCATTACCCATCACTGTGCCATGCACACAATTTTTTTATGTGTAAGCCCACTGTTGGAGCCACTATATATCTTCTCATTTTGAGTTGCGCCTCATCAGCAAAAGAAAGTCCCAAGAACTTTACTCTACTCCCATCATTAGAATCAACTCTACTTTGAGGAGGTAACTCTTCCCCAGTCATTTCTTGAATGCCTTCCAGCTTTGGGGGGTGGGGGTCCATTTTCTGGCACTATATTTGGCAGTGCTTCGCTGTTATTCCTGGGGTTTCCAAAGGTTAATTGCTTGGGGAGTGGGCTACCAGGTCCTTCTTCCTAGTCTATCTTAGTCTGGAAGCTCAGCTGAAACCTGTCCATCATGGGTGGCCCTGCTGGTATCTGAAATATCGCGGGCATAGCTTTTAGCATCACAACAACAAGCAAGTCCCCCCAGCATGACAAGCTGACAGATACGTGGGGGAGTTCAGTGGCAGAGTAAATAGCACACATGGGGCCCTGGGTTCAATCTGCTGCACTGCAAAATAAAGGAAGGAAGGAAGGAAGGAAGGAAGGAAGGAAGGAAGGAAGGAAGGAAATAGCACACATGGGGCCTTGGGTTCAATCTGCAGCACTGCAAAATAAATAAAGGAAGGAAGGAAGGAAGGAAATAGCACACATGGGGCCTTGGGTTCAATCTGCAGCACTCCAAAATAAATAAATAAACAAAGAGAGAACACACACACAAACACACAACTTTCCGAGATGTCAGGCAGATAAAGATCTGGAGGTGAGAGAAAAGTGCTGGGCTTGAGATGTAAATCTCAACATCATATATATGTGGGTAGCAGATGGAGCTGTGGGGGAGCATAAACTCATTTTAACACCTTGCTGAGCATCTTTCAACATGGTTATTTATCTTCTCTGACACATTTTTGAACACTTATTTTGTCCTGGCATCATATTAAGCAGTTCACATGCATTCCTTTAATCTGCACAACCACTTTGAGATAAAAACCATTTTAAACATTTTTTTCTTTCTTTTCTTCTTTGTTTTTGTTGTTGTTTTAGATAAAAACTCATTTTTATCCTATTTACAAAAAAGGAAGCTGAGGTTTAATGTGCCTCAAGACCACACAGTACATAGCAGAGACAGACTAATTCATTGCTTATGCCTTGGCCTCAGTGGCTTGGTACCAGGAGCATTGACACCCTCTAGTATTGTTAGGCCTATTGAGTCATAAAGTGAATTTTAACAAGAGCCCCAGGGTGTTTGCACATTAAGTGTGAGAAATACTAGAGTAGCCTGCCTCCAGGATGGGTTTTGCTCAGGCAGGTGCTGTGCCAAAAGCCTAGCTCAGAGTCCTAGAAACAGAACGATTTTCACCTCTGTATCTCAGCTCTGCCATTCTCTACTCAGACTTCATATTCCTGTTCAGCAACCCTCCCAATCACTTTCACCTGCTATAAATAACATAACCACTGTCTCTTCCACTAGCACTTTGAACATCATTGGGGTACAACAGAGGGTTTTTGCTCACCTTGTTGTTGTTGTTAGGTGCCGTCGAGTTGGTATCCAACTCATAGTGACCCTATGTCCAACAGGCGAAACAGTATTGCTACTGCTTCTCTGCTATTCACAGGGTTTTCAATGGCTGATTATTTTTTGAGACTGGGTTGCCAGGTCCTTCTCCCAAGCCTATAGCACCTGGTATTCCCAGGCGGTCTCCCATCCAAGTACTAACCAGGCCCGACCCTGCTAAGCTTCCAGTATCTGATGGGCTTGGATGCCACAGGGCTATGACTGCAGCCTTTTGCTCACCTAGGTATCCCAAATGGTAGGCAAAATCAAGACCCAAAGTACACGACTAGCCCCTATTTGAATGGAAGTATGAACTAGAAAATAAAACTTAAATCTGGAGCCAGAAAGGCCCGTGCAGGCACGGTAGAGCCCTCCAGGCCAAAAGAGAGGCTGGCAGTGGAAAGACCCTGGGCTGGGCATTCAAATGCCCAAGCTCCCTAGGGTATACTATAGTTTATCCAGGTACTACAAAATGTGTTGTGTAAACACAGGGTACCCACCTGTAAGTGAGTTTGATATTTTACCCCACACATGCTCATCTCTAACTCAGAATCATGGTCTCTTGTAGTGGGCAGGTATCACAACTGACTCTGACTTCCAGTTCAACAGTGTGGCATTTTTTGTTTAATCAACATGGTTGTATTAGTGCCTGCAGTCATACCACTGTGGCATCAGGTCCTGCCATATCTCAGAAGCTAAGCAGGATTGAGCCTGGTTAGTACTTGGATGGGAGACCACCTGGGAACACCAGGTGCTCTAGGCTTAGGAGAAGGACCTGGCAACCCACTCTCAAAAACACAATCAGCCATTGAAAAGCCTATGAATGGCAGAAAAGCACTGACAATAGTATTTCCTCTGTTGTACATAAGGTCACTATGAGTCTGACACTGACTCCCCGGCACCTAACAACAAGCTATATTAGTAGTTCTACCAAGACAACTTGTTTTATCATTAAGGACTGGGAACACAGTCCATGGACTAAAGAGGAAAGTGTTTTCTCACTAGAAAACGTGTCAGGAAAAATAACACTCTCTTCCTCTGTTTCAGATATTTGAAACGCTTATTTTAAACCAAAATTTAACTTCTGTGTCCAAAATAAGTTTTAAGGACATCTGTTCTTCCATACAAAATAGGTTAGGTTGCCTATTTCTTACTGAGCTCTGCTTAGGATACTCTGCACACTGCCTTTTAGTGAGAATTTGGGGTTGCCTAGCAACTTGCTAACTTGTAAAAACTCAGCTTTCCTTCACAGAAAAAAAGAATAATAATAAGAAGAAAAACAAAGTCAAGTCCGTGAAGACAATTTTTATCGTTTCAGGAGTAAATCTACATATATGTGGCTTTTGTCAAGCACTTAGTTAGATAGATATAAATGTAGCAACTTCTTCTTTCAGGCACAAGTTACTTTCCCAAAATGTTGCTACTTGCCTTTTCAAGTTGACAGACACACGTTTGAAACACTCTTATATGTTACAGTGATGTAACATATGAACTCAAGGCTGTTTAGTCTTTATGATAAATCTTGTTTTACAATGTTACAAAGTAGGAATCAGCATTCTAATTAGATTTACTGCGTGAAGATATGGTTCAAATAGGACTGGAGTTTGTCTGACACTACAATTATAAAAGAATTACTCCCCCCCCTTTTTTAATTAAAAAGACCATATATTTAACTTATGAAAATCCAAATGCAGGATAGCAATTTGTTTACTTTTTTAACTGAACTGAATTTTTGAAAGATCGCAGATGTTTAAAAGAAAGAAAAACTGTTTTATCTACCACTTCTAGTTGTCATTCATGGAAAATTTAAGTTTTAGAGTTAATACATCTCCTTTCCTTGGTTAGGGAAGAGGCCCTTCATCATTGTGGAATCATGCCCTGGCTTTAAGCACCATATCATGCTTCTTTAGAAAATTATATTTGGTGGTTCTAATTACAGAAACCAATGTTTGTCAGTTTACAGATAGATGTAGCACCGTAGTCATCAATCTGGGTAGAACGAGAGGTTCTCTCATAACAGATGAACTGTCTTCAACACTGTAAGATACTCATCTTTACAACTGTAATCAGTTTTATTTTTGTACAGTACTAATGCCCTAAGTTATCTTGTTGTCCCATTTTTTTAAGTTAAATGAAATTATAAAAGAGGATATTTTGTACGGATGTATCTGTTTCCCAAATAAAACATAATAAATGATAAAAAATAAAAAATAAATGCCCGAGCTACCGCCTCTTGCCTGCTGAGCGGCAGCGCGCATGCGCGCACATCGCGGGCACCGCCTCAGTGGGCCTTCCACGCAGGCGCGAGAGCCCGGATGTGGATCAAATTGGGTGAAAGTGCACGGCGCCGATACAATGGCGGCGCCTGGAGTTGCAACGGGTAGTGGCCATTGGTTTTCGGCTTTGGCGCTCGGGGTGACTCTCCTCAAATGCCTTCTCATTCCCACCTAGTAAGGACCTGCACGGCCAGGAGCGGGGCGCGGCGGGGAGGCCCAGCGGTCGGCCAGGGCGGGAGCGAGATGTGTAGATACACCTGGGTATGAGGAGGAACGGGCGCGGTAGGCGGTGTGGTCGCCGCTCCGCCTCTGCCTAGCTTCCCACAGGGCAGGTTGTTACCTTAGAACTCGCATTTGGCCCTGTCTGGCCAGCTTGATTTCTGAGGCTAACTGTAAAGTTTTTGGGCTTCAGGGTCCTCATTCCCTGCAGATTAAGAACACTGACCTCCACCGTTCATTCAGCCAGCATTATCAGCTGCCTATCGCACCAGGCACTCTCCTAAACCCTGTAGATGCAGTGATGGGCAGGACCCTTCTGGACCTCGTCTGCCGTAGTAGGGTTGGTGACAGCGGACAAACAGGGAAGTTTCAGATTGTGATAAGATCTGTAAAGGAAATAAGAGAGTGACTATGAAGCAGAGCTTTACTCTTACAGGAGGTGATGTTTGATTTAAAACCTGAAGTATGGAAAAGAATAAGCAATGTGAAAAGCAGTTCAGGCATTGGAAAGAGTAAGTACAAAACTCCTGTGGTAGGAAAAAACTCAGCATTCTAAGTACAGAAAGTGGTCTTGTGGCTGAAGAGCAACAGGAGGAAACGTAGCCCTCAAGATAATGTAGTCAGTGGCCTGATCACAAAGGATTGTGAAGACCATATTTAGAATGGGAACCAGGACCTCCCACCAAGTAGTGAGTGTATATACAATAGGTACTAAATATCAATACTTATTAATATTAACCTTTGCCTTCCCTTCATGTATCCTCTTTTCTGTTTTTTCCCCCACTTACCCTTTTTCTGTCTTTGCAGATCCTCCCAGTTCCTAGTTTAGGATTGGGCCTATTAGTATCCTTTGATTCAAGCACCTAATGATCTCTTGAGTTATGGGAGAGCTGCATGTATAGAATGTATGTCCATACTAGCTGGGCACAGTGGTGCACGCCTGAAATCCCAGCGACTTAGGAGGCAGAAGTAGGAGGATCACAGGTTTGGGCCCAGAGACAACCTTGGTAGCTTAATGAGACCTTGTCTCAAGATAAAAAATAAAAAATGGGCTGGGGGTGAAGCCCAGTGGTAGAACACTTGAAAGGTATGTGTGAGGCCCTAGGTTCAGCCTTCCAGTACTGCAAAAAGAAAAAAAGAAAAAAGAAAAAAAATATGTCTATACTGATGTATGTGTGTAATTACATAAGCATTGCAATATGTACGTTCAGCAAAGTAATTTACAGGGAGTTGGGAAAGGAAGGCATTGGTCATCAGAAAGCATAGCTGAAAGCGGGGCGTGGTGGTGCACGCCTGTAATCCCAGTGGCTCTGGAGGCCGAGGCAGTCTGCACAATTTAGTGAAACCCTGTCTCAAAAAGTAAAAAAAAAAAAAAGGGGGGGGGCTGGAGGCGGCGCCTCAATGGTCCAGCACTTGCAAATTATGCAAGCAGGAGACCTTGGGTTCAGCCCCCAGTACCGCAAAAAAATTTTTTTAAATTAAAAAAAATAAAAGCATAGCTGACAGCAAAGCAAATAAAATATTTCCATTTTAAAAGCAAACTGTAAAGTTTTGGGATGTTATTGTTTTTGTTTTTGTTTTTGTTTTTGAGACAGACTCACTATATAGTATAGTCCTGCCTGCCCTGTATTTACTATGTATTCCAGTCTGGCCTTGAGCTCCTGGCGATCCTCCTACCTCTGTTTCCAGAGTGCTAGGATGACAAGTGTGCACCACCACACCCAGGGGAAAGGTCTTTCTAAAACATAAGAAATTCCTTTCATGTCTGAAGGAAAGGGAATTTTTTTTTCTTTTTAAACCACAGGTGTATATGTATAAGGTGATATTTCTTGCTTTAGTTACTTTAGCCTCAGGTTGTTACTTTGAATACTACCCTTGATCCAGAATTAAGAAAGTGCTTGTTTTAGAGTAGCTTCCTAGCTGCTCTCTGTTTTCACTCTGGGTTTTTATTAATCTATCTGTCACATTGTATCCAAAGTACAGTCATGCACCAGTCATTGATGGACTCAAATATACAACAGTAGTTCTATAAGATTATATCCTCTAGTGATATCATAGCTGTCTTAGTTTGTGTAATTATGCTCTGTTTGCACAATGACAAATTGCCTAAGGATGCATTTTTCAGAAAGTGTCCTGTCCTTAAGAAATGCATGATTTTGGTTACTTTCTATTTGGCATTATCTCTCTATTGGTTTTGCATATTTTTCCAAATACCATTTCAGTAAATTAAATTTACTTTTATTGATATCTTATTCAGTAATTGAAAAAAGAACTACTGATACTACAAGGCTAAAATTCTCTGTCTTTGGTTTAGATTTACATGTGCCAGTAGGAATATTTATAATATTTCATTTGTGTATCAGCATTGAATGAGGAAGTATTCTATAGGGAATACTGATATAAGTATATAGGTAACATACATACAGGCATATATACATGTTGTTTGTTGTTGTTGTTAGGTGCCTATGATTCATATCCGACTCATGGCAACCCTATGTACAACAGAATGAAATACTCCCCGACTCTGTGCCATGTCTGGCGCTATGTCAGTGCTTCTCTGCTATTCATAGGGTTTTCAATAGCTGATTGTTTTAGGATTGCTTAGAGTGTGGGCTGCCAGGTCCTTCTCCAATTTTTGCAGTGCTCAGGATTGAACCCAGGGCCTTGAAGACTGCAGAGCAACACTACCAACTGAATTAAATCCCAGCCCACATAAAAAATATATATAGGTATTGTTGTTATTGTTTTGCTAGGTGCCGTTGAGTCCAACTCATAACAACCATATGTACAACAGGTGAAACACTCACTACCTGACACTGTGCCATGCCCAGCACTATTGTCAGTGCTTTTCTGCTATTCATAGGGTTTTCAATGGCTGATTGTTTTTTGAGAGTGAGCTGCCAGGTCCTTCTCCCAAGCTTACAGCACCCAACGTTCCCAGGCAGTCTGTCATTCAAGTGCTAACCAGGCCCAACCCTGCTTCGCTTTTGAGATCTAACAGGATCGGATGTCAGTGTGGTACGGCCATAGGCCATATAGGTATAAATTATATAACTCCAGAGATTTTAAACATTTTACTAGTTCCCTGCTTTAGACTATAAACTGAATGAAAATTAGCCTTCTCTTGGAGACCCATGGCAAGCACTATAAACCAACATTCTTTTCTACATACCTCTTACCACCTACTAGCTTATTGTCTTTGTACTGGGGTCTTTGTACCATCATTCATATGTTCATTTACTTGATCATCCATACATTAATTCATCAAAAATTTCTTAAGTACCTGCTATATTCCAGGCACTATAGTAGACACAGAACACCAAGGTGACACAGTTTTTCTCTCAGATTGCTTGTAGTCAAGATAGGGAATCTGAAAAGTTATATTAATGATATTGGTTACCAATGTGTATCTCTTCTCCAGATCTGACTAAAATGATGGCAAAATAATATAACTTAAAGCTAGGCATGGTGGTGTGTGCTTACACCCCCAGCACTTGTGAGGCTGAGACAGGAGGATCTTGAGTTCAAGGCCTTCCTGGACTATATAGTGAAATGCTGCCTGAAAAATAGTAGTAATAATAATGTGAATTATAAACCTTATAAGAAAGAATTTTTTTTTCATTTTTAAATTTTTTTATTATGCTGAGGATAGATCCCAGGGCCTTGTGCTAGGCAAGCACTTTACCACTGAGCTATATCCCTAGCCCTTTTTAAAATTTTTATTTTAAGACAGAGTCTTGCCAAGTTGTGCAGGCTGCCCTTGGCCTCAAACCTGCCATCCTTCCACCTAAGCCTCTGCTTCCATGTCTGACTCAGGATATAATTTTGTGAAGAGCATTCAACAGAGTCTTTGAAAATAGGTGGTAGAATTAATAACTGTCTTAGCAGAGGAAAGGGATCTTCACCCAAGCATAATTACAGAGGAAGATAAACAAGAAAGGGTCTATATGCCTTACAGAATTCTAGAGACGGTGAAGTCTTAGATATATGGTGCTCACAACTGGGAAGTTGATGGAATTTTTTGGAGGGGGTAGTGCTGGCCCTGGGTTCAACCCCCCAGTACTGGTGGTTGGGGGAAGACTGAAAGAAATTAATATTGTGCAGCTAAGAAAATGTTTCCAAACTCCTTCTAGATGCTGTCTTCAGAAAGCGTAGAAAAGGTGTATCCACAAAGCAAGGAAAGATGCTGTGATAATCAGAGAATAAGGTATTTAATAATAGAAAATATAGGTTGGTTGTGGTGGCACATATCTGTATGTAGTCCCAGCACTTGGGAGACTGAGGCAGGAGGATTGCTAGGTTAGGCCAGTCTGGGGTACATAGGGAGACTCTATTTAAAAAAAAAAAACAAAAAAAATTAAAGCTTTATTTTAAAAAGATATTAAAAAATTCAATCTATCATCCAACTAATATTTCAGAAAACAAAGAGAGAACAGAGAAGAGATAAATAAGAAATAAAATTTCCCAGAGCTGAAGGACTTGTGTGTTCAACATAATGAATGAAAAAAAGGCTCTCACCAAAACAGAAATTGTTAGAAATTTCAAATGGCTACAGATAGAAATGTTTTCAATGGCTAATTTTTTTTGGGGGAGTGGATTACCAGGTCCTTCTCCCAAGCCTACAGTACCTGGTTTTCCCAGGTGGTCTCCTGTCCAAGTACTAACCAGGCCCAAAGCTGATTAGGTTCCCAGATCTGTCAGGATCGCACGTCATAGTTTAGTTCAGTTGGTAGAGCACCTGTTCTGAACTCTCTGAGGATCCAGGTTCAATCCACAGCACCACAAAAAATGGGAGAAGGATGTGGCAGTCCACTCCCCAAAACAACCATTAAAAACTCTGAGTGTCACTGTGAGTCAGACTTGACTTGACAGCACCTAGCAACAAGAGATAAAAAGACGACGCAAATAACTTCATAGATGAAGAAACATCATAACAGAAAAAGACTTCCCAAGGTCAACATTTTATATTAAAAACCAATGGGGCAGGCTTTTGAAGTTCTGAATGAAAGTAATTTTCAGGTTTGTTTCCTTTTTTAAGATTTTTTTTATGGTTTCTTTTCAAATAAATAAATAAATAAATAAATAAATTTATTTATTTATTTATTTTTCCTAATGAAAGTAATTTTCAACCTGGAGTCCTCTGTACCCGGTCAAGTAAAATATATCAGAAGCACCAATAATAAAAGTAGATCTCACAGAATTTTTGCAGTCTGTAAATAGTATCTGGGTCAATAAGCAGAGTTTTATCAGAATGTCCTCATACATCTCCACTCACTTCTCCACCACCACCTACCAAGGGTATTGATGTTTATGACTTTTAATTCCATACTTGAAATTTTGCCTATTTTTGAGGTTTATACCAAAGGAATGATTCAACATGTTCTCTTGGGGTCTGCCATCTTTCACTGAACATTGAGTTTGTATTTTGTTGCACTTGATTAGTTTGTTTATTCTTGTCCCTATATTGTAACAGTTCTCAAGCTTTTTGGTCAGCATCTCTTAGTCTCTTAAAAATCACTGAGGCCTCCAAAGAGCTATATGTTTATGTGGGCTGTATAGTAGATATTTACAATTTTAGAAATTAGAACCAAGAGCAGGTGCTGTGGTGCACACCTGTCATCCCAGTGCCTCAGGAGGCTGAGGCAGAAGGAGCTCGAGTTCGAGGCCAGTCTGTACAACTTAGCAAGACCCTGTCTCAAACAAACAAACAAAAAAAAAATGGAAGAGGGAACTGAGGGTGTGCTGAGAGGTAGAGTACTTGCACTTGCTTAGCATGTGCAAGGACCTGGGTTCAACCTCCAGTACTGAAGGAAAAAAAAAGAAAACTTAGAACTGAGGAATTGTTAAAACAGAAGAATATACAAGCCCAAATTCCAGTAGCCATCAGAGCGATGTGATTATATAGCCTCTGAAACACCACTGGGTACTTGTGAGAGAAGGAGAGTGAAAACAGGACCAAATACATCTGAATATCATTATGAGAATAAGTTTTGGCCTTATAAACTCTCTTAAAGGGTCTCCCTAGGGGTCCCTGAATCAGACTCTGAGAACTGCTACCTTATAGTGTTTTGGTTTCTTTTAATGGCCGTGCTGACCACTGAAGCCAGGGCCTTGTGCAAGCTAGGCAAGCACTTTACCAATGAGCTACATCTCCAGCCTATTGTATTCTTTTATATGATGGTAGCACAGTTTAGCCATTCTACTGTTTGTGCCTATTTGGATCATCTCCATTTTTGCAAATAGTGCTCTTTGGACATGTTTATATAATGCATGTCTTTTAGTGAGCATATGTATACATTTTTGTTGGGTACAAGCCTAGAAATGAAGTTGCTGGGGTCACCAATTCAGAGTGGTGATTTTGAGGAATCTTAAAAAATTCACGTAAGATTTTGTCAGGAAAGTGGAGATACCTGTCTCTAGTACTCAGGGAAGAGGCCAAAATTGCATATTGCAATTTGGGAATGGTCATTACATAACTGATGGATCATCCAAAGCATAAGTTGCTTAAAACAGGACCAAAGGAAACTTCTGTATTTACTTGATAAATATAGAAAGGGAAAGCCTTGGTTGTGACTGAGAAAGGGGTGGCTAGGAGGCATAAGCCTGCAGCCGTAGCCCAGTGGCACCTGATCCCATCAGATCTCGGAAGCTAAGCAGGGTCAGGCCTGGTTAGTACCTGGATGGGAGACCGCCTGGGAACACCAGAAGCTGTAGGCTTGGGAGAAGGACCTGGCAACCCCCTCCCAAAAATCAGTCTGCCATTGAAAACCCTATGAACAGCAAAGAAGCACTGACAAGTGTTTCCCCTGTTGTACATAGGGTCGCTATGAGTCGGATACCGACTCGACGGCACCTAACAACAACAACAACAGGAGGCATAGGAGAAAGTTGTCATTACTGAAAGGTGTCAAACATTGGAAAGTGTGAATCGGGCTTTGCTGTGTGTTAATAAGAATTATTGAGCTCATCCTTGTGTCAGGCACTGTTCTAGACACAGGAGGTACACCATGGACAAAAAAAATTTCAACCAAATTTGGGAGATACATATTTATACATAGTAAGGGGAGTAGGCTGGAGACAGGGAGAATTTGAAGACATAGAATGGCAGCCCCAGGGCCTTTTTCCACCTTCTCTGGCTGGTGAGCTCCTACTTATCCTTAAAGATCCTCCAAGTATGTGAACCTTTTCCAGATAATGAATTTGGTTAGAATTTTGAGCAAGAGAAAGTCACTTCTGAGCAATGGTCTGAGGACCTCCCTTAAGCTTTATGTCAGCTCTTTAAATAGCCCTAAGACCCTTTTCACTGACTTCTAGATCCTGCAGCAGCTTCTGTGAAGGAGGTCTGACCTTTGGACCTCCAGATAAGTGAATATTTCAGAATTTTGTAATGCCTGTTTGTGTCTTTATAGGATAGTGAGCTGTGACTGTTTAAGGGATGTCAGTCTATTTAAAGTCAGAATTATGGAGATTGTTGTTATTGTTGTTAGGTGCCGTCAAGTCGGTATCCGACTCATAGCTACCCTCTGTACAACAGGGGAAACACTATTGTTAGTGCTTCTCTGCTGTTCATAGGGTTTTCAATGGCAGATTGATTTTTTGGGGGGAGGGGGTTGCCAGGTCCTTCTCCCAAGCCTACAGCTTCTGGTGTTCCCAGGCGGTCTCCCATCCAGGTACTAACCAGGCCCGACCCTGCTTAGCTTCTGAGATCTGACGGGATCGGATGCCACAGAGCTACGGCTGCAGGCTTATGGAAATTAGGAATTGATAAATGTTTCCAAAGTTCATTTTATTCATCTGATTGCTTTGGGTAGCCATTCCACAGATTTTGAAGTGCACCGAAACTGGCTTGCTATCACTCACAGTCTGCCAATATCACAGTGGTATTATGAGGTAAGTTTTAATTTTCACCTTTTTAATTTATTTTAAGATGATGTGTAAGCGAGGCATGGTGTCACATGCCTGTAATCTCAGTACTGAGGATTTTGAGGCAAGAGGATTGAGAATTCAAGGCCAGCCTGGACCACATAGCTAGACCTTGTCTCAGAAAAAAAGGTGATGTGTAAAACCACCTACATATTATTGATTTTAAAACAGGTTTCCAGCTGGGCACAATGGCACATATCTGTAATCCCAGCGACTCAGGAAACAGAGGCAGGAGGATTGCAAGTTTGAAGCTAGAGACAGCCTACATAACACATTGAGACCCCCCCCCCCCCAAAACGGGTTGGGAGTGCAACCCAGTGGCAGAGCACTTGCAAAATAGGTGCAAGTTATTGGGGTTAAACAGGCAGGTACCACTGCACCCAATTGCTATCCCAAATTTTTTGTTTTTGTTTTTGTTTTCTTTTTTGCGGTACTGGGGGGCTGAAGCCAGAGCCTCACATATACTTTGCAAGTGCTCTACCACAGAGCTGCACCCTTAGCCCTTTTTTAGTTTTTATCTTGAGACAGGGTCTTGCTAAATTATACACTCTGCCTCTCGCCTCAAACCTCCTATCCTGCCTCTGCCTCCCAAGTCTCTGGGATTATAGGCATGTGTCACCATGCCTGGCCATCCCCCAGTTTGAAAGTATATAAATATGTAAGTAAATTAAAGTCAGAAAATATTTTAGACTTCTAATAAAAATCAGTGGCATTTTAAGGGTAGAATGGCCTCTGAGATTTGCAGTTGTATCTGGAAACTGCAAATATTAATGAAATCTAAATTAATATTTCTTAGAATTACATGAACTTTATAAAACCTTTTTCTAGTCCATACCCTAGCAAGGGGGCTGGGATTTAGCTCAGTTGGTATAGCACTGCTCTGCAGTCTCTGAGGTCCTGGGTTCACTTGCCAGCACCCCAAAAATGGGAGAAGGACATGGCAATCCACTCCTGAAGCAATCCTGAAACAGCCATTGAAAACCCTATGAAGGTCGCTATGAGTCGGACATAACTCGAGGGTACGTAACAACAACCACCCTAGCAAGAAATCATTTTCTAGTACTTTAAGGCTCTGCTCTGTTAATACTGTTAAAATAGAAATCTTAAAAAGGATGAGATTAAGAAATAGAATCTCTAATTTTTTCTTTCCACAGTTTCAGTAGTCCATTTTGTTTACATCCTACACTGTAGACTTGGGATTAGAGAGGGAATTTTTCAGAGTAGAACTGAGTAAGTGTGTTCATGGCCTGATTTCCCTGGCAGAGAGCCTCTGGGTCTACCTCAGGTCATCTAAATTGTCTGTATTTTACACCTACAGGGGAATGTAACAAGCTGCGACTTCTCAGGACCTGCAGTTGTCTGTTGTTCATCCTCGTCATAAACAGAGGGGTGGGCTGGGAATGTCGAGCACTTGCTTGAGTTCAGTTCCCAGCACTGCAAAAAGGAAATAAATTAAAAATAGAAATGAACACAGAGCTCATAAGTATTTTGTCTGAGTCTCTCTTGCCTCGTTTCTTATCACAGATACCCTCAGCAGTCATCCCTGTAGAGACCAGTTAGTGCTCAGTGAGCCCATTCTGTGTTTGTAAAGAAAGAATTTTCCATTGAAGACAAGTGTAGAGTAGAAGGATTATGATTACTGTCTCAACTTTTGTAGGTGCAAGGCCTACGTTTAGTTTTATGGACATCTTGCAATGCTGGTAATGATATATTTTATTTACTTATTTATTTTTTGAGACAAGGTCTCACTATGTAATCCAGGCTGGCCTCGAACTTGCAGCACTCCTGCTTCAGCCTCCCAAGTGCTGGGATGACAGGCATGTGCCACCACACCTGTTATATTCTGATTATTATTACATTGAAATTGCTCTTTATATTTAAGGCATTATTTTAAGTGCAATTTCATTTCATTGTGCTTTTGTAAAGACCAGAGAGTGAAAAAGTTTAAATCTTTATGTCTTCTTTGTTTACTCAGTTACTTAGGGCATGTTTTATCTTTGATTTTTAACACAGGCAACTTCAGAGTGGACCTTGGATTACCCTCCCTTTTTTGCATGGTTTGAGTATTTCCTGTCACATGTTGCCAAATATTTTGATCAAGAGATGCTTAATGTCCAGAATCTGAACTACTTCAGCTCAAGGACCTTACTTTTCCAGAGATTTTCTGTCATCTTTACAGATGCACTCTTTGTGTACGCTGTTCATGAGTAAGTCTGGATAATTTCCTTTTGTGTGGGCATTTGTTTGTTTGAAAGATATTTAGGCACTATAGTATTAAATAGTGTTAACTTACTCCTGACTTAAGAGGAAGCAGTTCGTATAATAACAAATCTTAAAACAATGAAAAACTGAATTGTGCTTTAATCTGCATGAATAATTACAATGAGCAGCAGCCTAATGGAGTCTCATGGAAAACATAGGGAAAAGATGGGGTTACAAGGCAGAGGTAGAAGAGATTGTGTTATAAAAAGTAATCCAGGTAGCATTCCAGTATCATTTCTCTCACCCAAAATATGTCCATGTATTTTTCTTTCTTTTCTTGTGGTAGGCCCCCAGAGAGGTTTCTGTGACCTACCCTATTTTCTTGGACACACACATAACCATAGTACATGCACTTTTGCGCTATATCCATTGTGGTAACCACCAGTGTCTGCTTTTAGGGAGCTACATTCCTACAAACTCAAGAAATCTTACTAAGTGCTTTTTATTGTTGTTTCTGAATTCTTTTCTTCATGAAGACCCTACATTATTTTAAGTTATGTTTATATATATATATATATATATTTTTTTTTTTCTTCCTGTACTTGAGAGTTGAACTGAGGGCCTTGTACCTCCTTTGCAAATGCTCTACCATTTGACTGCACCCTCAGCCCATTTTCTATTTTTTATATTGAGTCAGGGTCTCTTTAAGTCACACAGGATGCCTCTGGCCTCGAACTCAAGATTCTCCTGCCTCTGCCTCCCAAGTCTCTGGAATTACAGGCATGCGCCACTATGCCTAGCTATGTTTATATTTTGTTTCGTTTCTAACTTAAAGTCATAAATACACATATACAACATCTTTTTTCCCTATGAGTATAATATGTCTTACGCAATGACTTCCAAGTAGTAAGTTTTCAGTTAATATTGGTATCTATTCTGTCATACTTATGCCTGGAAGTGTGACTGTGACAGAGTAGCAACTGATGTCCATTCATGACATTTGTCATAAGTGGATCTTTCCTGTTGGTGAGGCCCCCTAGACTGAACCCTTGTGCAATCTCAAAAGAGTCCCTTGGAAATGTTTTACAAAACTCTGCTTGTTCTCATTGAGAACAAGTTGGCCACCTCAACTTTCAATCTCTTTATGACTTGGCAACAGTTGGAAGATAAGATGATTTGTAGTATACTCCTTTTAACTCAAAATATTTGTATTTACTTTTCCAAAATTTTGATGAGGAGATCTTATTCTATAAAAGGTGTTTAAATTGCATTATATTTAAATATTGGTAAATTCTAAAACCAAAATCTAAAAATAAATAAATGACAGGCTAAACAAAGGTATTCTCATCACATTCATGGAGCTTATTTCCTCATGTGTAGAGATAGTAACCTTACAGAATAATTGAGAAAATTTAATAAATTAATAACCTACACATAAAGCCTGGTTCTGGGACCTGGCACCCAGACTTCAACAATCTTAATTAAACTGTTTCTTGTTCTTTGCTGATGGAAATGAATTCTACTCCCTCTCCCTTTTTGCATGGAGAGAGCTTGAATCCAAATTGTTGTTGTTACGTGCCTTCGAGTCGGTATCGACTCATAGCGACCCTACATACAACAGGCGAAACACTATTGTCAGTGCTTCTCTGCTGTCCATAGGGTTTTCAGTGGCGGATTGATTTTTGGGAGTGAGTTGCCAAGTCCGTCTCCCAAGTCTACAGCACCTGGTGTTCCCAGGCAGTCTCCCATCCAAGTACTAACCAGGCCCGACCCTGCTTAGCTTCCAAGATCTGACGGGATCGCATGACACAGGGTTATGGCTGCAGGCCATCAAAATTTTGGAAAAGCATATACACAGACACAGAGTAAAAATGACTCCTCGCTTTCCATCCTATAATTATCACTATTAACATACTACTTCTGTCTCTTTTCAGAATTTTTTTTTTTAATTTAAATTTTAATTTTTTTGAGACAGGGCTTCACTTTGTAGCTTAGGCTGTCCTGGAACTCTCTATGTACACCAGCTTGGCCTTGAACTAAGTTGGTTGTCCTGCCTCAGCCTCCCAAGTGCTGAGATTACAGTCATGCATCACCACGCCCACTTTGCACAGTCTTGTTTATTATAAGTCTCACTATGAACCTGTCAGGTAGTTAGAATTACCCCCTTTAGAGATAAGGAAATTAAGCTCAGAGAAATTAATCTACTCATGGTGTTAGGTTAGGTGCCAGTCAAGTCGGTATCTGATTCATACTGACCCTCATAGGGTTTTCAATGGCTATTTCGGGATTGCCTTGGGACTGGGTTGCCATGTCCTTCTCCCACTCATGGTGTAGAGTCATGAAAACTCTACATTATTTTAAATCATGTTTATGTTTTATATTTTACATCTTTTGCTTTTAACTTAACCTTAAGTAGTTAAATATTCATATATAATGTCTTTTCCCCCACATGTATAATATGTCTTACACAGTGACTTATATAATACCAAATTCATAGTGCATTGTGCCAGTGACTGAGTATAGAAATTATAAGCATTTTCTTAACACAGTTTCCTTTTTTTTTTTTTTTCTTTGCGGTCCTGGGGGTTGAACCCAGGGCATTGCACTTGCATGCTTTGCAAGTTCTGGGCCACTGAGATGCACCCCCAGCCCATTTTTTTTACTTTTTGAGACAGGGTTTCCCTAAGTTACACAGACTACCTCTCGTCTCGAACTTGTAATCCTCCTGCCTCTGCTTCCTGAGCCACTGGAATTACAGGCGTGCGCCACCACGCCTGGCGCTCTTAATACAATTTCTATAAGATAAAAATGGGATTGTGTGGATCACCTGCTGTTGTCACTTCCTGTATCTCCACATTTAAATGACATATTTTTGTATAAGGAGTTTTTACTTATTTGAATAATGAGGAGCTGCAAGTATATGGTTCTTTTTGTCTGTTTGCTTATTTTAAGACAAAGTCTCACTCTGTAGCCGAGGCTGGCCCAGAACCCACTATATAGCCTAGGCTGGCCTTGAACTTGAGGCAATCCTCCTACCTCAGTCTTGAGTGCTGGGATTATAGGTGTGTGTCACCATGCCTGCCTTGTGGCTATATTCTTAATTTAACTGGTGTGATGATATATAGTTTAGAGAGACAAATTACCATAGTCTGCATATTTCACGTGCGTGTGTGTGTGTGTGTGTGTGTGTGTGTGTGTGTGTGTATAAGCTGGGAACTGAACCCAGAGCCTTGCTTATGCTAAACACGCACTCTACCACTGAGCTACACCAGCAGCCCCTACGTTTTTTCCTCTTCAGAGCTAAAATAATGTGTGCCCTCTCAATTTTAAAAATCTTTGAGTTTTAGGTGGCTAATTTTTAGTTTTAGTTTTATTAAATGAAGACTGTTTCAGATCAACACTGAGAAAGAGATGTGGGACTGGCCCTGAGGTCTTTGTCTCTGCTGCCACCTTATTAAGCAACCCAGAATGTCATGGACAATGATCAGAAATGGCTAATAAAATGTACCAGAGTGTACTCTGCGCTCTGCAGAGTATTGTGATGTTCTAATGCAAATCAAAGTTGTTTCTGTTTTCTTTCCTGATGTGTCATTGTAGGTGCTGTAAATGCATTGATGGAAAAAAAGCAGGTAGAGAACTTACAGAGAAGCCTAAGTTCATTCTGTCAGTGTTACTGCTGTGGAACTTCGGGTTGTTAATTGTCGACCGTATCCTTGATAATCTATGAACTCTTTCCTTAACTTGTGCTGGTATATGCTAATATAACATTAATTCTATAATGATTGGTGCTGGAATTTAGCTCAATTGGTAGAGCACTGCGCTGCAGTCTCTGAGGTCTCGAGTTCAATTTCCAGCACCGCAAAAATGGGAGAAGGGCCTGGCAATCCACTCCCAAGGCAATCCCTATACAGTCACCACTGAAAACCCTATGAGGGTCACTATGAGTTGGATACCGACTCGACAGCACCTAACAACAACAACAACAATAATAATGATTATTAAATGAGAACTGCTTTTGAAAATGTACATGGGGTGGGTTAGTGGGCTCCCAAAACTGCTCTCTGCCCGAGTTTACTGGACTCTAGTTGGTAGAACGCTTTGTCCCTGAAAAGTTAGTTATGAGAGCCAGTTAAGCCATCAGTAAAACAATATACCATGTATCTGTATACATATTAGAATATGTGTATATACTGAGATTTATTACCTGACTTCAGATTAATCTAATACATATGTATCAAATAGTTTTATAACACATTATTCTCAATGCCATTTATAGGAAAGAGCATATCACCATGTTGCATGTGGAAACAGCCAGGCCTTCGTGCCTTTTACCATCCTGGCTTTCCACATATGACAAGGTTCTAAATTCAAAGTGTCTGAATGTAATTAAAATCCTAATATTTTGCAGTTTTCACAAAATCTTAATATGAATTTTCATAAAGGTAGCCTGGTATAGAGGAAAACACCCAGACTTTGGTTTCAGTCTGACCTGTTTCAAATTGTAGTTATGTTTTAGCTTTAGGACAATGAGTAGATTAATATCTCTGAGCCTTAATTTCCTTATCTCTACGGGGTTAATTCTAGCTACCTCACAGGCTTATTGTGAGGTTTAATAAAGGGATTGTGTAAACTGGGTATGGTGGCACATGCCTATAATCCCAGCAATTGGGAGGCTGAAGCAGGAGGACCCATGTGAGTTTGAGGCCAGTATGGTCTACATAGTGAGTTCTAGGACAGCCTACGCTACACAGTAAAACCCTGCCTCAAGAAAACAAAAATAGATAGATTAATTAATTTGTGTGTATAGTTCAAACAGTGGAGGATTGCATATTAGCACCTTCAATATTGGTTGGGTCCCTTCTCTTTTATCCCTAATTCTAAAAAACAAAACAAAAACTTCTTTTCTCTTAGTTGCTTGGCCTTTATGATAGAAAAAAAACGTGACAAATTTTTCAGTTTTACTTCTTAAACATAATTTTTAGTTAAAAACTTTTCCAGAATTTAATTATTTATGTTGTTGTTGTTAGGTGCCATCAAGTCAAGTCCAACTCATAACGACCTTATGTACAGCAGATGGAAACACAATCTTATTTATGTTTAAGCCCATTGTTGCAGACACTGTGTCAGTCCATCTGGTGGAGGGTTTTCCTTTTTTCGTTGACCTGCCACTCTCCCAAACATGATGTCTTTCTCCAGGGATTGATCTCTCCTGACAACATGTCCGAAATATGTAAGACGCAGTCTAGTCATCCTTCCAAGGAGCACTCTGGTTGCACTTCTTCTAGGACAGATCTGTTGGTTCTTTTGGCAGTCCATGGTATATTCAGTAGACGTCTCCAGCACCATAATTCAAAAACATCAATTCTTTTCCTGTCTCCCTTGTTCAGTGTCCCGCTTTCACAACCATATGATGCAACTGAAAATACCATGGCATGAGTCAGATGCACCTTCGTCTTCAATGTGACACATATTTCTGAGAGACTCAAACTAATAGTACTGTTTTTGTATTTAATTTAACTATTAAGAAAGTGTTTGCCATTTCTATACTCAGCCGCTGGCACAGTTGATTATGAATTTGATATCCACTATTATCTTTCCTTGACATCTATCCAGATATTCATTTCCAGTACAATGGGTTCTTATTTGGATTAATGCTACTCTCCATTGCACGATTATTTCAGGTAAACACAAAAGTGCCTAATTAGGTTTCTCCCTTTTCGTTTTTAGCTTGTAAAGACAACATTATCATGGGTGACGAGTAATTTATTTGACCTACTATTTAGAGTTTCCAAGTGTGATGACACTTTTATTGGGTATCATCTTTTGACAATAATTTTCTTCATTTTACAGATGAGGAAATTATACTGTAAAAGCTTATTAGATTGTGGCAGGCCTGAATTAAACTCAAGTTCTATGTTCCATTGGGCTCATTTCTGTAGAGTGAAATTTCCAACAGTGTTTATAATAACTATGATGGTGGTGCTTTACCATCAGAAGCTTGTAGAATAACAGAAAGTATGGAATTTTGAATCAAAAGACCTTATTGAAATCCTGACTTCCACTAATGAGCTATGTGACTCAGACAGATGTTACACAAATATATTTGCCAAGGTGGAATAATTACCTATAATGCCTAATTGAGTAAACCTTACAAATATTCTGTGAAGCTATCTAATTATCATCCTCCTTTTATAAAGGAAATGAGATACTCAGATTTGTGGGCCCCTCTTCCTTACATCGAATCAGAATCTCTGGATTTGGGGTTTAGGACGCGCAGGAGGAATTTTGATATCCCATGCATCAGGTTTGGGACCCAGTGACCCAAGGCAAGTTATTGAAACCTGCTAGACTCAGCTCTCTCATCCATAAAATGAAATCTCCCCTTACAATTTTTTTTGTTTGTTTTTAAGTAAAATGGTACTGCCTATCACAGTGACAGTGACTTTGGAAAGATCAAATATTTGTAATCTTTCTTAAAGTTCCTTGTCAGCTATAGGGACTGAAGGTATAGCTCAGTGGTAGAGTGCTTA
Source organism: Pedetes capensis (assembly GCA_007922755.1). Lineage (NCBI taxonomy): Eukaryota > Metazoa > Chordata > Mammalia > Rodentia > Pedetidae > Pedetes > Pedetes capensis. The sequence continues at coordinate 74,470 of VMDO01001829.1, forward strand.
CCTCGTGTGCACAGGGTGCTAGGATCAATCCTTAGTACTACAAAAATAAATAAATAAAATTAAAAATGAAGTTCTTTGTCAACTATAGATGTCTAGATAAACTTTTTTAACTATAAAAAGTCACATTGTGCATAGATCATAATTGGTGTTCAATTAATTTTTATTGGAGATTCTTGAATAAATGAGTGAAAATTTGACTACAGAACTAGGTAGATCTTATCTGGACCATCAATAAGTTGTAGAATTGGTGACAAGAGATCCCATTCTAGTTCCATGTTATTCCTGAATCTACCTATTCTAGATCACACCTAATGAGACAGGGAGAAAAGGAACTTGGCCATTTGGCAATTTCCCTTGCTGATCACCAGGGTAATTACCACATTTGATCCTTCCAAAATTTCTGAAAAGCAGGTAGAATTCAGACTTCTTCAGTTACATAACTCAGGTTTGTTTTTGTTTTTGTTTTTTAACCAGAATACCTTTAGTTCTCCTAGGTTGTTTGTTAGGGTCTCGTCCTATACCTGATGCCTTTGACTTGATAATAACTTACCTGCTGTGTAACAAAAGATTTAACCAGGCTTAGTAGTACATTATATAGGTGAAACTACTCGAAAAGCTGAAGCAGGAGAATCACTTGAACCCAGGAGTTCGGGGCCAGCCCAGGCAACATAGGTAGATCATGTATCTTGTGTGCGTGTGTGTGTGGTACTGGGGGTTGAACCCAGGGCCTCACACTTGCATGCTATGCAAGTGCTGGACCACTGAGCTGCACCCTCAGCCCATTTTCTTACTTTTTGAGACAGGGTCTCGCTAAGTTATGCAGACTGCCTCTGGTCTCAAACTTGCGATCCTCCTGCCTCTGCCTTCCGAGCCACTGGGATTACAGGCGAGTGCAACTGCACCCGGCTCAATAGATCATGTATCTTTTTTTTTTTTTTTTAAAGATTTAAATGGATTTTTAGAGGCTGGGGATGTGTAGCTCAGTGGTAGAGCACTTGCCTAGTATGGGGCCCTGGGTTTGATCCCCAGTACTACAAAAATGAAGAAAAAAAGGTTTTTGGGACAGCATCATGTATATTCATTCAGCCTCCCATTCCCAACTCCTTTTTAGAAATCACCTATTATAAAACTTCAAGAGATGGGGTAACTAGATTCTCTGGGTTCTGGCTCCTTAGGGAAGATTTGTAGTTCCTCAGGTGCAGTGGTGCATGCCTGTAATCCCAGCGACATGGGAAGCAGAGGCAGGAGGATCACAGGTTCAGAACCAGAGGCAGCGTATGTAACTTAGCGGGACCCTGTTTCAAGATAAAAAATTTAAAACTGGGCTGGAGGAGCACTTGCAAAGTATGTGCAAGGCCCGGGGTTCAACCCTCAAATACTGCAAAAAATGTGGTTTGTGGTTACTGATGATACAGTCTGTATCGTAGCAACAGGCTTGGTACTTAATGAGTGTTTGTTGAAATAATAAATTGGTGATCCCACTAGACTCAGTATAAAAGCTAATTGAAATCACATGAAATTACATGAAATCACATGACAGAGTTTTTGAATCATTTGATTATTGAAAATTTAAACCATATAGAATTACAGCAGACGGTACAGTCATCTACACACACAGAAGGTTATTTTAAAATACATTCCAGATAACACATTTCATTCGTATTTTAGAATATGTCTAATAGAATACTTGCCTAGCATGTGCAAAGCCATCAGTTCAATCCCAAGTATTACAAAAAAGAAAAAGTTATTCATGATACGTGCTTGCTTTGGTGCAGCACATATACTGAAACTGGAATGACACAGAGGTAGGCATGGTCCCTGAACAAGAGTGACATACAAATTCATGAAGTCTTCCAAATTTTTGAACTGGGAGTAAGTTCAGTGGTAGAGTGCTTGTTTAGCATGTATGAGACCCTAGGTTTGTTCCCCAGCACCACAAGAAAAAAATAAAATTAAAATAATAAAAAATAGACATTATTTTAGATGGATGTGCTGGAGCATACCTATAGTTCTAGCACTCAAGAGGCTGAGCCAGGAGGATCGCTTGAGCCAGTAGTTTGAGGTCAACCCAGGCAACAAAGCAAGACCCCATCTCTAAAGAAAAAAATAGGGTTTTCCTATTTTTTAATAAAATATTTTGAGAATAATTTTAGCTTTATAGAAAATTTGCAAAATCGGTCAGAGTTCCAAATACCCCTCACTTATTTTCCCCAGTGTTAAATTAACGTCATCCATAACCATTCTTCAAGACTAGGAAAACAACATTGGTTGGTTTGAATTTCACCAGCTTTTCAACTGATGTCCTTCTGTTCCAGGACCCAGCATATTATATTATTGCATTTCATTTACTTTGAATTTTAAAGTGATATTTCCCTTTTCAATCTTCTAGAAAAGGCACCTGGAAGGAGCCGTTCTCTTTGCCGTCCTCCTACATTTCAAGCACATCTACCTCTATGTAGCACCAGCTTATGGCGTATATCTGCTACGATCGTACTGCTTCACTGCAAACAAACCAGGCAAGTTTTACTGACTGCAAAATCTTTTTCTGTTATTTTTTCCTTAACTATATTGACTTAATGGCTTACTTGATAGAGTTTTATGAATTACACAGGTATCTCTCAGTTGTTGTTGTTGTTGTTAGGTGCCGTCAAGTCGGTATCTGACTCATAGCAACCCTCGTAGGGTTTTCAATGGCTGTTTTGGGGTTGCCTTGGGAGTGGTTTGCCAGGCCTTTTTCCCATTTTTGCGGTGCTGGGAATTGAACTCGGGACCTCAGAGACTGCAGTGCAGTGCTCTACCAACTGAGTGATCTTATAATCCCTTTACCCATTCTGAGTTTTATCTTGCCACAAAAAAGATGAATTTATAGCGAGGCACTGTAGCACACACCTGTAATCCCAGCACTTGGGATGCTGGGGCAGAGGGTCAAAAGTTCAAGGCTGGACTTCCAGTTTAAGGTGGCAGGTTAAAGGCAGCCTTTGTGTGATGTGGTAAAATAAAGGAATTAGAATAGGAAGGAATGAACTCTTTTCCAAAGAAGGTATGTCTGGAGAAGCACTGAAACCACGGAGGAGATTGTGAGGTGGTCCCAATTTGCAGAACAGAGCTGAACCGAGCAGGATACATCTCCAGCGACAGGTTCTTGTGGAAAAGGGGAAACAGAGCCTTCATCCAAAGAGGTGAGCCAGACAGCCCTGGCCATCAGATTGGCAATCCCACAAGACAAGCCCATAGTCCTTGAAGTCCTTGAACTGTTCCAGGAATTTGACCAGACAGTGGCTCTTCCTGACTGGAGGTTCAACATTGGAGAAGTGACTCTCTTTCTCCTGCTTCATGTCTTAGAGGGGCATAACCTGGTGCCATCTTGAATTATCACCCATGGAGAGCCTGGGGGTGACCTACCACAACTCCAGCATGCTACACAGCTGCAGCAGGCAGTAACAGTGAGGGGGAAGATGAAACACCGACAGCTGAGAGGTTCAGGCAGCAAGAGGCTTGAGAAACGTACTCAGAAACAAGGCCTACCCCCCCCAGAGAGTGGAGACAACTCCATCTGAGGGGAGCTGCAGAGAGTGAACTCTGAATGGTGGTCAGGAAGAAAGACACCATCCTCAACTAACCCCAATCTCTACCTAACAGACTCAAGTATTAGAGGCCACAGAAAGAAGCCTCTCCAGTACTTTTTCTTCTTGTTTTTCTTTCTTCCTGCTGTGCTGGGGATTAAACGCAGGGCTTTGCATGGGGTAAGTGCTGTGCCACTGTGCAATACCCCAGCCTTTTTCTTATTTTTACCTGGAAGTGGCATCATACCGAATTGCTCAGGCTGCCCCTGTCCTGGGGCTCAAGATCCTCCTTCCTCAGCAACCTGAGATGCTGGGATTTAGAGGGAGCGAGTTGGTATATGGGTCTTCTTTTTTTTCTTTTTTCTTTTTTTTCTCTTTTTTTTCTTTCTTTCTGTTCTTCCCTCCTTTTATTGTTATTTTTCATTTCCTCAGTTCCCTTTTTTCTAATGTAATTTCTGTATTTTCATTTTTAGTTTTTGAAATCTTGTTATCCCTGTGTATCTCTCTTTTTCTATTTACTATACCTTAAATCTTTTAGGTTTGCTACTTATTACTGTGCTTATGTTTTACCTAATACTGTTTATATATCTTTTTCTTTATCATGGAAAATATATGTGTGTGTATACATATATATATATATATACACATATATATTTGTGTGTATGTGTACATATATATATATGTTGTTGTTGTTGTTAGGTGCCGTTGAGTCAGTATCCGACTCATAGCGACCCTCATAGGGTTTTCAATGGCTGAGTGCTTCGGGATTGCCTTGGGAGTGGATTGCCAGGTCCTTCTCCCAATATATATATATATGTTGTTGTTAGGTGCCATCGAGTCGGTATCCGACTCATAGCGACCCTCATAGGGTTTTCAATGGCAGATTGTTTCAGGATTGCCTTGGGAGTGGGTTGCCATGTCTTTCTCCCATTTTGCGGTGCTGGGAATTGAACTCAGGACCTCAGAGACTGCAGCGCAGCGCTCTACCAACTGAGCTAAATCCCAGCCCATATATATATATATATACATATATATATATATATATATATATATATATACATATATATGTATATATATGTATATATATATACATATATATATATGTATATACAGTTTTTAGCTCTTTTCTCTCCCTCTTCCTAACATTTATTTCCCTTCTAGATCTTCTTTTTCCTTTACTTCACCTTGAAGGCATCATTCTGCTCCCCATCCTCTGCCCCCTTCTTCCTTCAGGCAAATACTATTTATATCTTCACCATAAATATTTTTAACTTCATAGCTTACTCTATATTGTTATTGCCATTCTTTTGTTTTGTGGGGATTGGTGGTGTAGCTGTTGGCTTTAAATGATTTTAAGCATATTTCTATATCTGACTTAGTTAGGAACTATACCTGTTATAATGCTTTGTCTTCTTCTCGCGGAGTGGCACTGGAAATTGTGATCTCAAGAGAAAGCCACTGAGCTGGGCGCAGTGGTGCACACCTATGATCCCAGCGGCTTGGGAGGCGGAGGCAGGAGGATCGCAAGTTTGAGACCAGAGGCAGTCTGTGTAACTTAGCAAGACCTTGTCTCAAAAAAGTTATAAAATGGGCTGAGGGTGCAGCTCAGTGGTCCAGCACTTGCAGAGCATGCAAGCGCAAGGCCCTGGGTTCAACCCCCAGTACCACACACACAAAAAAAAAGAGAGAGAGAAAGCCACTGAGAAGAGTCCTACATAAAACAGACAGATACACAAGTCACAAATCAGAAACACAAGAAACATGGAGAAGCAAGCAATGCGCTTCTTCCAAAAGACCATGATTCTTTAACCACTGGATCCAAAGATACTGGAACAGTTGAAATGTCAGATAAAGAATTTAAAAGTGTATTTGTAAAAGTGATCAAGGACTTCAAAGAGGACACAAACTAGCAAATGAATGAAGTAAGGAAATCAGTACAAGACCTAGGTCAGCAAGTGACAGTGTAGAAGACAAAGTCAGCAAAATGGATGAGAAACTCAGCAAGGAAATAGAGATTTTGGGGAAAAAAAATGGAAATATTGAACATGAAGAACTCAGTAAATTGAGTAAACAACACAGTAGAAAGCATCATCAGTAGATTAGATGAAGCAGAAGACAGAATATCAGAGATAGAAGACAAGACTGAGTAAATACTACATTCAGATAGCAAAAAAGAAAGAACATGACCACAGATTTCAAGAACTTTGGGAAATGATCAAGAAAACAAAACTAAGGGTCTATGGGGAAGAAAAAGGAGCTAAGATAAAAACTAAAGTCATAGCAGAAAGTTTCTCACATCTGGAAAAAGAAATGGACATCCAACCACAAGAGGCATTTAGAACACCAATCAGGCATGACCTGAAAAGAATATCCCGTTGACACATAATAATTACAGATTACAGAACAAATAAATAGTAATAAAAGTTGCAAGAGAAAGACACTAACTCACTTACAAAGGAAAACCCAACAGAATTACATCAGACCTCCCAGCATATACCCTATATTTTAGGAAAATATGGAAAGATATACTTCAAGCCCTCAAAGTAAATAATAGCCAACCAAGATTATTATATCCATCAAAGTTATCATTTAAAATTGATGGAGAAATAAAGACATTCCATGACAAGCACACACTAAAGCAATACATGAACACCAGGCCAGCATTGAAGAAGATACTTAAGGGATCCTCCACACACAGGAGGAAAAAACATAGTCTCCACCATGGGAGTACAGGAAAGAATAAACTTCATGGGAGGAACAAACTAAAGAGATTAGAAAGAATCAGTCATGTCTAACTTTAAAGAAACAGCACACTCTGAATATAAATAAGGGAGAAAGAAAAGAATAAATAGTATATGAACTAGCCAGGAAAACACCCAACACAATTACAAGAACCAGCCAACCTTTCTCAATAATAACCCTACATATAAATGGTCTTCACTCTCCAATTAAAAGACATAGATTAGTATACTAGATTAAAAATAAACTCCAACAATTTGTCTGCAAGAAACACATCTCACTGGCAAGGACAACCACAAACTGAAAGGATGGAAATTGATATACCAAGCAAGTGGAAGGTGAAAATAAGGAGTAGTATCCATTCTTATATCAGAGTAGACTTCAAGTTAAAAGTAGTCTGAAGAGACAAAGAGGGTCACTACACATTAATACAAGGAACAATCAATCAAGAAGATACAGTAATTGTAAATATATATGTACCAAACATTGGTGTACCCAACTACATTAATAAAAAACACTACTAGACTTAAAGGGACAGGCAGGTCCAGATACAATAATAATGGGTGACTTCAATACCCCACTCTCCTCAATAGATAGAACATCTCGAAAAAAGTAACATGACTTCAGAGGTACATGACACAATAGATCAAATGGGCTTAATAGACATATACAGAATATTTTACCCAAAAGCTACACAAAACATTCTTCCTGGCAGCCCATGGGACTTTCTCTAACTCACATTTTAGGCCATAAATCAAGTCTTAACAAATACAAAAAAATTGAAATAATTTCACATATCATATCAGATCATAATGTAACAAAACTAGAAATCAATAGCAAGAGAAATTACAGAAACTATAGAAATCCATGGAGTTAGAGTGATATACTCTTAAATGATCAATAGGTACTTAAAGAAATCAGAGAAGAAATAAAAAAATTCTTAGACTCAAATGAAAATTAAAATACAATTTACCAGAACCTCTGGGATGCAACAAAGGCATTTCTAAAAAGGAAGTTTATAGCTATGAGAGTGGGCTCAGACAAACAATAATGCACCTCAGGCTCGTAAAAAAGAAGAACAAACAAAACCCTAAAACAGTACATGGAAAGAAATAACAAAGATCAGAGCAGAAATTAATGAAATGGAGACTAAAAGAACAATTAAGAAACTGGTGAAATAACTGGTTCTTTGAAAAGATAAACAAGATCAACAGACCCTTAGCCAAACTAACTAAAGGACAGAGAAGATTCAAATTAAGAAAATTAGAGGTGAAAAAGAGAACATTACAACAAATTCCAACAAAATCCAGAGAATCGTTAGGGAATACTTTCAAAAATTATATTCCAAAAAAACTGGAAAGCTCAGATGGGATGGATAAATTCTTAGATACATATGACCTGCCAAAAAAATTTTTTGAGACTGTTAAAACTTTTAATCTTTTTTAGTCTTCTTTCTTCTTTTCACTCAAAAATTATATTTACAGCTTTAATCTGCTGATCCACTTGGTTACTCCTTTTTGCAGTGTGGAAATAGTTTTCTGAGTTTAATGGCCTTGCCATACTCCAGTTCTCTTAAATTTAGCACTACAAGGCATTTTCTACTCCATTCATTTTCTTTTTTCTTTTTCTTTTTTTCCCCCCTTTATTGGTAAATGTTGGTGAGGTACAGAGTAATACAATATTTACTTTTTCCATTGTGCAACTATTACATCACTTTTGGTTACACTTTTATTAACTTAGGAGGTTTATGGAACCTTTTGACTAATATATTGTAAAACTTGCATGCATATTTGAGTTATGTTCCCCTATTTTTCCCATGTACTCATGAAGTTGCATTGTTTGCATTGAGATTATCCTCTCCCTCTTTATCCTTCTACATTGTTTCTTCTTCCCATCCCACCCTTTGCAATGTTTACTTCCCTTTGCTGGTTCTCTCCCCCCTCTCTACTCTCTATATTATCTCTTTTTCATTAACTTCAACTGTGCATTTTTATATATTGATATATATATATATAAATCAACTTATGTATAGGATTTTTCCTTTAAGTAATATTCAGCTCCTACATATGAATGAGGACATATGGTATTTCTCTTTTTGAGTTTGTATTCATTTGCTTATTCTCCAGTTCCATCCATTTTGTTGCAAATGATGTCATTTCATTTTTTTTAATTGCTGAGTAGCATTCCATTGTGCATATTACCATAATTTTCTTTATTCCTCCTTCTGTTGATGGGCATCTTGGTTGGTTCCATATCCTTGCTATTGTGAGTTGTGCTACATTGAATATGGAGATGCAGGTATCTCTGTGGTATGATGACTTGTCTCCCTTTGGGTATATGCCCAGTAATGGTATACTTGGATCATATGGCAGTTCTATTTTTAATTTTCTGAGGTATCTCCATATTGATTTCCAAAGTAGTTGAACCAATTTACAGTCCCGCCAATAGTGTAAGAGGGTTCCTTCTTCACGTCCTCACCAGCATTTGTTGTTATTTGTTTACTTGCCAAAATTAAGTCAAGAGGATATAAACAATTTAAACAGACTTATAACAAGCAGCAACATCAAAGCAGTGATAGTCTCCCAACAAAGAAAAGCCCAGGATTGGATGGATTCATTGCTGAATTCTATAAGACCTTTGAAGAAGAATTGCTATCAGTGCCCCTTAAATTATTCCACAAAATATAAATGGAAGGAACACTATGACACTCATTCTATGAAGCCAGTATTACCCTGATACCAAAACTAGATAAAGATATCAAAAAAGGAAAATTATAGACCAATTCCCATGATGAACCTAGATGCAGAAGTCCTTGATAAAAATATTTGCAAATCATCTTCAACAACACATGAAGATCATACACCATGATCAGGTTGGTTTCATTCCAGGGCTGATTGCAAGGCTGATTCAACATGTGCATGTCAGTAAATGAAATATGGCATATGGGTAGACTTGGAAACAGAAATCACATGATCCTGTATCAATAGATACAGAAAAGGGCTTTGACAAAGTTCAACATCCTTTTATGATAAAAGCCTTGAAGAAACTAGGAATTCAAGGAACATACCTCAACATAATACAGGCAATTTATGAAAAACCTACAGCCAACATCATGCTAAATGAGTTTGATCCCCAGCACCACAAAAAAAACAACAACAACAACAACAACAAAAAAAAAACCGGAGAAGGGCATGACAATCTACTCTGAAAGCAATTTTGAAACAGTCAACCATTGAAAACTCATGAGGGTCACTATAAGTTGGATCTGACTTAACGGCACCTAACAACAACAACAACAAACATTTTCCCTAAAATCAGGAACAAGGCAATGTGTCCACTGTCTCCACTGCTATTCAGTGTAATAATTGAACTTATTAGCCACAGCAGTAAGGCAAGAGAATGAAATAAAAGGGATCCAAAGTCCATATAGGAAAGGAAGAAGTCAAAATCCATATTTGCGGATAATATGATTTTATACTTAAAAAATCCTAAAGACTCCACCAGAAAACTCTGAGAGCTGATAAACACTTTCACCAAAGTAGCAGCATGCAAAATCAACATTCATAAATCAGTAGCTTTTCTGTGTACCAATAATGACCAAGCAAAGAAAGAAATCAGGAAAACAATTCCATTCACAATACCTGGGAATAAACCTAAGTAAGGAGTTGGAAGATCTCTACAGTGAAAACTTTAAAACACTAAAGAAAGAGATTGAAGAAGACACAAGTAGATGGAAAGATCTCCCATGCTTATGGATTGGAAGAGTATTGTGAAACTGGCTATATTACTGAAAGTGATATACAGATTTAATGCAATCCCCATCAAAATCCCAATAACATTCTTCACAGAAATAGAGAAAAAAATCCTAAAATTCATATGGAAGCACAAAAGACTCTGAATCACTAAAGCCATCCTGAGCAGAAAGAACAATACAGGGAGCATCACAATTCCTGATTTCAAATTATACCACAAAGCCTTAGTAACACAAACTGGATGATAGTGGCACAAAAACAGACAAGTAGACCAATGGAACAGAATAGAGGATCCAGAAATAAACCCCTGCAGCTATAGCCACCTGAGAGTTGAAAAAGATACCAAAAATAAAAGTTGGAGAAAAGATGCTTTCTTCAACAAATGGTGCTGACAGACCTGGAAATCCTCATGTAAAAGACTAAAACTGGGTCCCTCTCTCTTACCTTGTACAAAAATAAGTTCAAAATGGATCAAACTGAAACTTTGAAACTACTAGGGGGAAACATTTCAAGACATAGGCAAGGACTTTCTGAATAGAACCCCAGTAGCTTAGGAAACCATAATGAGAATTGACAAATGGGATTACATGAAATTAAAAAGCTTTTTCACAGCAAAGGACACAATTAGCAGAGTGAAGAGACAGCCTACAGAATGAGAGAAGATCTTTTCCAGCTATACATCAGATAAGATAAGAATATATAAAAAGCTCAAAATCTTAGACACCAGAAAGTATCCAATCAAAAGATGGGCAGAAGAACAGAGGCTTCTAAAAATAAGAAATAGAAATGGCCAACATGCAACTGAAAAAGTGTTAACAATTTTAGCCATCATGGAAATGCAAATCAGAACTACTTTGAGGTACCATCTCACTCAGTCAAAATGGCCAGTATCAACAAACAGCAACAAATGCTGGTGAGGATCCAGAGAGAAATTGCTGGTGGGAATACAGGGTGGTGCAGCCACTTTGGAAATCAGTTTGGAGGTTTATCAAAAGAACTAAAAATAGAACTACCATATAATCCAGCTGTATTACTTCTGGATATATATCTGAAGGAATATAAATCATATACCACAGAGGTACCAGCTTATCTATGTTTTTTGTGGTATTATCCACAATAACCAAGATATGGAATCAACCTAGGTATCCATCAACAAATGAGTGTATAAGGAGATAGTGATATATATGTGTGTGTACACGAGTGTGTGTGTGTGCATGTGCACCCCACCTGCAGCTGTACCACTGTGGCGTCCAGTCCTCTCAGATCTTGAAAGCTAAGCATGGTCGGGCCTGATTAGTACTTGGATGGGAGACCACCTAGGGACACTAAATTCTACAGGTTGGGAGAAGGACCTGACAGCTTACTCCTAAAAAACAGTCAGCCATTGAAAACCCTATGAATAATAGAAGAAGTACTGACAGTAGTGTTTCGCCTGTTGTACATAGGGTCAATATGAGTCAAGACATCCGACTCAGTGGCACCTGACAACAACAACATGTATATATGTATATACACACACCATGGAGTTTTATTTGGCCATAAAAAAGAACGAAATTATGGCATTTCCTGGAAAATGGATGGAACTAGAGATCATCATTTTAAGTGAAATAAGCCAGACCCAGAAAGATAAATATTGCATGTTTTCTCTCATGTGGATGTTAGACTTCAATATATATTTAGTATTAAAACATACAGGTCATGAAAGTAGAAAGGACTTATGTAGGGAAAGATAATGGACTAAAGAAAAGGGTAAGGGGTAAGAAGAAAGGGTAAACAGAGAAAGAAAAGGAAATACCACATATTTTGCCCTTAAAGCAAAATTGGGATGTGTATAGATAGATATACAGACAAGCAAGACAGGCAAGCAGAAAGGGGACCAATGAATGGGAGGGAGGGATGAGGGAGTGGTATATGAGAGGGTCATGGGGGAGGTAAACTTGAGCAATGTACAATGAAATGTATGTGTGGAAATGTCATAATGAGACCCATGAAGTTATACACTAAAAAATTACTAATAAAATAAGATTACTATAAAAAATTCTTTTAAACCAATACTATTGGGGGATGCTTCTTCATGCTCCGATTAATGATGGTAATCTTCCTTTTCTGTAGATGGCTCTGTCCGATGGAACAGTTTCAGCTTTGTTCGTGTTATTTCCTTGGGATTGATTGTTTTCCTAGTTTCTGCTCTTTCATTGGGTCCTTTCCTAGCCTTGGTAAGCCTTTTTTTTTTTTAAATAAAGTAGTGCTTTTTAAAAATGTTGTTTAGAAAAAATAATGAAGTGAGGAATGTATGAAATAAGTAAAAACAACTTCTGTGTTACTCTTCCAACCCAGTATGACTCCCTCAATGTCGGATAGAGTGTTCTGTCCAAATACACACGTTAAGTGTATGCTACACATATAGAAATGATCCTTATTTGTGGATTCTGTATTTTGAAGTTCACTTCCTTGCTAAAATTTATTTCTAATCCCCAAATCAGTACTTTTTGTCTTTCACCTACAGCAAACATTCTAAAGTGCCTAGACTGTAGTAACATATTTAAATATTTTTCCTTTTTCCTCTTTTTTCCCCACTCCAAAATCAGTTTTAATTACTACTGAAACTAAGGAGCACTGCATCTTTTGGAGTCTTTCCTGTCCTCCCCTTGACCCAGTAGACTTGGATGAGCTGCATTCTATGCTCTCCTCTGTACTTTGTAAATTCTTCTGTTATAATTACTATAATAATTCCATTATTATAATTAATAGCACAGACTAGTATTTAAAGTATTTTAATGTGTCTCGTCTCGCTGTCCAGTTGAAAGGTTAGACAAAAAGACCTACAACCTCCTCAGGATCCTACAGCCACTTATGTCAAGGAATAAAGATTGGAACCCAGACTTTATAACTTTCTACACACTATGCCACAGGCGGTTTTTCAGTTCTGCTTTTGAATTTGAAAAAGATTGATGACTGTTTAATCAGTTTCATTTCTCTTTTCAACAGAACCAGCTGCCTCAAGTCTTTTCCCGACTCTTTCCTTTCAAGAGGGGCCTCTGCCATGCATATTGGGCTCCAAACTTCTGGGCTTTGTACAATGCTTTGGACAAAGCACTGTCTGTCATCGGTATGGTAGCAAGCCCCTTCACTTAGACTATGAATACTGAAAGGACTAGTCACATTGAGAAATGGACAGACATGCCTGCATTTTGAATGTGTGCTCTGAATTGTTTACTCACCAATCTTGCACTTCAGCTTTCAGGATGAGCAGGACAGCTGTTCTTGACACGGAGTCTTTAGTGAAGTAAACAGATTATGTTCCTTATGAAAGTTCCTTGTGGGAAAAAGATCCTTTCCTTGGGAAAAAAATTAAGTATTTAGACACTTTTTCAAAAGATAATTTTTGCCTTAAAGTAAAACATTATTCAAACAGGTACCATGGCACATACCTGTAATCCTGGCTACTTAGGAGCCCAAGGCATGAGGATTGCAGATTCGAGGTCACAGGCCAGCCTACACAACTAAGCGAGTATCTGCCTCAAAAATAAAAGGTTAAAAAAAGGGATTAAGGGTGCAGTTTAGTTGGGTGGAGCATTTGCCTAGCATGCACAAGACCCTGATTTCAACCCCTGGTACTAAAAAAAAAAAAACATCAGAATGTAAGTTGTGACTCTAAGTACTTAGCCAATAAGGAAAATGATAGCCATGGACTTTAACATGAGATGAACAGAAATGAAAAGCCTAGGCTATGTTCTTAAGTTTTGGTTGTAATGAAAGTTAATACCATATTCAGCCAGTCACAGTGACACACACCTATAATCTCAACTACTTGGGAGGCTGAGGCAGGAGGATCATGAGTTTGAGGCCAGAGGCAGCCTGGGCAACTTAGTAAGATCCTATCCAAACAAAGAGAGAAGCTGGGGAAAGGAGGGGAAGAGGAGGAGGAAGAGGAAGAGAGGAAAAAAGAAAAGGCCTTCAGATGGTTCTACTAACCATAACTCACTATGGAGTAACTCATTCTCTCTTTTATGAAGCCAGACTGCCATGGTGGGAAGAGCAGGACCAAGAGCAGTAGCTGGCAGATTTTTCTGTAGTAGGCCTCATAGTAAGTATTTTGTGCTTTGCAGGCCGCATAGTATTTTGATTTGGTTTGGTATATAGAACTTTGTAAAAATGTAAAAGCTAGGTGTGGTCGTCCATATCTGTAGTTCCAGCTACTCAGGAGGCTGAGACAAGAGAACCACTTGAGCGTCGGAGTTTGAGAGCATCCTAGGAACACAGTGAGACCCTATCTCAAAAAAATGAATAAAAAATGTAAAAGCCATTCATTGCTTCAGTGCCGTGCAAAAACAGGTTACTGGTTAGATTTGGTCCTTGGGCGGTATTCTGTCAACTCCTACAGTGTGATGATTTGGTGTGGAAGCCCACCTGTGTAAATTTTTGGCTCTATAGCATTGCCAAGTCATTTGATTCCTCTGTCTCACTTTCGTCACTACCCTGAGGGGACTCTAGTACTCTACTGTTCCTACGCAGCATGCTGTGAGGAACAAAAGCAAGAATAAAGAAGTGCCATGTAGCCAGGTAAGGTAGCTCAGGAGGTGAGGCAAGTGGATTGTGAGATTGAAGCCAGAGGCAGCCTGCATAATTTAGCAAGACACTGTTTCAAGATAAAGAAAAAATTTTAAAGGGGAACCTATGAGTGTAGCTCAGTGGTAGAGCACTTACAAAGTGTGCATGAGGCCCTGGCTTCAGCCTTCCAATACCACAAAAAATTAAAACAATATAAATAAAGTGCTAGGTTATCAGCAGCAGAGACTTTGAAACCAGAACAAGCCAAGTTCAGGTCTAACACCTATCAGTCGTGTGACTTTGAGCAAGTTACTCCAGCTGTCTGTTCCTCAGGGGGCTAAAGGTAATGGCTGCCAAGCCCTTGGCAGATGGGTAGATGCTTACTATATATGATGGCTGCTATTACTGTTTTTGTCATGTAGTTTCAGGAAATTGTAATTTGGTATTATCCTTCACTCACTGTGAATCCATTCTTGATATACATGGCATTCTTACAAAGTAATTTTCAACATTTGTATTTTGAAAAAGCTTTATGCGTTCAGCATTGTGTGAGGTACAGGGGCTAATGGCCTTGTCTGAGTCGAGAAACTGCTATGCTGTATCTTGCGTATCTGCTTCCTCAAAGATGTCTTAAATGGCAAGTTAGGCAACTATGTTTCAGGGAAGTGGTTGTTAGCTTTAAGAAAGAATCAGAAGCTGAAGAGAAAAAGGAAAGGAGTGGCTAAATAGAAAATACTTTGGTAGTCTACATCTTTCCCACATTGCACTGACTTTCAATGCCATTAGATGGGGCGGTAGAGATGTTCAGACCGTCTATGACCTATTACCTTGGAGCTGGTTTAGGATGGGGCTTGCCTCATCATTCTAGACTCTGTTCATTTAATAAGTATTTATTGAACTTTTGTGTCTGGGGATCGATGTTAGCTCATCATCATTTCTGTCTTTAAGGAACACAGTATAGTAAAGGAAATAAACACATAAACAAAAACCAGTGCAGTGTGAACACTAGAATCAAGAACTCACAAGAAAATCAGCTTTGCTTAGGAGCTGTCTCGAGCAAGTAGATTAGGAGTTAATTTGGCAAAATGAGTAGGTCATTCTAAGCAAAGAGAATAACCTGAGAAAAAGAACACAGGTGTTGAGAGGGGTATGTTGAAGACCCACATTTAGTTCACTGGCCAAGCCTCATTTAGTAAAGTAGAGATGAGGCTGGAGAGGTAGAAAGGGGCTAGATTATGGAAGGTCCTGGGTGCTGTGCTTGGGAATATGGACTTTCTCCTATCGGAAATGAAGGTTTCAGAGTTGAAACATGTGACATGGTCTGCATTTTAGAGTGCTCGTTTCCTTTAAGAGGTATGAGCGAAAACCCAGATGTGATGGTGCACGCCTGTAATCCCAGCACTGAGGAGGTAGAGGCAGGAGGACCACACGTTCAAGGCCCGGAAAACCCTGTTTCAAAAACAAAATAAAACAACAACAAAAAAATATACAAACATGAGAGCAAATTACTGTTCACATGCTGCCTGTCTACAAGGTTCCTGTAGCCGGCACAAATTCTCCACTCCAGTTATAATCTACAGTTACAGATTAAGGTCAGAGGCATTCTGTCAGAAGTAGGATAGTACAGATTTAAATTAATGAATTAGGCTTTAAGCAGCAAAAAGATTTAGTAGTTTATTTTTTTTCTCAAAATTGGTTGGTAAACTCTGGAGTCCTATTGATAAAAATTAAATAAAATGTCTACTTACCCTGTAGGTTTGGAGTTGAAACTTCTTGATCCCAGGAACATCCCCAAGGCCTCCATGACAAGCGGTTTGGTTCAGCAGTTCCAGCATACAGTGCTTCCCTCAGTTACTCCCTTGGCAACACTTATCTGCACACTGATTGCCATATTGGTAAGAACTCAACAGGTGGTACTTCTTGAGCTTTTTTCTGCTTTTCTTATTGTGTGGCTGATTGAATTTCAGCTTTCAAGTTTTTCCAACTGCAGGATAAATTCCAAGGCTGAAATCCTACAGATTGAAGTATTTCCTAGCAATTCTGAGAGTAACTTTGGACACTGTAAGGAAGCATTACCAGTAAAGCCCCTGTGAGAGAGATTCTTGCCAGTGGCTGTTAGACCATCTGTCCACCCTGGCATGCAGGAAAAAGAAAAGCTTAGGGAGGAGGAGGGATAGACCATACTCTGAAGAAAGGGAAAAGTTTTGTGGCAGGAACATTCAGATTTTGTTTTGCTTTTCTCATCCTTGGCTAAATGATCAAAATATGTCTGGACAAGCCAGGTGTGGTGGTGCATGCCCATAATCTCAGCACTTGGGAGGTGGAGGTGAGAGGATTGCAGCTTCAAGGCTAGCCTGGGCTACATCATGAGACCCTGTCTCAAAAACAAAACAAAACAAGCTGGGCACCATGGCACATGCCTGTAATCCCAGCAACTTGGGTGGCAGAGGCAGGAGGATTGCACATTCACAGTCAGAAGCAGCCTGCATGACTTAGCTAGACCCTGCCTCAAGATTTTTTAAAAAGGGACTGGGAGTGCAGCTCAGTGGTAGAGCATGTGTGAGGCCCTGGGTTCGAGCCCTGTAAAAACAAATTGAAGCAAAACAAACCAAAAATATATCTGAACAGTGTGGATATTTGTCTTGATGGTGATAATGAATTGAGAGAGTCAACAGTGGCTCTTTGCATCAGGTAAGAGTCTACTAGGGGTCAGATGCTGGGATTTAGCTCAGTTGGTAGAGCGCTGCGCTGCAGTCTCTGAGGTTCCGAGTTCAATTCCCAGCACCGCAAAAATGGGAGAAGGACCTGGCAATCCACTCCCAAGGCAATCCCAAAACAGTCAGCCATTGAAAACCCTATGCGGGTCGCTATGAGTGGGATACCAACTCGATGGCACCTAACAACAACAACATGGGTCAGATACTGTTAGATCCTTCATTCACAGTTGTTAATGATCATGGTGACCTCAATTTTGTGATACAATGTTCGTGGGATTCAATATAAAAAACTCATTGCACCCAGTGTGGTGGCGCATGTCTATAATCCTAGCACTCTGGAGTGGGAGGGTTTCCATGAGTTCCAGGCCAGCCTCAGCCACAGCCTCAAATAAAGTAATTAATTAAATAACTCAATCCTATCGATGATTACACACAAATTTAATTTTGGTTTCTGAATGATCAAAACCTACTAACAAGACTTAATTTTGTGGCAGTATACTAGTATGTAGATAACTAAACTCTGCTGTCCCACTCCTTTACATGTTTTAAATAAGTAACACCTTTTTTTCCTAGCATCTCAGGCTTGCAAGCTGTATGTAGAAGGCAATAGTTTCATTGTAAATTATACTCCAGCCCACAAAGCTAAATATTTATTAATATGGTGAAGATCTAATTTACTAGTCCCAAAATATCTCTGAGTTTTTGTAGTTTGACCTAATAAGTTCAATGAATACCATTTAACTAACTATAAAGGTATAATAAGTTATGCTGTATATATATCCCAGAACTTAATGATCATTTATTGATTTTAATAAGTAGGATTAATTTTAATGAGTTAAATGCCTATTTTTTCTTTTATGAAGTTAACTTTTGGTGGACAGTGCACAAAGTGATGAGTTATTCCAATTCAATGGAGGACTGTCTGGATGTACTGTTTTTCAGAGATGATATAAATTGCATTTGCCTACTATTTCTGTAAAACCAATTTTAAATGATACTGAAGTTTTATCTTTGCCTGTTGTTTCTAGCCCTCTATTTTCTGTCTTTGGTTTAAACCCCAAGGGCCCAGAGGCTTTCTGCGGTGCCTGATTCTGTGTGCCTTGAGCTCCTTCATGTTTGGGTGGCACGTTCATGAAAAAGCCATACTCCTTGCTGTTCTCCCAATGAGGTAAGCAGACCACTCAGTAAGTCAGTGTTTTGGTGTATTTCATAATACCTTCCTGTTTTCCATCTGCTCAGTGGGCTGGGACACGCAAAGGAATAGCTCTCCACTAGGACAGGTCAAAATACTTATTTAGGATCCTTAGACTTGTGAGTATTATGACTGTGCAAAAATGTATGTATCATTTTTGCATTTCTGGTGACTAAATTCCATGACAGGTCTGAATAATGAGTGGCAGCATAGTTTGGAAAAAGCATGGGCTTTGGCACTATCACATCTGTGAAAAGGAAGTCCCATGGTTCCTTGTTAAGTGTGGTTAGTCAAAGTAAGGACTGACTCCATTCTGGAATAATTCCATTACATTTGTAGTGCATTTTAGAGTTGCTAGAACTGTTTGTTTTGTCTTTGTTTTTGCCTTCTTTCTTTTGTGCCTTTGGCGGCCTTTAAGATAATTAGGATAGCTGAGCACAGTGATGCACGCCTGTATTCCCAGTGACTTAGGAGGTGGAGGCAGGAGGATTGAAAATTCGAGGCAGAGGCAGTCTGCATGACTCAGCAAGACCCTGTTTCAAGATAAAACAATAAAGAGGGGCTGAGGGTGCAGCTCGGTGGTAGAGTGCTTGCAAAACGTGTGCAAGGCCTTGGGTTCAGCCCCCCAGTAGCACAAAAAAGAAAAAAAGTTAATTAGGATAAATTGATATTATCCTGTCTTAGCATCTGCAGAAACTAGGACTCAGAGAGTTTGTGACTTATCCAAAGTCACGCAGATAAGCCTGGCATGGCGACACATGCCTGTAATTCCAGCACTCTAGAGGCTGAGGTATGGGAGAAGGGCCTGGCAATCCACTCCCAAGGCAATCCTGAAGCACTCAGCCATTGAAAACCCTATGAGGGTCGCTATGAGTCGGATACCGACTCGATGGCACCTAACAACAACAACAAGAGGCTGAGGCAGGAGGATCTACACTTCAAGGCTAACCTGAGCTATATAGCAAAAACCCTGTCTCAAAAACAAAACAAAGTCACAGCCCTTAGCAAGTACCAATTAGGATGTCAGTCTGATCCTATAATGCTGAATCTTATGTTTCCACAGTGCTATGCCTCAAAAAAAAGGCATTGAAAATGTAGTTGTTGTTAGGTGCAGTCGAGTCGGTATCTGACTCATAGTGATCCTACATACAACAGGGGAAACACTATTGTCAGTGCTTCTCTGCTGTTCATAGGGTTTTCAATGGCAGATTCATTTTTGGGAGTGGGTTGCCAGGTCCTTCTCCCAAGCCTACAGCACCTGGTGTTCCCAGGCAGTCTCCCATCCAAGTACTAACCAGACCTGGCCCCGCTTAGCTTCTGAGATCTGACGGGACCGGACGCCACAGAGCTACGGCTGCAGGCCGT
The DNA here is from genome assembly GCA_007922755.1 of Pedetes capensis. Taxonomy (NCBI): domain Eukaryota; kingdom Metazoa; phylum Chordata; class Mammalia; order Rodentia; family Pedetidae; genus Pedetes; species Pedetes capensis. Next base: position 94,349 of record VMDO01001829.1, read on the forward strand.
AAATGTAGTTGTGTCCCTTTAATGCATAATTGAAACCCAATAGATAGATGATAATGGAATCAGCCTTTTTTCTTGAGATTTTTCTCAAATCTTGAGAAATCATTTAAGCTCTGAAAAAACATGAAGCAAAATTTTCAGTTCAGTATATGGTTTTTCTGGGTTTATTTGGCAACATGGAATTTCCTCATAAAGTACAGTGAAACTTTTTATATCTTTCATGTGAATTCATACTACAGGTGCAGGGCATTATCTGAAAGATGAGCTGTAGATTTGGAAATGAAATTCTGAGTCCTGTTTCCCTGACTACCACCACTAGGCAGCTCCCAACCCCACTACATTCCTTTCTTTGGAGAAGTCAGTTACTCAGGGAAACAGGACTTTTTTTGGATATTCCCTGATTGGGTTTCATAAATTATATACATTGCCTTAAAAAATTAATTTTCTCAATTGAGTTGGACTTGTAGCAAAATCAATAGGTATTTTATGCTTAAACCAATTCTAGGAGTAATAATAGATGCTGTTTATTGAAGCATTTTGCAAGTGTCATTTCAGTGGCTTTAAAGAAATTATTATAAGAATTTTTATTTTTAGCCTCTTGTCTGTGGAAAAAGCAGGAGATGCTTCGATTTTTCTGATTCTGGCCACCACAGGACATTATTCCCTCTTCCCTCTGCTCTTCACTGCACCAGGTAAACAGTTTCTTTTTAAAGGGATACAACTGACTACTGTACCCTTTTCAGTGAGGCCTTGAAGTGAATGCACTCTAATTTAAACCACTCTAAAATCTTATAGGAGAGATTTCATGGATTCCCTAAAATAAAACTTTGAATTTTCCCCTAATTTTAATTATATCTATGTCACCAAAATGCATAGTGAAGCTCATCATTATGAAAAATTATATTAACTGTGTCAGTGCACTTATGTTCCCTTAAGTGTCATAAACCTTTTGCCGTCAGCTAACTTATCATCTGTTTTTTTTTATTCTTTTAACAGAACTTCCTATTAAAATCTTACTCATGTTACTGTTCACCATTTATAGTATTTCTTCACTGAAGACACTATTCAGGTAATCAAAAAAGTACACTTAAAATTATATTTGCTCTTATGAAATGTTTATTCCCGAGTGATCACATATGCCTCTAAAATTTATTTTTAAGTTATAACAGGGGTATAACAACATTACAAAAACTTGGTAAATGGAGAAATTACCCATAATCCTGTCACTTTGACTTGACAGTATAGGTTCTGTCTTTAGTTTGGGGGAATATTTGGGGAAGACTGTTTAGCTTAAATTTAAACCTTTTCGGAAAATTAAAAAGTGGGCCAGGCATGGTGGCGCAGGCCTGTAATCCTGGTGACTTGGGAGGCAGAGGCAGGAGGATCATGAGTTCAAGGCCAGAGACAGCCTGTGTAATTTACCAAGATCTTATCTCTAGATTAAAAAAAAAGTAAACAATGGGCTGATGGTGGAGTTCAGTGGTAGAACACTTACAAAAGTATGCATGTGGCCTTGGGTTCAACCCCACAGTACCACACACACAAAAAATCCAGCCTAAAAATTGGAATGTGAAATATGCATTATGGATAAAATTACATAAATACAGGTACAGATGGAAAAACTAAAAAAAACTACATAAAAATTGTTTCAGAATTATGAGTGAATTTTTTTTCTATTCTAAACTTTATGTTCTATTAAGTCTTTAATAGATCTTTAATTTTTTAAGGTTTAACTCAGTTGATAGAGTGCTGCTCCCAGGTCCTGAGGACCTGGGTTCAATCCCCAGCACTGCAAAAATGGGGGAAGGACCTGGCAGCCCGCCCCCGCAACAATCAGTCATTGAAAACCCTATGAATACCAGAGAGGCACTAATATAGTGCCACACATGGCACAGTGTCGTCGGGGAGTGTTTTGTTCTGTTGTACATAGGTTTGCTATGAGTCAGACCTGACTCAGCACCTAACAACAATGATTTTTTAAGCTGGCTTATGGTTCATATCTGATTTTGATTATGCCCATGAAAATTCATATAATTATATTAAAAATCAATTAAGTACCCAGGCATGATGACACACACCTGTAATCCCAGCAGTTTAGGAGGCTGAGGCAGAAGGATCATGAGTTCAAGGCCAGAGTCAGCCTATGCAACTTAGTAAGACCCTGTCTCAAAATAAAACATTAAAAAGAGGCTGGCATGTAGGTCAGTGGTAGAACACTTGCCTAGCATGTGGGAGGCCCTGGGTTCAGCCCCTCAGTACTGAAAAAATAGAAAAAAGAAAACAGTTATAGCCAGGCATGGTTGTACATGCCTATAATCCCAGCACTGGGGAGGTCACAGCCGGAGGATCACAAGTTCAAGGCCAGCCTGGGCTATCATAGGAAGACCTTGTCTCAAAAAAAAAAAAACCTAACAAACAAAAAATAAGCCAATTACAATTATGTGACCTAGCAATTCCACTCCTAGTAAATACCCAAAAGAATTGAAAACAGAGACTCAAACTGGTATTTATACACGAATGTTAGTCACAATAGCCAAAAGATGAAAACAAGTGTCTGTTAACTAATTGACAGATAAATAAAATGTGGTATAGACTTACAATGGAATATTATTTAGCTAGAGAAAGGAACGGAGCCAAATTCATAGAGATAGAAAGTAAATTAGAAGTATATTAGAAGTTGGAGGTCAAGGGAATAGGGAGTTATTAATGGTTGTGTATTTTCTGCTTGGGGTCGTGCACATGTTTTGGAAGTGGTTAGTGGTAACAGGTGCACATTATCAATAATTAGTGCCAATGATTTGTATGCTTAAAAATGTTAAAATAAGCCAGGCATGGTGGCTCACACCTGTAATCCAGCAGCCCAGGAAGATTGTGAGTTTGAGGCCAGAGGCAGTCTGTGTAACTTGATGAGACTCTGACCCAAGATAAAAAAAAAATTGGCTGGTAGGGTGCAGCCCAGGAACAGAGCATTTGCAAAGTACGTGCAAGGCCCTGGGTTCACCCTCAAAGAAATAGTTAAAATAGCAAAAGTTTTGTAAATATTTTTAGACTCTTCAATTGCATATTGTCATTGTTGGGTACCATTGAGTCAGGTCTGACTCATAGTGACCCTGTGTACAACAGAATGAAACACTCCTCAACACTATGTCATGCTCAGCACTGTGTCAGTGCTTCTGTGCTACTATGAGTAGCAACTCGTAGTGTTTTCAATGGTTGATTGTTTCTGGGTTGTTTTCGGAAGTGGGCTGCCTGGTCCTTCTACCATTTTTGCAGTGCTGGAGATTGAACTTAGGGCCTTAGCATGCAAAGCAAACACTCTGTTAACAGCTAAACCTCAGCCCCTAATTATATATAGTATGTTGTATTCTTATGTCACAGCACCCAACCCCTTTCCTTCTTCCAAATGCAGAACTAATTTTGTCTGAACAGCTTCAGCTTATTGACAGCACATGTAGATGACTGGGAGAATTTGAATTGTTGAGATAATATTAGGATATATCATTAAGATTTTGTCTACATGTGAAATTTTATGTGTGTGTGTCTGGTACCAGGGGTGCTGAACTCAGGGCCTTGCACATGCTTTGCAAGATCTTTACCACTGAGCTTCACCCCCCAGTCCCTTTTTAATTTTTTTTATTTTGAGACAGGGTCTCACTAAGTTATGCAGGCTGCCTCTAGCCTTGAACTTGTGATCCTCCTGCCCCTACCTCCTGAGTCACTGGAATTATAGGCATGTGCCACTGAGCCCAGTTACGAGTGAAATTTAACGCAGTCTTTTAACTCTGACCTTGGCTCTAATTTGCATCAAGAAAGTGCAGGTAGGCAAGCTTTAGCTGGAAAATGTTTGCTAAACCAGGATGACTCATCTTAAGTTAGACTTTTGTCTCTTTTTTGCCTTCAGAAAAGAAAAACCTCTTTTTAATTGGATGGAAGTGTTCTACCTCCTTGGGCTGGGACCTCTGGAGGTCTGCTGTGAATTCATATTCCCCTTTACCTCATGGAAGCTGAAGTACCCCTTCATCCCTTTGTTGCTGACCTCAGTGTATTGTGCAGTGGGCATCACATATGCTTGGTGCAAACTGTACGTTGCAGTGTTGACTGGCCCTCCTGTCAGCAAGACAAAGAAGCAATGAATAAAGGACCTTCTTGGACGTAAGCCAAGCAATTATTTCATGGGAAATTAATCAGCCCTGGAAGAAAGTGGCTGGTGGCATGAGCCATTCATTTCAGCAGATCTGTTTGGAGCGCCATTCTTCCACACTTGGCCTTGCCCAGCCTAGCAACCTGATTATCACCATGGTGAGAGGCCACTTCCCCTCCATTAGCAGAGAAATCCATCTGAAAAAAATCTTGCCTTCCCCTGTAACAACTGTCTGAGACCTTCAGACTGCTGTGCTTACTGAAGACAAACAGGGAACCTGATTAACGGCATAGTTATTTATGGCCCATGCTGACCATTGTCTGGATATAAAGCATAATTAGACTGTTACACAGAGAGAAATAAAAATAAAATGCCATTTTGTATTTCTGCACAAAATATTTTTGGGTCTTTACCAGCTCCTACATTTTCCTGTCGGCATGCACACAGGGAAATGGTGGACTGTCCCCATTCTGTTACGCTTTGTTCCAAAAGAGTTTCTGTCTTTCTCTTCATTGAAATTATGCAGTGATAACACTCAGCAAAGCCAGGGGGAATATTTAATGTAGTTCTTTGACCAGGCAGCAGAGACTCCAAACCACAGCTACTCTTCTATTGAGTTAAGGACATCTTGTACAGCTCATTTATTCTAACAGCAAGTATGGCAATTCTGATAAGGCTGCCACTTAAACCTTTCTTCATGTGAACAAACAAAAGTGGTTTTTGCAGACCTGTCTCCTCTCTCTGCTTTGAGGGTACTTCATATACACTTTTTATCTAGGACCTCAATTCACCTGATATCTGCTGCACATTCAAATTTAGCTAATACTAGGATGTCCACACATTTTATGCCAGTACTTGGGGTTTGAACCCAGGGCCTCCCAGATATTTTGCAAGTGCTCATTACTGGACTGCACCCTAAAGTCCTTTTTAAAATGTTCTCTTTTTTGTGGGGGAACAAGGTCTCACTAAATAACACAGGCTGCCTCTGTCCTCAAACTTGCAATCTTCCTGCCTCTGCCTCCCAATTTGCTGGGATCACAGGTGTGCACCACTGTGCCTAGCTGCCCACACATTTTATTTACCCATTACCCTAAGAAGATCAGAGGAAGTCCAAGTTCGGTATCATCCTGGGGTGCTAATCCAGTTATCTCATATCTTAAATCCCCTCTGGTTTCCCAAACTGTTTTTGAGTCTGTTACTGCAGAGATAAAGATAGAGATTTTGCCAAAGGGAGAGGGAAGCATATCTCATCTGGCCTTACTGCAGTCTTCCCTGAACCCTGTATTCAGTCCCAAACACCTTTTTAAAAAAAGAAAAAAAGATGCAAGGTAAATGCTGCCATCTCTGTGAATATAAATATGTCAAATGAGGCTTTCACCTTGGAATCTGGCTTAAATCTCACCAGCTGAAAATCAAGGACTTTGACACAATTGCTAAGAAAATCGCTATGAGGACTGTTGGCATAGAGACGTTATTTTGAGAAGGATTTTAAGTAGGAATGTTAAAATAGCTGCACTTAGGGTAAAAAAAATTGTATGACCTTTGAATTTAACCTTTGTCCTCTCTAACACTGTGTTTTTCTTTGAGAACCTGACAGATGAGATTACAGGCCATGTTTATGGTCAGTATATGCCCAGGCAGTGCTCCTTGGAAGCAAGGATTGTTAGTCTGTGTCTTGGTATTTTGGACATGTTGTCAGGAGGGACTAATCCCTGGAGAAGGACATCATGTTTGGGAGAGTAGTATGTCAATAAAGAAAAGGAAGACTCTCAACTAGATGGGTTGATACAGTGGCTGCAACAATAGGCTTAAACATAAAAAAGATCATCTTCCTGGCACAGAATTGGGAAGTGTTTCCTTCTGTTGTACATAGGGTTACTATGAGTCAAACCTGACTCCATGGCACATAACAAAAACATGCCCAGGGAACTCCTTTGTGATTCTTATCTGTAAACCTATACAGTGCACCTCTGAACTACCTTTATAATTTCATTTTACTAAAGGAAAGTTTCTCTAATAGAAAGCATACTAAAACATTTCTACTTAAGTTTTTCATCCTAAACAATGGGACATCTTCTTTCAATGCTTCTGTCTAATTGGCATCTCCCTAATCCATAACTGGCATCTTTACAGGCAGACCTTGAAGCTCATATCGCACTAGACACCCAGAGCTGAGCGCCCAGGACTGACATCACACAAGGCATGCCCTAGGTTCAATAAAACGGAAGGTAACATGCACGCATTTGCTGTCTTCTCTTAAGAGGCCTGTGTTTATGTCTCAGATGTATGCTATTATTCTTTTCTTGTTGTTGTTAGATGCCGTTGAGTGGAATCTGGCTCATAGCAACCCTCATAGGGATTTCAACGGCTGATTGCTTTGGGATTGTTTTCGGGAGTGGATGGCCACATCCTTCTCCCATTTTTGCAGTGCTAGAGATTGAACCCAGGTCCTCAAAGAGTGCATAGCAGGCACAAGCATCTCTTTTTCCTCCTAATGCCCATGCTTAAACCTAAAGTAACTGATAAACTCTGTAGCTGTGTTTCATTCTCTGACTTGTCCTGAAATCATTTCTGTGACCAAGTCAAGAATTTAGCATCATCTGAGTGGAGGTCCTGAGAAGAAGAACTCCTCAGGGCCGGTGATAATGCTGGGTTACAGCACCCTTCACCCCTATGACAGTATAAAAGTAGAACAGCAAACCCTGGAGAAGATAGGCCTATACAGGAAAATATTTCAACATCATTAAGGCCATTTATGACAGACTGACAGCCAATATATTAAATTAAGAAAAATTGAAACCATTTCCTCTAAGATCAGAAACAAGACAAGGATGCCCACTCTCTCCTATCTTATTCAACATTGTGATTGAAGTCCTAGCCAGAGCAATCAGATAACAGAAAGAAATCAAAGGGATACAAATAGACAAAGAAGAGGTCAAATTATCCTTATTCACAGATGACATGATCCTTTATGAAAACTCCTCTAGAAAACTTTTAGACCTAATTAACTCCGTTAGCAAAGTGGCAGGATACAAAACTAACACTCAAAAATCAGTAGCCTTCCTTTACACCAACTGTGAGCAGGAAGAGAAGGAAATTAAGGCAGCAATCCCTTTCATAATAGCCCACCAAAAACTTAAATACTTAGGAATCAATCTAACCAAAGATCCTGGAGATCTCTACAAGGAAAACTTCAAAACATTAAAGAAAGAAATTGCAGAGGGTACTGGAAGGTGGAGGGACCTCTTCATGGATTGGGAGAATCGATATTGTCAAAATGGCTATATTACCAAAAGCAATTTACACATTTAATGCAATCCCCATTAAAATTCCAATAACAGACTTTGCAGAAATAGACAAAATAATCCAAAATTTCTTATGGAAACACAAAAGACCACATATAGCTAAAACATTGTTAAGCTGCAAAACTAGTGCAGGCGGAATCACAATCTCTGACTTTAAACTATCCTACAGGGCTATAGTAGCTAAAACAGCTTGGTATTGGCACAAAAATAAGCCTGAAGACCAGTGGAACAGGATTGAAGACCCAGAGATACATCGATAGCCACCTGATATTTGATAAAGGAGCTGAGCATGCAAATTGGAGAAAAAATAGCCTCTTCGACAAATGGTGCTGGGTAACTTGGATTTCCACCTGCAGAAAAATGAAAACAGACCTGCACCTCTCAATCTGCACAAGAGTTAATTCAAAATGGATAAAAGATGTCAACATAATACCAGAAACCTTAAAATTATTGGAAGAGCCTGGCGCGGTGGTGCACACCTGTAATCCCAGCGGCTTGGGAGGCGGGGGCAGGAGGATCGCAAATTCGAGACCAGAGGCAGTCTATGTAATTTAGCGAGACCCTGTCTCAAAAAGTTAAAAAAGGGGGGGGGGGAGCTGGGGGTGCAGCTCTGTGGTCCAGCACTTGCAGAGCATGCAAGCACGAGGCCCTGGGTTCAACCCCCAGTACTGGAAAAAAAAAATTACTAGAAGAAAAGATAGGCAACATGTTCCAACATATAGGCATAGGAAAGCATTTCCTTAAGATTCCAATTGCTTAGGAAATTCCAACAAGAATAGACAAATGGGATTACATGAAATTAAAAAGTTTCTGTACAGCAGGGAAAACAGAGTTAAGGAAGACTCCACTGAATGGGAGAAAATCTTTGCATCCTACACATCTGACAAAAGACTAATTTCTAGAATTTACAAAGAACTCAAGAAAGCAATTCCCAAGACAACAAATAATCCAATACATAAGTGGGCAAAGGAATTGAACAGACACTTCTCAAATGATGAGGTTGTTAAGTCCATGAAGCACATGAAAAAAAATGCTCAATATCCCTAGCCATTAGGGAAATGAAAATTAAAACTACTCTGAGCTTTCACCTAACTCCAGGAAGAGTGGCCAAGATCAACAAAACAAATAATAACAAATGCTGGCAAGGTTATGGAGAAAAAGGAACTCTTACACTATTGTTAGTGCTGTAAATTTGTTCAACCACTTTGGAAATCAATATGGAGATACCTCAGAAAACTAAAAACAGAACTGCCACATGACCCAGCTATACCACTACTGGGAATATACCCAAAGAGAGAGGAGTCATCATACCACAGAGACACCTGCATCTCCATATTCAATGCAGCACTTTTCACAATAGCAAGGATATGGAACCAACCAAGGTGCCCATCAACAGAAAAATGGATAGAAAAACTATGGTACATATACACAATGGTATGCTACTCAGCAATTTTTAAAAATGAAATAATGTCATTCGCAACAAAAATGGATGGAACTGAAGAACATCATCTTGAACGAACACAAGCTCAAAAAGAAAAATACCGTATTTTCTCATGTAGGAGATGAATCATACTTAAAGGAAGAAAAAATCCTATACATAAATTGATAAATAAAAATACATAAACTTAGTGAAGAAGGGACAATATAAAGAGTAGAAAGAAGGAGGAAGGGAACTGGCAGAGGGAAGCAAAGATTATGGAAGGTGGGATGGGGAGGAGGGTTAGTGAGGAGGGATAAATGGGGAGAGGATGATCCCAACATAAACAGCCCAACTTCACGAGTACATTGGAAAAACAGGGGACTATAACCTAAATAGACTGCAGCCGTAGCCCTGTGGCATCTGATCCCATCAGATCTCAGAAGCTAAGCAGGGTCAGGCCTGGTTAGTACTTAGACAGGAGACCACCTGGGAATACCAGGTGCTGTAGGCTTGGGAGATGGACCTGGCAACCCACTCCCAAAAATCAATCTGCCATTGAAAACCATATTAACAGCAGAGAAGCACTGACAACGGTGTTTCATCTGTTGTACTCAGGGTCGCTATGAGTCAAATACCAATTCGACAGCACCTAACAACAACATAACCCAAATAGGCATTTGAGTTTTACTACATATTAGCCATAAGTCTCCATAAATTTGTGGGTTGATGAAAGTATTGCCTTCTAGAAGTGATGTAAGGATGCATAATGGGAAAAGCCAGTGCTGTATTACTCTATACTTCATCATCATTTACTAATAAAGCAGGGGGGAAAGTAGCACAGCATGGTGATTGAGAACAGGGGCCATGGAGTCATACAGCCTGGTTGGAATCCTGCCTCCTTTTTTTAATGTATAGGCAAATTATTTAGTCATCTTTGCTTCAATGTCCTTATCTCTAAAATGATTACATAAAAAAGTAGAACACTGCCTGAAACATTTTAAGTGTTCAGCATATACCAGTTTCAATTTATGTGAACCCATTTCCTCTCCCTCGCTTCTCGCCACATAATCCTCCAGTGCTAGAGATCTACTTCTACCATGAATAGCTGTAATACTTGAATGTGTTTACTTACCTGCTTTCCCCTGCTTTGTAAATTCTAGAAATTAGTCTTCTGTCAGATGTGTAGAATGCGAAGATTTTCTCCCATTCAGGGGAGTCTTCCTTAACTGTTTCCCCTGCCGTACAGAAACTTTTCCCCAAAAAATCCACATTTGTCTTGATAGTCCCAGTTTTTTTGCACAGCTAAATGAACAAAGTATATCACACAAGCCATGACTGAAACCTCATTGTTGCCAGACACCATGCACACGCTTGTAATCCAAACAATTTGGGATGCTGAGGCCAAAGGATTGTTAAATTCAAGGCCAGATGCAGCCTATACAATTTTGCAAAACCTTGTCTCAGAAAAGAGGCTGCGTTGCTTCTCAGTGGTAGAGTGCTTGCCTGGTGTGCATGAGGCCCTGGGTTCAACCCTAACTACCACAAAAAATAAAACCAAAAATAAAACCTACACATTAAATTAGGCATGGTGGCACATGCCTGTAATCCCGGTACTTGGGAGGCTGAGGCAGGAGAATCAGGGGAGTTCAGGGCCAACTTGGGATGCACAAACGAGACTTTGTCATAAATAAATATATAAATGTTATTGAACAAGCATTAACACAAAGGACCCGGTGTAGTTCCTCATATTTTGCCATAAAAGCAAAAAAAAAAAAAAAAAAAATTAATTTAGGGACATCTCAGTAAGGCCAAATTTAATTATACTTTGCAGGCAGTCACTGTGAAAGTGATGTGGTAGTAGAACTAGAAGAGCTCATCTGGTGCGAGGATTTCTAGATTGTTCTGCAGAGCACTGGAGGTTTTTCAGAGTTGCTGCAGAGTTTGGGTTCCGTCCTGCCTTCCACCAAAGCAGTTAGCCTTCATATTCATTTGCCTTTGACTTTAGCATTCAAAGTCAAATATAAGGAACCCTTCATATTACCCACCACGTGTCTGTCAGCTTGTGCTGTGGGGGCTTGTGTGTTGCAGTGATACTGAAAGCTATGCCACCAGTATCTTAGTTATCAGCAGGGCCACCCATGGTGGATAGGTTTCAGTTGAGCTTAAAGACTAAGACAGACTAGAGAGAAGGACCTGGCAGCCCACTCCTGAAACCACTAGCCATTGAAAATCCTATGACTAGCAGAGAGGCTCTGTCAGATATAGTTCTAGAAAATGAGCCCCCCAGGCTAGAAGATATTCAAAAAATGACTGGGAACAGGTGTAGTGGCTCAAGCCTGTAATCCCAGCAACTCATAGCTGAGGCAGGAGGATTACAGGTTCAAGGCCAGGGGAAGCCTGCATAATTTAGTGAAAAACGGTCCCCCAAAATAAGACGGGATGGGGTTGCAGCTCAGTGGCAGAGTGCTTCCAGAAGTATGCATGAGGCCCCAGGTTCAGCCCCCAAGTACTGCAAAAAAAAAAAAAAAGCAACTGAGGAAGAGTTGTCTTCTCAAACTGGAGTTGACCTTTGTGATGGGAATGGAGTAAAACCCCTGGGACCTCCTTTTGCTGATTTGTCATGACTCAAAATGAGAAGAAACATAGTGACTGCAACACTGGGCTCAAACATAAAAAGATTGTGTGCATGATACAGTGTTCTGTTGTGTATAGGGTCACTATGGGTCAGGTCTGACTCAAAGACACCCAACAACAATTTATATTACCAGGAGGAAAAAGGCTCCAGAGATTGAGGATATCCTGTTGGTGCCAACACAGGTGACAGCCCAGAGTTCCTGCCTACTATCCAATGTTCTTTTTCGAGCATTGTACTTTGTATTCATTGTTTTAAACTTTGTAGAGATTTGGGAGTTTTTTTAACAACAAATTTGTAGGTCTTAGAAGTCACAGGGCTGGGGATGTAGCTTAATGGTAGAGTGTTTGCCTAGCATGGACAAGGTTTTGGGTTCAATCTCCAGCACCAAGGAAAAGGAGAAGAAATGCACAGGACTTGCAAGCCCAGATAGAAAGTATTTTAGGGTGCTACCAAGTAAAGTTGCATTTCAAGAATAGGCTAAATGATTTGGTCCTAGAGTTCTCTGAATTCTTTGTTGGTGGTTGGACCTTAATTCTAGGCTTCGGAGAACGCACCTGTGTGAATGAATAGGTGGAAACCTAGAAAACTAGCTTTTATGGGATTTCAGTTAGTGATGTTTCTTAATACTATCCATCATGCTCACTTGTGACTGCTGGATGCAAAGATAAATCTTTGCTGAAGTGGGCGTTCACGGGGAGGGAAGAAACAGGCAATTCTGGGTGAGTGAATTGGGTGTTTTTTTTTTGTTTTTTTTTGTTTTTTGTTGTTGTTGTTGTTGTTGTTTTCCGTATTTGGGGGTTGAACCCAGGGCCTAACGCATACTTCTTAAGTGCTCTACCGCTGGGCCTCACGCCCAGCCCCTTTTTTCTTTTGTACCCTGAGAAGCCTCTCCCTAAATTATGCAGGCTGCCTCGGGCCTCAAACTTGGAATCCTCCGGCTTCCACCTTCTACATTTCTGGGATTACAGGTGTAAACCACTGCGCCCGGCCTTAAAATAAAATTAAAAAACAAAATAAACTAAAACAAAAATGTTTCGCAGTCGCTTCCCAGCGTGGCTGATTCAATGAGCTCCTCGACTCGGTGGTACTAGGTGGTACTAGGCCCCCAAACCTTCACGCCAGCAAAATTAGTGTGAGCAGGCAAACGACTTAGGTCATTTAGTAGCCCGGAACCTCACGTGCAGGGTCCCTGCGGAAGCACGCACCGGGAAGCGTTCGGGCGCTGCACCGCCGAGCGCCGTGTCCTTCAGCCGGGTTCCCGCGGGGAGGGCGCTCGCTGCTTGGGCCTGCTTAGTGGTTGCGGTGGTTTTCCCTTGTAGTTGGCGTTCTGAGGCCAGGCATCAAGCGGAAGCATCATGAGTATTATGAGCGGACGGCCGGGCCGAGTGCCCTTAGAATTCGTCCCAGATGAGGCCCGGAGCCTGCCCCCGCCCAAGCTGACCGACCCGCGGCTCCTGTACGCCGGCTTCCTGGGCTACTGCACCAGCCTGGTTGACAACCTGATCCGGCAAAGGCCGGTGATTATGACCGGTGAGGGAGGCGCCCGCGGGACCGCCGGGTGGGTTAGCGGGGCTCTGGACTGCCTTCGCCATAGATAGGCCTGACCCTGGTGCTTCTGCTTTTTCTGGGCCTTTTCGGGTAGCTAGTGTCACCTAGCTGGTCTTGCTTACACGGACTGTGAGCGCCTGGTGAGTTCTTCAGAATCGAGCAAAGCCCGATGTCTCATTTTCCGGTGGAAGAAACCGCAGTGCGTGACCCCACAGTGACTCTGTGAAGCACCTTGAACTGCTGCTCTCATTCGCGCTGTGCTTTGTACGAAAATGAGCGGTCACGCCAACCCGTGCAATACTGGCACTCTGTGAGCATTATAGAACTTAGATCTCAAAAAACTTTATTGGGAGCCGGGCGCGGTGGCGCACGCCTGTAATCCCAGTGGCTGGGGAGGCGGAGGCAGGAGGATCGCAAGTGCGAGACCAGAGGTAGTCTGCGTGATTTAGCGAGACCCTGTCTCAAAAAAGTAAAATAAAATGGGCTGAGAGTGCGGCTCAGTGGTACAGCACTTGCAGAGCATGCAGGCGCGAGGCCCTGGGTTCAACCCCCAGAACCGAAAGAAAAAAAAAAAAAACTTTATTGGGGGCATATGGAGAGAAAGCAGAGCCTAAGAGAGGTTAAAGCAGCTTGCCCAAGGTTATGTGGCTTGTAAGCGGCAGAGCCTGTTTTTAGACCTCAGCGTATATTTAAAAATCTGTGCTTCTCAGACTTAAAGTGCATAAGGATAATCTAGGGAATCCTGTTAAAAAATAGATTATGATTCATAAGGTCTGGGGAGGGGGCTTGATGTTATGTACAAGCTACTACTGCTGGTCTGGGGACCATATTTTAAATAGGAGGCTCTTAGCAACCAGCAGGCTGTGTATTCTAATATATATTGTCACTGGCTTCCTGTGAGACTGACACTCTTTGGTACTGGGGTTTGAACCCGGGTCCTCGCACTTGCATGCTCTGCAAGTGCTGGATCACTGAGCTGCACGCCCAGCCCATTTTTCACTTTTTTGAGACAGGTTCTCGCTAAGTGACACAGACTGCCTGTGGTCTCGAGCTTGTGATCCTCCTGCTGCCTTCTGAGCCACTGGGATTGCAGTCTGTGTAATTTAGCGAGACCCTGTCTCAAAAAAGTAAACAAAAAATGGGCTGGGGATGCAGCTCAGTGGTCCAGCATTTGTAAAACATGCAAGTGCTGGCATTACAGGTGTGCGCCACCATGCCTGGCTTGATATTAAGTCTTGAATGATGAGGAGGTCACTGGGCACAGAAATAACCAGTGTGGCTGGGTGCAGTAGCACAGGTCTATAATCCCAGTGGCTCAGGAGGCAGAGGCAGGAGGATCGCAAGTTCGAGACCAGAGGCAGTCTGTGTAATTTAGCGAGACCCTGTCTCAAAAAAAAAAAAAGGCTGGGGGTGCAGCTCAGTGGTACAGTACTTGCAAAGCATACAAGCGCAAGGCCCTGGGTTCAACCCCCAGTACCTCAAAAAAGAAAAGAAAGAACCACTGTATGGTATTTCACAGCATGAAAGTTTGTGTGAGGCACTAAAGGTGGCTCGGTATTGCTGGAGTATAATGTGCATGTTAGGGAATATCAGACCATAAAGGTTAGCTCATGCAGGGCTTTGTAGGTCATATTCAGGAGTTTGAACTCCTTTTGGACACAATTGAAGGATACAAGGGACTGACAAAGATAGGTTTGCAGTTTAGTAAAGTTCCTTAGCATGTCGTGGGGTGGCACATGCTTGTGGTCCCAGTAGCTGAGGAGGTAGAAACAGAAGGATTGTGAGTTTGAGGCCAGAGGCAGCCTGCATAATTTAGCCAGACCTTGTCTCAAAATTAAAATAAAATAAAATAAAATTTTTAAAACTGTACTGGAAGTGCAGCCCAGTAGTGGAGCACTTACAAAGTATATGCAAGGCCCTGGGTTCAACCCTCAACTACCAAAAAAAAAAAAAAAAAAGCCAGGCGTGGTGGCGCACGCCTGTAATCTCAGTGGCTCGGGAGGCAGAGGCAGGAGGATCGCAAGTTCGAGACCAGAGGCAGTCTGCATAATTTAGCGAGACCCTGTCTCAAAAAGTGGAAAAAAAAAAAAAAATGGACTGAGGGTGCAGCTCAGTGGTCTAGCACTTGCAGAGCATGCAGGCACGAGGCCCTGGGTTCAACCCCCCAGTACCGCCAAAAAAGAAAAAAAAAAAAAAAAAAAGAAAAGAAAAAGAAAATTCCTTAGTGACAGGATAAAAGTGGAGACCAGAGTGGGGTGGCTCAGATGTGAAAATGAGACCAGCTAGTACAAATGAGAGGTAAGCTCTCTGCACAGAGGAGAGGAGGTATGTACTAGGTAGAATTAATAGGGCTCAGTGACTGGGTGTGGGGAACGAGGTTAAAAAAGAAGATGATGACTGTGTTTATGTCTTGGACTCCTAGCAACTGGTCCTCTCATTTTCTAAGATGGAAGAAAGGTATACAGGGGGAAGAAATTAGTTGGGTTTGAAATGTTTAGGTTAACATGTCTGTCAAATATTTGGCTATATGTGGGCCAGGCGTGGTGGTGCATGCCTGTAATCCCAGCAGCTTGGGAGGATTGCAAGTTTGAGACCAGAGGCAGTCTGCGTAACTTAGCGAGACCCTGTCTCAAAAAGTAAAAAAAGAAATGGGCTGAGGTGCAGCTCAGTGGTCCAGCACTTGCAGAGCATGCAGGCGCGAGGCCCTGGGTTCAACCCCCAATACCGCAAAAAAAAAAAAAAAAAAAAAAAAAAAAAAAAAAAAAAAAAAAAAAAAAAAAAAAAAAAATTGGCTATATGTGTTACTTAGCATGAGTGGCTGGATCATCAGCATATGGACAGTAATAAAATGGTAGAAATAAATGAGTTCTTGAAAAGGATATGTGTGAGTTGAGAAGAGAGCTAGGGATAGAATCCTACAATCTCAAACCTGCACTAAGCCTTTTGTGCATCTCTCCTTCAGACTTTCAATTCTGGCTTTCCATGCATCATGTAATTTGATCCAGTGTCATAATAGGAATTTTTTTGAGGCAAGATCTCACTATGTAGCCAGACTGGCCTGGAACTCAGTCTTCCAGTCTCAGCATCATGAGTGGTGGGATTATAGAAATGTATCACCATGCCCAGCTGCTATATTTCTTTAAAATATAGTATATCTCAAGATCAAGATGAATCAAGGCCATTTACAATAGCCATATGTAAAAAGCTTTTCTTTTTTTAGCCATGTGTGTAGCATTCACCTTTAATCCCAGCACTTTGGAAGCTGAGGCAGGAGGACTGCAAGATTGAGGCCAGACTGAGATGCAAAGTGAGACCTTGTCTCTTAAAAAAAAAAAAAAAAAGGACTTTCTTCCTTTTTTTTTTTTTTTTTTTCTTGCGGTACTGGGGGTTGAACTCAGGGCCTCACACTTGCATGCTTTGCAAGTGCTAGACCACTGACCTGCGCCCCCAGCCCATTTTTTTAATTTCTGAGACAGGGTCTCGCTAAGTTACGCAGACTGCCGACTGCCTCTGGTCTCAAACTTGTGATCCTCCTACCTCTGCCTCCCGAGCCTCTGGGATGACAGGCGTGTGCCACCATGCCCGGCTCTTCTTCCTGTTTTTTTTTTTTTTTGAAGAATGTTAGAACATAACATAAAATTATATATCTGAAATGTAAAAATATAATTCTTTATACACATTGACTGTTTTTCTTTCTTTGGGGTCTGTTGTTTGAATTTCAGGTTTGCATCGCCAGCTTCTGTTTGTTACTATCTTTATTTTTGGGGGATATTACTGTTTAAGACGTCAAGACTATATGTATGCCGTGAGGGACCACGACATGCTTGCATACATAAAAGCACATCCAGAGGATTTTCCTGAAAAAGGTATTTCAAGTTCATCGTAGAAAACCTCTTTCTTTACTCTGTATCATTTTCCCTGGCTAATCTGATCTGTGCCCATGGCTTCAGGTACCTTCTGTGTTCTCTAGACGCTCACATCTTTGTCTGTAGACCAGAATCTCCTGAGTTCATGTATCTACTCTCTGACTGAGTACCTCTGGGTCCCTTGGACAACAAAAAAACAGCCTCATGTCCCCGCTGCCTTCCCAAACCTTCTGCTCAGTTCTAAACTCTCCACTGTCTCCTACAGCCACTACCCTGCTTCAGGCCATGCTGATCTGTTGCTTGGACTTTTGCACTTGCCTCTAGCTTTCTCTGCCTTCAGTCTGTCTTCTGCTGACAACAAATGTGATCACGTTTCTGCTTAAACGAGCTATCGATTGCCTGAAGGATAAAATCCAGACTCCTTGTTGTTGTTAGGTGCCATCGAGTCAGTATCCGACTCATAGCGACCCTCTGTACAACAGAGGAAACACTATTGTCAGTGCTTCTCTGCTGTTCATAGGGTTTTCAATGGCAGATTGATTTTTGGGAGGGGGTTGCCAGGTCCTTCTCCCAAGCCTACAGCATTTGGTGTTCCCAGGTGGTCTCCCATCCAGGTACTAACCAGGCCTGACCCTGCTTAGCTTCTGAGATCTGACGGGATACGATGCCACAGGGCTATGGTTGCAGGCCCAGACTCCTTAGGGTAACATATTTCCCCAGGCTGAGTTAATTGCCTGTCCTCTGGTAGAAACACTTTGCCAATTCCTTTTATCTCACACATTATATATACAAATAGTCTTTCCCCTTGCTGGATTGTAGCTTCTTCTCTGTGTCCCTCGCCTCTAGGACAGAGCCTGCACGAACTGCAGGGAACGGAGCCTCAGTTCCCATCCCTTGTCTCTTGTGAGATGCTGCCAGGAGTGTTCTGGCTGAGGGATGATGGGAGGAGTGAACAGGGAAGGCACAGGTAAGCCAGGAGAGGCCAGCAGCTGATGTGGCCAAGCTCTCCATGCCCAGCTGTCAGTGCAGGAGGCCCGGGAAATGTTTGACCTGAGCCTGTCTGCATGGCTTAGACCATGTACCTTCTTCCTGATACATTCTTCCTTCGCTTGCCCCAATTTCCACCCTGTCCACAGAGCAAACGTCCTGCTCAAGATTGTCTTCTTAGGGAAGGTTTCACCCAGCCACTGTCAGTGATTCCCTCAGCACACTGTATCTCTGTTCACCTGTGGACCTCATTGTAATCTGATTTCTCTTGCCCGTATTTTACACACACACACACAGCACAGATGGGTACATGTGTGAGGCTCTTTGTAAGCTGGGAATTTAACTCACTAGGATAATATTTGAGACAGGGTCTTGCTGTGTAGCCCAGGCTAGCATTGATTTAGCAATCCTGTTTCCACCTCCCAAGTGCTAGGATTACAGGCATATGCCACCACATTGTCTTCCCAGGGTTTACAGTGTGAAACATAGATCCTTATTACATATGTGAATGAATGTAGGAAAGTTTTGAACTTGCAAATATATAGATTTTTCTATTCATGTATATGTGTAATATAAAACATTTGAATTTCATTTAGGCTGAATGAATCCTCCTGAAGGTCCTATTCAGCTCTAAAATTTTATTACTTTTTTTACTCTGTAATATTCCCAAGGACTTCAGACTTCAGTAGCCCATGTAAAAATTTTTTTTTCTTTTTCATTTTTATTTTTTTGAGACAGGGTCTCACTAAATTGCACAGGCTGCCTCTTGCCTCAAGCTCACTCTCCCCCTGCCTCAGCCTCTTGAGTAAGTGGGATTATAGGCATGTGCCTAGCTATACATATGTAATTTTTATAGTGGATCAAATAGATACAGCTCGGGCTGGGGAAGTAGCTTAGTAGTGGAGCACTTGGCTTGCATGTGCAAAGTCCTGGGCTCAATCCCAGTCTCTCTCTCTCTCTCTCTCTCTCTCTCTCTCTCTCTCTCTCTCTCACACACACACACACACACAAATACACCTTTTTTTTTTTTTTTTTTTTTGCCAAGTGAAGACTTTATAGAATATTATAAAGCCATGAATAGTGGATATGTCAGGAATGGGGGAATACTCAGAACTATAAGATGTTAAAGCATAAAGGAATCTTGGAAATACTATCTCCTAGAGGTGCAACCCAGTAGCTGAGCAGTCTTCAGCCCCAAGACTTCTGGATCTTTACCTAGGTATTTCCATTAGCTCCCTCTGTGAGGAGTGTGTCTAGCATCACGGGCTCATCTGTCTGAGTAGCAGATTACTGGCAGGTGTACCAAGAGCCTCCTGCACTGACAGCTGGGCACAAAGAACTTGACCACATCAGCTGCCAGCTACTCCTGGCTTACCTGGGCCCTCCCTGTTTATTTCTCCCTTCACCCCCTCAGCCATGACACCCCTGCCCTCCTGACAGCCATCTGGATGTCACCGAAGATTTATGAACCAATGTATCAATGATTGACAGGCCATAGTTGAGGACAAGGAAACAAGCAAATTCCTAGAGGTTTGTCTTAATCCCTTTAGGCTGCTATAACATGGTACCTTAGATTGGGTATCAGTAGAAATTTATTGGTTACAGTTCTAGAGGCTGAGAAGTCAAAAATTAAGGTGCCAGCAGTTTGTTGTCTGATGTGGGCTCTCTGCTTCATAGATGGCACCTTTTGGCTGTGAGAACCTGTTAGAAGGGGCAAATAAGCTCACTCTAGTGCCTATTATTTGCCTGCAGCCGTAGGCCTGTGTTATCCAATCCCCTCAGATCTCGGAAGCTAAGCAGGGTCAGGCCTGGTTAGTACTTGGATGGGAGACCCCCTGAGAAATACCAGATACTATAGACTTGGGAGAAGGTCCCGGCAACCCACTCCCAAAAATCAGTCCGCCATTGAAAACCCCATGAATAGCAGAGAAGCACTGACAATAGTGTTCTCCCGTTGTATGCAGGGTCGCTATGAGTCAGATACTGACTTCACAGCACCTAACAACAACAAGAAGTGCCTTTTATAGGGGCACTAATCCCATTCATAACAGGTTGTCCATCATCACTTCCCAAAGACCCCACTTCTTAATACCATAGCAGTGGAGGTAGGTTTCAACATGAGTTTTGGGAAGACACAACCTATAGTAAGTTTCTATCATAAGATTATTGAGTATTCATTGAGGGGAGTATTTTTATTTTGATTAATTAATTTATTTTTACAGTGCTAGGGATCAAGCTCAGGGCCTCACTCCTGCTAGGCAAGCACTCTACCCTTAACTGCATCCCCAGACCAAGAAATACAATTGTTGAAATATAATTTTAAAATAAATCTTTTTGATCTTTCCTTTTACAGAAAAGAAAACTTATGGTGAAATTCTTGAAGAATTCCATCCAGTGCGTTGAAATCTTCAAAATGCTTGCTTCTGCTTCACTGAGGCCTGTTATTTCTGAATTATATAGAACATGTTTCCATGACAACTGAAGTTTGTGTTAATCTGTATGTTAACACCTGTAATTAAAATAATTATCATGAGTAGACTACTCTCTTGGTTTTTTGTTTTTTGGATTTTTTTTTTTCTTTTTAAGACTGGGTCTTGCTGTATGGCCCATTTCTGCCTGGAGCTCATGATGTTCCTGCCCAGTGCTGGAATTATAGGCATGCTCTACCAAGCCCTGCATCTGACTCCTTTTTTATTATGAGGAAATAGTTCATCACAGAAAGGTCACTTTCCATTCACCCAGTTTTACGAAGGCATATTGTTGTTGTTGTTGTTAGGTATCATCGAGTCAGTACAGTATCCAACTGATAGTGACCCTGCGTACAACAGATGAAACACTATTGTCAGTGTTTCTCTGCTGTTCATAGGGTTTTCAATGGCAGATTGATTTTTGGGAGTGGATTGCCGGGTCCTTCTCCTTTACGAAGGCATAGAAGTTTTTTTTTTGGTTTGTGTTTTTTTGTGGTCCTGGGGGTTGAACCCAGGGCCTCACACTTGCATGCTCTGCAAGAGCTGCACCCTCAGCCCATTTTTTTACTTTTTGAGACAGGGTCTCACTAAGTTACGCAGACTGCCTCTGATCTCGAACTTGCGATCTTCCTGCCTCTGCCTCCCAAGCCGCTAGGATTACAGGCGTGAGCCACCGCGCCCGGCTAGGCATGTTGTTGTTGTTGTTAGGTGCCCTTGAGTCGGCAGGCATAGAAGATTTTAAAATGGAGTTTAGGGGTTGGGGATGTAGCTCATTGGTAGCGTGTTAATCTAGCGTGATAAAGGCCCTAGATTCCATCCCAGTAGTGCAAAAAATAAAAAACAACATTAAAATGGAGTTGAGTTCTAGTTTAGGTTTGGAAAACTTCAGTCCACAGGCAAATATGGCCCCTTGCCTGTAAATTTTACTGGAACACACCCATGTTCATTTGTGTGTTGTTTAATGCTACAAGCAGTAGGATTAAGTTGTGACAGAAATCCTATGGCTAACAAAGCCTGAAATAGTTAATATTTGGCCCTTCACAAAAAAGATTTGCCTCCTTTGTAGTGCAAGACAAATAACAAAGCAGGTAAGATTATGGACAGTTTTGTGAGTCATGCAAAAAATCATTTTGACTTGATCCCATAACTATTGGGAAGTCACCAAAGAGGTTTTCTTGTTTTTGTTTGGTTTGGTTTGGTTTTGTGCATATGTATTTTGTTTTGTTGTTTGGTTGGTTTTGTGTGTGTGTGTGTGTGTGTGTGTGTGTGTGTGTGTGTGTATGGTACCGGAGGGCTGAATCCAAGGCCTCGTGCATACTTGGCAAGTGTTCTACCACTAAGCTGCACCCTCAGCCCTTCTTTAATTTTTTTGTTAAATTGAGACAGTGTCTCACTATGTTATTCAGGCTGCCTCCTGCCTTGAACCTGGGATCTTCCTGCCTCTGCCTCCAGGGTCGCTGGGATTACAAACATGCGCCACCATGTCCGGCCTTTATTTATTTTTTATTTTTATTTTTTTGAGACAAGGACTCCCTATGTGCCCCAGGGTGACCTCAAACTTGTTCTATTCTGCCTCTCAGCATCATGAGGGCTGAGTTTATAGTCATGTAACACCATACTCAGCTCACCAAAGAAGTTTTTTGTTTCTTGCCGTGCCAGAGCATAGAACCCAGGGCCTTGCACATGCTAGTTGCATTCTACCACTGACCTATACCCCTAGCCCCTTTTTTATTTTTTATTTTGAGACAGGATCTCGCTAAATTGCACAGGCTGCCTCTGGCCTCTAACTCACAATCCTGCTTCAACCTCTGGGTTGCTGGGGTTACAGGTGTGCACCATGGTGCCCAGTAGGGTTTACAATTGGGATAACTGTCAGATTTGTGTTTCTGATCTCTGCAACACTATAGAGGTTGGTTTGGAAGGAGGAGACTAAATAAGAACAACAGTTAAAAGCCATACTGTTAATGAGTCCTTGCTCTTAGATGGATCATTTTGGAGAAAATTGGTTTAGTAGCTACCATAGTCTGTGGTGAAGCTGGGTGCAAGTACAAGTAAAAGACTACACCAACCTGGAAGGAGGTGATTCTTTTTCTTCCTTCTTTCCTTCCTTCCTTCCTCCCTCCCCTCTTCCCTTCCCTTCCCTTTCCTTCCCTTCCCTTCCCTTCCCTTCCCTTCCCTTCCCTTCCCTTCCCACTTTCCTTCCTCCCCCCACCCTATCTTCAGCAGTGCTGGTGATTGAACCCAAGGAAAGGTTGTCCTTTATAGCTTATCAAATCCAAATGCTTGGGCTGATGATGTAGCTCAGTGTAAAACACACTGCCTAGGATGTGTGAGGTCTTCAGTTTAATCCCCAGCACTGCAAAAAAAAAAAAAAAGTGTGCAAAAAGAATTTGTTGTCAAGCTCATGTGTTATATACATAATTTCAAGTTGGGTGGCAGTATAAATATAAGCAGATGGTATCTGGGCAAAATGAAATGAATTCTGTCTCTCTTCACTGGAGTGCCCCCTCCACGCTTCCCCCTCTCTGCCCTCCCCCTCCCCATACTAGAGGATTAAACCCAGGGCTCCACTCATGCTTTGAAAGTGCTCTACCACTGAGCTGCACCCCCAGCCCATTTATTTAAAAATTTTTTTTTTTTCAGATAGGGTCTTGCTAAATTACACAGGCTGCCTCTGGCCTCAAACTTAGGATCCTCCGGCCCCAGCTGCCCATGTCACTGGAATTAGGGGCGCACACCACCTCACCTGGCTCAGAGTGCCACTGTAAAAAATGAAATTATGTCAGAGAAAATGCTTTAGAAATAAATACGTACCAATACAAGGTATTTTTTTTTTATTGCTACTGCAATAAATAGGTTTATAATTCACCTGTGCTTGTCCTCTCCAGTGGCCTGCAGGTACAACAGGGTGAGCTGCACATCCTGCAGGACTCAACACCTCTTAGTTCTGGAAAGCAGAAAGCAAAGACTAGAAGTACAGAGGGAAGGTGGGAGTAAAAATCACCCTGTTAGGCTAGCTCTCACTGCCAGTGCCCTTGACTCATCTTGTTTCATTTTTGTAACATGAGGTAGATACAGTACCCCGTTTTATGCATCAGGGAATTTAGGCTCCTGTGGGTGACTGCCGACAGGAGGATGTGAGCTTTGGTCACCTACTAGTGCCTCTGCTCTCTACGGGTCACACTGCACAAGTAACCTTGTCCAGTGCTGCATGAAGCACTGGCCACCATCTTGAGCTGGAAGGAGGAGCAAGGAGGGTTGGGAATAACAGCAAACATCCTAGGAGTGGGCCAGCGACTGCGGTCCGCATACCGGTGCACAGAGGAGGTAGGGAGGCATCCCCTGGACACAGAACACAGGTTGCCTTCACTCCAGCTGCAGATCCAGGGCTTTCTGGTCTCAGGGCCCATGAACTGGTATGAGTGCTCTTCACAGACTCTGCCTTCTCTGGGGTAAAACGGCCTGTGGAGTGTAGAAGAGTTTAAAAAGCCAAATGAGTATAAAGTCAAAGTACTGTCACATGCCTATGGAAGTGGGAGGAACAATGAAAGAAAATGTTGACATTGCTGTTGGAAAACTGGCAGCACCTCAGGTCTAGGGAATCATTCCTATCAGAGCTGGGATCACTCGTCTGCTTTCTGCTCTACATTTGATGCATGGAAACAGAAACAGAAAGGTAAAAGTCTAGGATCACACAGAGGACAATGGCAGAGCTAAGACAAGAACCCTAAGTTTTATCCCCAGTACTGGGGGGTTGAACACAGGGTCTCATGCATTCTAGGCAAGCACTCCACCACTGAGCTGCACCCCAATCCCTTTTTTAATTTTTTATTTTGAGATAGGATCTCGCTAAATTACACAGGCTGCCTCTGGCCTCAAACTCAGGATCTTCCTGCCTCAGCCTCCTGAGTCTCTCAGATTACAGGCGTGCGCCATGGCACCTAAAAAGCCCAATTTTTTAAAAATTCTGCTATGCCATAACCATGTCCAAAAATGAAAGTTAGGTTAGGGTGTGTTGGACTGTTATGATATAGAATTGCTACTCTGAAAGGGCTGTTTGGTTGATCAAGGAATGGAGTATCTACCCCCTCTGTCATCCCCAATTCCCATCTTCAGCCCAGGCTGCAGAATTCTATGGCTCTACAAAACACAGAAGATCCACCATTGTAGAAGAAAAGAATGAGGCTAGAGTTAGGCCAGGGTTCTGACATTTACTGAGTAACTTGGGGCTCATTTTATTTCTCAGGCCTCCAGGTTTTTTCATCTGTAAAAGGTAATAATTCATTACATAATTAACGTGCAAGTGATTTAAACATTACTCAAATGCCCATTGTTATTTTTACTACTATTATGCACTGAAGAATGGGAGAAAGACGTGGCAATCCACTCCCAAGGCAATCCCAAAACAGTCAGCCATTGAAAACCCTATGAGGGTCGCTATGAGTCGGACTCAACTCGATGGCACCTAACAACAACAACATGCACCAAAGAAACTAAAACCCAAAGAAGTGAAATGGCTTTACCCAAGGCCTCACGGCTCATTAGTGGTGGAAGCAGGACATGAACAGAGATCCCCGCTCCCTGGAGGCTGCCTGGCTGTTGACCTAGCCCAGGCTAATTCAAGAGTTTCGGAAGGTGGAAAAAGGAAAAATGGCTAAAAACTATCCGCAGCAGAGTTTCCCTATAGGCCCTCAGAGAGGAGTTTTCCTGTAGGCTTACGTTTATTCACCATCATTCCAGAGTGGCAGAGAGTGGTAACGATGGAAAGAACACTCAGCTCAAAGTTGGGGCCAAGCTGGGCGTGGTGGCGCACGTCTGTAATCCCAGTGGCTTGGGAGGCGGAGCCAGGAGGATCGCAAGTTCGAGACCAGAGGAAGTCTGCGGAACTTAGCGAGACCCTGTCTCAGGAAGTAAGGAAAAAAATAAAAGGGCTGGGGGTGCAGCTCAGTGGTCCAGCACTTGCAAAGCATGCAGGCATGAGGCCCCAAGATCAACCCCCAGTACCACAAAAAAAAAAAAAAAAAAAAAAAAAAAAAAGTTGGGGCCAGTCGTGCTTTTTGTTGTTGTTTTGTTTTTGTTTGTTTGTTTGGAGATAGGGTCTTGTTATATAGCCTAGGCTGGTCTCAAACTCAATGTAGCCTGGGCTGGCCTTGAACTCTCGATCCTCCTCCCTCAGTCTCCTGAGTGCTAGGATTACAGGGGTGTGCCCCCACTCCCCACCCCTGTCTTGTTTTTGTCCTCTTACTACTTCCATGACTTTGGGTGAATCACTTCACTTTTCTGGCTTTAATTCCTTACAAATAAGTGCAGATACAGATCCTGTCCCATAGACCTACATCAGGTGGTTTTGGGATTCCCATGGACATATTGTTGTTAGGTGCCGTTGAGTCAGTGTCAGACCCATAGTGACCCTATGTACAACAGGCAAAACCCTATTGTTAGTGTTTCTCTACTATTCATAGGGTTTTCAGTGACTGATTGTTTTTTGGGAGTGAGTTGCTGGGTCCTTCTCCCAAGCCTACAGTACCTGGTGTTCCCAAGCAGTCTCCCATCCAAGTACTAACCAGGCCCGACCCTGCTTAGCTCCTGAGATCTGATGGGATAGTGGTATGGCTGCAGGCACCAGTGGACATAGATGTGGTTTATAACTGATGAAGCCAATTTATAATGAAGCAGAACTAGGAAGTAGCACAGGCTGGCAGGTGACCTAGGTATGTAGCTCAGTGGTTGAGTTATTGCCTAGTTATGTACAAGACCCTAGATTCCATCCCAGCACCACACACACAAAATAAAAAGTGAAAAATGGGCTGGGGCTGGGAGTGCAACTCAGTGGTAGAGCACTTGCAAAGCATGTGCAAAGCATGTTCAACCCCACACAGCACAGCAAAAAAAAAAAAAAAAAAAAAGAAAGAAAAGAAAAAAGAAAAAGAAAAAGAAAAGAAAGAAAAGAAACACTTTTCTAAGAATCTCATTAAGCCAGATTATGGACTATACTTAAAATTAACAGGCCTAGGTAATTTCCTAGTAACTAAATAAGGTAAGACTTTCCTCAACTATCCCAAGCTAGGCATTTGAACAACACATCTTTTCCTATCTGTAAATATATACCATGTACCTTCTAGGACCCTTTTGAGCAATAACTTCCAAAGCCCCCAAATCATACCATACATATAGGCGTTGTTAAGACACCTGGGTGGAACTCTCTCTGGCCCTCAACCATGTCTTGGATGTATACTTGTATTTCCTTAGGGGGCTCCCGCGCGTGGCCTGCCTGCTCCTCTCTCTCTCTCTCTCTCTCTCTCTCTCTCTGCACACCCATGCTGAATTCACTATGAAACTGTACTATCCCTTACGTGGACCTAATAAACTCCCCAACACTGTTTCAATCTCCAACTCATCCCGAAAATCATTTCTGTGACCAAGCCAAGGACCCAGCATTCCCTATGCAGAGGTCTCAAAATGACGAACTCCTCAGGGCAGGCAGCAACATGGGTACAGAGCTGCCCTCACCACAGCTGATGGTAGTGCAAGAAGGACTCCATACCTTCCTCATTCAAATAGCTTCAATGGCTTCTTGTATTCCTTTTGTATCATTGCTATAGCAAATTACCACAAATATAGTGGCATAAAGCCACACAAATTTATTATTGTACAGTCCCGGAGGTCTGAAGTCATCTAAAATGAAGGTGCTGCCTGGGCTGTGGTCCTTTCTGGAGGCTCTTAGGGGAAAATGCATTTCCTTGCCTTTTCCAGCTGCCAGAGGCTGCCTGCATTCCTTAGTTTCTGACCCTTTCTTCCTCTATCAAAGCCAGGAACACATGCCTCTCTCCTACTATCCTGCTGCCTCTCTTTCAGGTCCTTTTTTTTTTTTTTTTTTTTTCTAGTACTGAGGGGTAGAACCCAGGGCCTTGCACATACTTTGCAAATGCTCTACACTCAGCTGCACCTCCAGCCCCTTTCAAAAAAAGGTTTTGTTTTGTTTTGTTTTGTTTTTTTATTTTGAGACAGGTTCTTGCTAAATTACCCAGGCTGCTTCTGGCCTCCGCCTCCCAGGTCCCTGAGATTGCAGGTGCATGCCACTGGGCCTAGCGCTGCGTCTTTCTTTCATTAGTCCTTGGGTCACTTCCACAGGACCTAAGAGACTCCACAAAGCACTGATAGAAAACCACCAGCCAGGATAAAGTCCAAGGCCTTATCCTCCCCTCAAGGCCATTCAGGCCTGTTCCCTGCTGGCAGGTATAGTAACTAGACTGCCACCTCTGTGCCAAGCTCTGGGCTGGGCAAAGGACCACTACATCCAGTCTGGACCCCCAGGAAGCCCCAAGCCTGACGGGGAAGGATAGACAAACAAATAAATAGGCCACTTCAACCTAGCTGGATAAAGACAAAAGCACAGGCAGAGGGAGAGGAAAGGTGCTTGGCCTAGCCTGGGAGTTTGAAGAAGCTTCCAGGAGTAATAACTTTATGGAAGGCCACAGGGTGGCACATGCCTGTAATCCCAGTGACTCAGGAGGTGGAGGCAGGAGGATGGCAGGTTTGAGGCCAGATACAGGCTACATAATTTACCGAGACCCTGTCTCAAGATAAAAAAATAAAAAAGGGGATAGGGGTGCAGCCCTGTGGAAGAGCACTTGCAAAGTATGTGTGAGGCCATGGTTCAACCCCCAAGTGCTAAAAATAAAACAACAACAAAAAAACACTTTATGGAATTAGCAAGGCAAAAAAAGTGGGAATAATCTTAAGGGCACAATGTTAATGAAGAAATAGTATTGAATCATGTGTGTATGTATATATATTTTATATATATTATGATATATATATATATAACATATATATATACATACATATATATATTTGGGGGGCAATAATTGGGGGTTGAACCCAGGGCCTCCCACATACTTTGCAAGTGCTCTATCACTGGGCTGCACCACTTACCCACTTTTTTTTTTTTAATCTTGAGACAGTCTTGTTAAATTACACAGGCTGCCTCTGGCCTCAGATTCACTGGGATTACAGGCGTGCACCACCATGTCCGCCTTTTGTCTCTAATATTTTTAATACATTAAGTACTTACTAAGAGAGAGAGGGGCTGGGATTTAGCTCAGTTGGTAGAGCGCTGTGCTGCAGTCTCTGAGGTTCCGAGTTCGATTCCCAGCACCACAGAAACGGGAGAAGGGCCTGGCAATCCACTCTCAAGGCAATCCCAAAACAGTCAGCCATTGAAAACCCTATGAGGGTCGCTATGAGTCAGATACCAACTCGATAGCACACAACAACAACAACAACGAGAGAGAGAGAGTGAGCTCCAAGTTTGGTGGTACATGCCTGCAATCCTAGCACACAGGAAGCAGAGGCAGAAGGATTGCAAGTTTGAGGCAGCCTGGACTCCATATGAGACCCATGTTTCAAGGGGAGGGGGAAGCTAGAAATATTTTCCAGACAGAAATATCAGCCTGAGCAAAAGTTCAAAGGCACAAAATAGCAATCACACATACTGAGTTTTTGCCAACAACCCCACACTCTCTCTCAAACTCCACAGTAACGTTATCATGTTTTAGGGCACAGCCCAAATTCCCAGAATTAGGGTGGGCCACCCATCCACAATGCGCCAATTAAAGAGACAAGTAATGATGAAAAGCAGAGAGAGGAAATGTAATCAATTTCAGAAGAGAAACAGATAAAAAGAAGTCCTGTGACCCCCAAGTCCGTCTTTGGGAAACTTACTTGAGCTTCAGGCTTAGATAAAGGGAAAGTTAGGGGCAGGGGCAAGAGGCATGCATAATTAAGCAGCCCTGGTTAGGACGTTTTCAGAAAACTGTTATCCTGCAAGGAGTCTGTTTATAGGCTCTTGTCAAAGAAATGTTTATTGATTAAAGCTTCCCAGATCCAAAGCAGCTCAGGTTCCAGACCAGGCCTTGAGACTTCCAGATGCCTTTTCCGGGTCTGTAATGCTTTTTAGTAACAGCAGTTTATAAGTGCCTCTTTCAGTAAATTTTTTCGAATCTTCCATCCAGCACTGCTCCTCACGGCTGACTTTTCTGACTACATCTGCCCTTTCCCATGGTAAGATAGGCTCTCATCCAGTGCAAGGGTCACCCTCCTTTCTGATCGTTGGATTAAAGACCATTTGCCTCACCCCAAAGACTGGAGGAGACTCAGGGAGAGCTAAAGCCAGTCTAGGCCCAGGTCCGCCCCAAAGCCGAGTGACTGTCGCTGAAGCTTCGGCCAGCAGAGGGCGCTGCGGGGCAGGTTCAGTTCCAGGACGCAGCCCAGCGTCAAACCGTGGGGATCCCGGGCCTCTGCCTCCCCGCTGAGATTGGGCCAACGCGAAAAAGACGCGCTTTCGCAGACTCAGAATTGGCCACCTCATTAGCTGATGGCGAGCGGTCTGAGAAAAATCCTCCCATCTTTCCAAGACACCACTCACCAAATAGGCGGTGCCAGCCTTTTGTAGATGATTTATTAGTGGGGCTTGATTTAGCAGAACAAGGCACTGAACTATTTTTTCTTTCCTGCTATTGCGCTTTCAAATTGACCCTGTGGACTCCTTTGCTATCTTGGGGTGAAAACCTTGCAGGTCTCCGAGCTTTTCTAACAGTTCTATTTATTTATTTATTTGTTTATTTATGTTTTTGTGGTACTTGGGGTTGAACCCGGGGCCTCACACATGCTTTGCAATCGCTCTACCACTGAGCCGCACTCCCAGCCCATTTTTTATTTCTTGAGATGTTGTTGTTGTGTTGTTAGGTGCTGTCTAGTCGGTATCTGACTCATAGGGGCCCTACATACAAAAGGGGAAACACTATTGTCAGTGCTTCTCTGCTATTCATAGGGTTTTCAATGGCTGATTGTTTTTTGGGAGTGGTTGCCAGGTCCTTCTCCCAAGCCTACAGTACCTGGTATTCCCAGGCGGTCTCCAATCCAAGTACTAACCAGGCCCCACCCTGCTTAGCTTCCGAGATCTGACGGGATTGGATGCAACAGGGATATAGCTGCAGGTTTTTTTGAGATAGGGTCTCTTCAAATTGTTGGGTCCCTGTTCGGGCTGGGATTTGGCTCAGTTGGTAGAGGGCTGCACTGCAGTCTCTGAGGTCCCGAGTTCAATTCCCAGCACTGCAAAAATGGGAGGAGGGCCTGGCAATCCACTCCGAAGGCAATCCCGAAACAGTCAGGCATTGAAAACCCTATGAGGGTCGCTATGAGTCGGATACCGACTCGACGGCATCTAACAACAACAACTGTTCGGGCACCAACTATGTTGGGCTCCACGTTCTGACGCCAACTCTATGTGGGGCACTTGCCTCCCGGTCCTGCGCACACAGATACTAAACACAATTCATTCGGGACCCTCAAGTGAGGGGCGCAGACTCCTGCAGCCCTCGGGACCCTGGAGGAGACAGAGAAAGGAAAAGCCTCAGGCGCTTTTGCCTTCCAGGGGCAAACACCTGTGTTGGTCATCTCGGAGGTCACGAGGAGACAGCTGTTGCTTCGTAGGTGGTCAGACGGAGAGCAGGTTCTTTTCCTTGTTGATGATTGCGACGACGGGAGAGCGTTTTTTCCTCATCAAAGTTCTGGGGGAGAGCAGCGGGAGAAGCATTTCCTCATCGGTGGTCCGGGCAGGAACGGGCGAGAATGCGCAGAAAGAGTGCCAAAAAGGGCTAAAAGGCCTAAAAAAGGATTGAGCTGCCGCAGCACAGCTCTTTATGTAGCTCACCCATGGAATGGCCTGAGACAATCAGCTTTCAGTTCAATTGTCCAATCAGGAAGGGTTTTGTAGGAACATGCAACCAAGTTACTTTCATTTTCCCTAGATTTCCAATTTACAAACCAGATATTCAAAAGCCGTTTTCCCAGTTTGGGAGTTTTTGCCAATTTCCTCTCGATTTTTCCCTACACAAATTGCGTGGGCTGCATCTGGGCTTGAATTTGGGATCTTCCTGCCTTTGCCTCTGTGATTACAGACGTGACCCATGGCCCCCATTTCTGTACCGTTTATTGTCAGGTAATTCCAACTTGTGAATAATCCACGTGCAGGCCAGTGTTCTAGCAAAACTTCCCCTTGGAGCCACCTGGGATCCGGATACCTGCTGACTGAGGCACGGGGTAGGGGCGGGGGTGGTGGCTGGACATCCTCTTTCTGTTGTACATAGAGTTGCTATGAGTCAGACCTGACTTCACAGCACCTAACAACAACATACTCTCTACTGTAACTTCTGTGTCGTTATATGCCAAATACAAAGACAGAGGTTTTGCTGCCCGACTCTAGACCCAAGCTCTGGGCCCACCGACCCACGCTCCCCAATTCTCCTTAATAACATCACCACTATCTGTTTTCCAAAATTTCTCATCATCCCAGGCCTTCACCCATACTTTGCAAGTGCTGTACCACTGGGCTTCATCCTTATCCCATTTTTATTTTTTATCTTGTGACAGGGTCTCTCTAAGTTACACAGGCTGCCTCAGACCTCGAACTTACGTTCCTCCTCCCTCCACCTACCACATCCCTGGAATCACAGATGTGAGCTACCATGCCAGCCCTCCCCACACCTTTTGGGTAACACAAACAATGCTGCAACAAGTATCCTCATACATAATACACATGGAGGTATTTTGGTAGAAGTCTTACCAGTGGGCTTACTGGGATGTATGGTGTGAGTATTTAAAAGTATAATATATGTACAAGTGTTAGGAGAGATTTGTGGGGAGCACAGATCTGGAAATCTGGCAGCAAAACTCTGGTCCTTATATCTGGTGTATAAATAATTTATACTGGACGCAGATGTTACAGTAGAGAGCATGTTGTTGTTGTTAGGTGCCATTGAGTCAAGTTTGACTCATAGTGACCCTATATACAACAGATCGAAACACTTTCCGAATCTGTGCCAGGCACATGATCTTATTAATGTTTAAGCGCACTGTTGCGGACACTGTGTCAATCCATCTGGTGGAGGGTTTTCCTTTTTTTCATTGACCTGCCACTCTCTGAAACATGATGTCCTTCTCCAGGGATTGGTCCTTCCTGACAACATGTTCAAAACATGTAGGATGCAGTCTAGCCATCCTTTCTTCCAAGGAGCACTCTGGTTGCACTTCTTCTAAGACAGATCTGTTAGTTCTTTTGGCAGTCCATGATATATTCAATAGATACCTCCAGCACCATAATTCAAAAGCATCAATTCTTTTCCTGTCTCCCTTGTTGAATGTCAGGCTTTCACAACCATATGATGCAACTGAAAATACCATGGCATGAGTCAGGTGCACCTTCGTCTTCAATGTGACATCTTTGCTTTTTAATATTCTAAAGAGATCTTTTGCCACAGCTTTTCCTAGAACAATGTGTCTTTTGATTTGACTGCTGCTTCCACGGGTGTTGATTATAGAGCAAAGCAAAATTTTGGACAACCTCAATCTTTTCTCCATTTATTGTGAAGTTGAGTACTGACCCAGTCATAAGGACTTTTGTTGATGTTTAGTTGCAACCCATATTGAAGGCTGTGATCTTTGATCTTCATCAGTAAATGTTTTAAATCCTCTTCACTTTCAGCAAGTGTCATCTGCATAATGCAGGTTGTTAATGAGTTTTCCTCCAATCCTTATGTCGCATTCTTTCTCATAAAGTCCAGCTTCTCAGATTATTTGCTCAGCATATAAATTGAAAAGATACAGTGAAAGTATACAGCCCTGATGCACACCTTTCTCAACTTTAAGCCAGGCAGTGTTTCCTTGTTCTATTCTAACAACTGCCTCCTGGTTCACGTACAGATTCCTCATGAGTACAGTTAGGTGCTCTGGTATTCCTATTTTCCAAAGTGTTATCTATAATTTGTCATGATCCACACAGTCATATGCCTTTGCATAGTCGATAAACATAGATAGACATCTATCTGTTTGATATTCTCTGCTTTTGGCCAATATCCACCTGACATCAGCAATGATGTCCCTGGTTCCCTGCCCTCCTCTGAATCCCACTTGATTTTCCAGTAATTCCCTGTCTCTATGCTGCTGCAGTCATTTTTGAATGTTCTTTAATAAAATTTTGCTGGTGTGTGATATTAATGATATTGTCCGATAGTTTCCACATTCAGTTGATCTCCTCTTTTGGGAATAGACACAAATATGGATCTCTTCCAGTCAGTTGGCCAGGTAGCTGTTTTCCAAATCTGTTGGCATAAACATGTTAACACCTCCAGTGCTGCATCTGTTTGTTGAAACATCTCTATTGGTATCCCATCAATTCCTGGAGGCTTGTGTTTCACCAGTTCTTTCAAGGCAGCTTCCACTTGTCCTTCAACACCATTGGTTCCTCTTCATATGCACATGTCATTATAATATTTGTTTTTGTTTTCTTGAGCTGCCTTCTGAAATCTTCTGTTTTGTTCCTTAACTTCATCATGTCTTCCTTTTGCTTTAGCTGCTTGACGTTCAAGGGCAAGTTCTACTGTCTCTTTTGACATGTAATTTGGTCTTTTTTTTCTTGTCTTTTTAAGAACTTTTTGCTTCCTTCTTGAATGATATCTTTTATGTCATGCCACAACTCTTCTGGTCTCCTATCATTTGTGTCTAATGCATTAAACCTATTTTTGAGGTGGTCTCTGAACTCAGATGGGATATACTCAGGGTCATACCGTGGCTCTCGTATACTTGTTCTAATTTTCTTCAGCTTCAGTTTGAACTTGCATATGAGAAGTTGATGGTCTGATCCACGGTCAGCACCTGGTCTTGTTTTGACATTTTGTATAGAGCTTTTCCATTGTCTCTTTCCACATATGTAGTCAATTTGATTCCTGTATGTTCCATCTGGTGAAGTCCATGTGCATAGTCTCTGTTTATGGTGTTGAAAAAATGTATTTGCAATGAGAAGGTCATTGGTCTGACAAAATTCTATCATGCGATCTCTCGCATTGTTTCTGTCATCAAGATCATATTTCCCAACTACTGATCCCTCTTCTTTGTTTCCAACCTTTGCATTCCACTCACCAATAATTATCAGTACATCCTGATTGCATGTTTGATCTATTTCAGATTGCAGAAGCTGGTAAAAATTTTCCCTTTCTTCATTTGTGGCCTTAGTGGTGGATGCATAAATTTGAATAATAGTCATATTAACTGGGCTTCCTTGTAGATGTATGGATATTATTCTATCACTGACTATTGTATTTCAGGACATATCTTGAGATGTCTTTTTTGATGGTGAATGCAACCCCATTTCTCTTTAGTTTGTCATTCCCAGCATAGTAGACCATATGATTATCTGACTCAAATCGCACATGCCAGTCCATTTTAGCTCACTGATGCCTAGAATGTCAATATTTATGTGCTCCATTTCTCTTTTAACGATTTCTAATTTTCCTAGATTCATACTACATACATTCCATGTTCCAATTATTAATGGATGTTTACAGTTGTTTCTCCTCATTTTGAGTCGTGCCACATCAGCAAATTGAAGTCCCTGGGGCTTTACTCCATTTCCGTCATCACGGTAGACTCTACTTTGAGGAGGCAACTCTTCCTCAGTAGTGTTTTGAGTGCCTTCCAACCTGGGGGGCTCATTTTCAGGCACTATATCTGATAGTGTTTCTTTGCTATTCATAGGGTTTTCTTTTCTTTTTTTTTTTTTTTTTTTTGCGGTACTGGGGTTTGAACCCAGGGCCTCACATTTGCATGCTCTGCAAGTGCTGGACCACTGAGCTGCACCCCCAGCCCATTTTTTTACTTTTTACTTGAGACAGGGTCTCACTAAGTTACACGGACTGCCTCTGGTCTTAAACTTGCGATCCTCCTGCCTCCACCTCCCAAGCTGCTGGGATTACAGGCAAGCGCCACTGCACCCGGCTATCCATAGGGTTTTCAATGGCTAGTTGTTTTGGGAGTGGTTCACGGGTGCCTACTCCCTAGTCTTTCTTAGTCTGGAAGCTGGGCTGAAACCTGTCCAGCATGGATGACCCTGCTGGTATCTGCGATACAGGTGGCATAGCTTTCAGCCTCATCACAACACACAAGCCCCCACAGTGAGGCAAACTGACAGACATGTGGGGGTAGAGAGCGTAGGATAGGTTTATTAAAGATAGTACACCATTAAGAAATAATTATGGAGAAGACTGAAGCTTCTAGAGAATCTTAGGTAAACCTGCAAAAGAACTTCAACTGGGTTCCCTGGGTGAATCTGCATAAGAATATCTCTATTTCCAAGGGGAAGGTAAAGTCAGAGAGAACAGAGTTAAGCAGGCTTCTAGGGGGGAAAGCACCTTAGACAGAAAAGATGGCAGGCCGGAAGGAAGAGAGAGGTTGCTAGAGAAAGAAGAGAAAAGGGCAAGAATTGGAGATGAAAGAAAAGAAGGAAAAGAGAGAGCAGGCACATGTTTCTGCTGTTGTTGTTGTTAGGTGCCATCGAGTCGGTATCCGACTCACAGCGACCCTACTTACAACAGTTGAAACACTATTGTCAATGCTTATCAGCTGTTCATAGGGTTTTCAATGGCAGATTGATTTTTGGGAGGGGGTTGCCAGGTCCTTCTCCCAAGCCTACAGTATCTGGTGTTCCCTGGTGGTCTCCCATCCAAGTACTAACCAGGCCCGACCCTGCTTAGCTTCCAAAATCTGACGGGATCGGATGCCACAGGGCTACGGCTGCAGGCAAATATTTAAATTATGTGCTCCATTTCTGAATCCTGCACACTGGGCATGCCCAGTGTGCCATCATCCCTGGGCTCCCAACTGCACACATTTATGACAAGTTTGACACACACGGTACTGTGTGATGTGCACAAGGGAAGATCCAGGAGGTCTGGTGAGCAGCAAGTCCTGCTGCTTCTGTTGTCATAACTACTTTGAGCACCTTTTGTAATTGTGTTGTTGTTGTTAGGTGCCATCGAGTCGGTATCCAACTCATAGAGACCCTTATAGGGTTTTCAATGGCTGATTGTTTCGGGATTGCCTTGGGAGTGGATTGCCAGGTCCTTCTCCCATTTTTGTGGTGCTGGGAATTGAACTCAGGACCTCAGAGACTGCAGCGCAGTGCTCTACCAATTGAGCTAAATCCCAGCCCCCCTTTTGTAATTACAGAAGTCAAATGTGACTTGTGTTCATCTTTTGTTATCGGTGTATATTACTACGATTTTAACAGTTTGTTTTCTTTCTCGAAGTGTGTATATAGTTTTTGCACACTCTGTGTATACACACACACATATTTATAACACTGTCTTCCTATGTAGCCTGGCCAGCCTCTCACCTCAGCCTCCCAAGTGCTGGGATTTACAGACATGTGCCATCGTGCCTGGATATGTACCAAATTTTTTTTTTCAGTGCTGGGGATAGAACCCAGGGCCTCCCATATTCTAGACAAGTGCTCTACTGCTAACATACATACCCAGTCCTATACTAATATTTTTAGTAGACTCATAGTACTGTGTTGGATGAATGTATCATAAATCTATTAAGCCATATTCATTTCTTCCTTCTTTCCTTTCTCCCTGTCTCTTTTTCTGCCTACTGTAGAGTATTGCAAGCTGGGTATGGTGGCTCACACCTGTAATCCCAGCAATTCGGGAAGCTGAGGCAGGAGGATCACAGGTTGGAGGCCAGAGACAGCCTGTGTAATTTAGCAAGACCCTATCTCAAGATAAAGCCTGCAGCCGTAGCCCTGTGGCATCCGATCCCGTCAGATCTCGGAAGCTAAGCAGGATCGGGCCTGGTTAGTTCCTGGATGGGAGACCGCCTGGGAACACCAGAAGCTGTAGGCTTGGGAGAAGGACCTGGCAACCCCCTCCCAAAAATCAATCCGCCATTGAAAACCCTGTGAACAGCAGAGAAGCACTGACAATAGTGTTTCCCCTGTTGTACAGAGGGTCGCTATGAGTCGGATACCGACTCGACGGCACCTAACAACAACAACAACATCTCAAGATAAAAGTTTTAAAATGGGCTAGGGGTGCAGCTCAGTGGTAAAGAACTTGCAAAAGCATCTGTAAGGCCCTGGGTTCAACCTCCATTTACTGAAAAAGAAAAAAAACATTGCAATAAATATTCTTTATGACTAAGGTACTGTGCAAGGAGTATGCACTTTTTAAAGAATTATATTCCTTATTGCCAAGTTACTAAGAAGGCTGGGCCACCATCTGAGTACACAGGATATGGTCACTGTTGTTAATTATTTTGATCCATGTTCAAAGTCTGAGACTCCACAGACTACTGGTGGGCAGCAGGCAAGTCCTGAAACCTGAGGACCAAACCAAAGCCTCCTCCACCCATCTCCTGCATCTTCCGGGAGCTTTTCTTTTCTTTTCTTTTTTTTTTTTTTTTGGACTATTCCAAAGTACTGCCTAAGGAATTCACCTCACTTCCTGCTCCCTGTTTTCTTTTCCTTCTCCTGTCTTCTCTCTTTCCCCTCCTTTTCTGTTGGGGTTCGGCTCAGGCCTGGCAGAGCTCAAAGCCTTGCCCTGACACCGGCTGGGTATCGGGGACCCACTGGACCGGGACTCAGGAGGCAGAGACAGGAGGATTGCAAGGTGGAGACCAGAGGCAGGCTGCATAATTTATCGAGACCCTGACTCAAAAAGTAAAAAAATGGGCTGGGGGGGTGCAGCTCAGTTGTCCAGCACTTACAAAGCATGCAGGCACGAGGCCATGGGTTCAACCCCCCATATCACACACACACACAAAAAAAATTAATAATCACATGGTTTACATTTACTCAGTTATTATACATGTAGTGTGGTGCACATTTTCATAGAATTCAGACTTCATTGAAACACTTATTTTTGCCATATAGCTTATAGACTCCAAACATTAGCATATTAATTCCTTCTGCTCCTGTCACAAGAACAAATGTAAATTGAAGAACTTTTCTATAAAGGAAGTAATTTTTGTGTGTATATATTTGGCGTTTTGAGACAGGGTCTCCCTGTGTAGTCCCAGGCTGGCCTGTAACTCGCCACGTAGACCAGGCTGGACTCGAACTCACATCAATCCTCCTCACTCAGCCTCTCAAGTGCTGGGATTATAGGCTTGTGCCACCAGGCCCAGTTTAAAAGAAGTAAGCTTTTACCAAGCTGCTATGGCCTAGTACTTTGCTTGTGAAAGTTCTTGTGCTTTTCTTTTTCTTTCATAGCCATATATGACTGTGTCTAGAAACCTATTTAGAAATTATTTAAAAAAAAACAACATTAAATCCTGTGTTCCCTGTAAAAGCCTGACATTTTTTTTAAATTTTAAAACACTATAAAACATGGTGTCAGCTTTTAAATACACTTGGATTTCTTCTCTGAATTGTTAAAGTTATTGATGATTTCATTTATAAAACATGAAAGTCTGTCACCTGTCATTTTATTTTTTATTTGCTCAGATGTGTTTTACTTATGTATATTATAAACATGTATTTTATGACCTCTTGCTTAAATAAATAATTGTAAATGGGGGGAAAAAAAGGCGTTGGCATTGGGCTCAGTCCCTTGTCCTCAGAAGCCATGTCTACTACTCCTGGTGTGTTGGGCTGTGGGGAGATCTGCCCAGCAATGCAGAGCCCCTGCCCTGCCCCAGGGTTAGAGTGCCCGTGAGCTGTGAGAGGGATCCCTGTGGGCCAGTCAGTTACAGCCCACACACTGAGGCTGCTCAGTTAGGAATGAGGAGCTGGCAGGGCTGCTGCTCATTCTGTTAGTGGAATGAAAGGTCCATGCTGCTCCTCCTCAATGGCAGACCTCAGAAACAGGTGGGTAGAAGGAAGCTGGGCACCATGGTGCTCACCTGACATCTCAGTGACTCAGAAAGCTGAGGCAGGAGGATCTCGAGTTTTAGGCCAGAGGCAGCCTGCATAATTTAGCAAGACCCTGTCTCAAAATAAAAAACACAAAAGGGGCTAACAGAGCAGTTCAGTGGTAGAGCGCTTGCAAAAGTATGTGTGAGGCCCTGGGTTCCATCCCCAGCTCTGCAAAAATAAGTAAGTAAATAAAAATATAAAAGAGAAAAGCCAGGCAGGGTGGCACACGCCTTTAATCCCAGAACCTGGGAGGCTGAGGCAGGAGCATCACTTGTCTAGTTTGAGACTTGTCTATATGCCTGGAGAGACCATGTCTCAAAAACAAAAGCCAGGCGCCGTGGCGCACGCCTGTAATCCCAACGGTTTGAGAGGCAGAGGCAGGAAGATCGCAAGTTCGAGACCAGAGGCAGTCTGCGTAACTTAGCGAGAACCTGTCTTAAAACGTAAAAAAATGGGCTAAGGGGGCAGTTCAGTGGTCTAGCACTTGCAAAGCATGCAAGGGAGAGGCCCTGGGTTCAACCCTCAGTACAGGGGGAAAAAAAAAAAAAAAAGCAACATTGCTCAGCATCCCAGCAACTCCCCCTCCGGGAGGTGAGGATTTTAAAGAAGACCGTGGGCAGGATCTGAGCACCAAGGGAGAAAGAAAAGAATAGCGTGGGCTGAGGTACAGGCCTGGGGATCCAGCAGGAGGATGCCACCCTCTTTATTAGCAGCAGCTGGTGAACGGGCCTGCACACACCACGCAATGTGCCAGGTGTTCAGTGCCGGCCCCTGGGCACTTGGAGAGCAGTTTGTTGGCCATGGGCAGTCTTGCCAAGAGAGGTGAGAAACACAGTAGGTCACAGACACGGGGGAGGAGCTGCAGTGACTTACACACACCAGGTGGAGCAGGGGCTGGAGCCTAAGGGCACACAAGGAAGAGGGTGGCTTTTTGGTGTGTGCCCACAAGAGTCTGGGAGTGGCTGGTCACGGGGAGTGGCTGGAGCAGACACTATTTGCTCCTCAAGTTTCTATTTGCCCAGGAATGATTCACATGAACTCTGCTAATCAGTGCCTCCTTGTACCATGTGCTAGACACTTGAGAGGGGCCAGAGGAATGAGCATGGCTGTAGCAATAGTTGTTGTTGTTGTTAGGTGCCGTCGAGTCAGTATCCGACTCATAGCGACCCTCAGAGGGTTTTCAATGGCTGGCTGTTTCAGGATTGCCTTGGGAGTGGATTGCCAGGCCCTTCTCCCATTTCTGTGGTGCTGGGAATTGAACTCAGGACCTCAGAGACTGCAGCGCAGCGCTCTACCAACTGAGCTAAATCCCAGCCCTGAGGGACCAGCATTTGAACTCCTGCTCAGGAAGGTAAAACTTTGGGAAAGTCACATTCTCTCTCTGGCCTGGGTTTGCTCATCAGCAAAATGAGACAACAATGTACCACACAGGATCATTGTGAGGAGGAAGTAAGATAAGCCCTGTCAAATGCCTAACACTGGGCAGGCATTTAGTGAATATTTGTCTGTTTCCTTTGTTAGCTTTTCACTTAGCAAATATTTATATGAGGCCTGATATGTACTAAGTATTGGGAAGAGAGCACTGAGCAAAACAGACATGGAGCCTAGCTGCCCTCATGGGGCTTGGGACAAACATTAAATGATGTCATGAAGGAAAAGAACACTGGCTGATGAAAAGGAACATCAGAATGACTTCCTTCAAATAGAGTAGTCAGGGAAGGCTTCTTGGGGAAGGTGGCATCTAAGCTAATACCTGCAGGATAAGAAAGAACCAGGAGCCGGGCATGGTGGCGCATGCCTGTAATCCCAGTGGCTTGGGAGGTGGAGGCAGGAGGATCACAAATTCAAGACCAGAGGCAGTCTGAGTAATTTAGAGAGACCCTGTCTAAAAGAAAGAAATTAAAGGAAAAGTAAGAAAGAAAGAAAGAAAGAAAGAAAGAAAGAAAGAAAGAAAGAAAGAAAGAACCAGGGATTTTGGTTAGCTGAGAAGGAGCTAAAGGGCACAGGCTGTCATGGATGGGGCTTTCCAATCCTGCTTCCACGATTTACACAGCTGTGGGCCATTAGGTGAGTGCCTTCCCCAGTTTGGGTCTTGGCTTTATCTTCTGTCACTCGAGGCTGAAAATCTCTATTTTATGGAATCATGACAATGAAACCAAATCATGCATACAAAATGCCCTCAGGGGACTGGAGCATGGTGACCACTCAGTAAAAATCAGTTCCCTTCCTGTCCCAGTTCATGATTAATTGTCGAGGGAATGAGCACAGATGTGTGCCTACATGGTGCACACGCATGCTCAGTAACACATCCAGGCAGGACACATATGGCTCCCTCAAATAGGGTTTTTGAGGAGAGTGTCATAAGGGACTCCACAAAGGCCAGAAGGGCGTGTCGAAAGCAACAAGGAATAGGACCGTAGCCCTCCAGGTTGCTAACAGGGCAAGGAAGGGAGCCATTACCAGAACTAGTGAAAATGGCTGGGTGGAGGGGACCTCACCAGAGCTGGGGGCCCTTCAGAAGGGGGCTGCAGTCACCTTGTGGGGACTTGTCAGGGAGGAGTCCAGGGAATATGCATTCTGACTTCAGCCTCTCTCTTCTGGTTGGGATTGGAAATGCTCTATGACAGGCTCGTGTGTTGAAGGATTGGTCCGCAGCTGGTGGATCCCATCATTGAGAAGTGGCTGGATCATGAGGGCTCTGACCGAGTCACTGGGTTAGACCACTGATGGGTTCAGAATTTGATGGCATTATTGGGAGATGATGGAAAGGTTAGGATGTGGGCTGG
This sequence comes from Pedetes capensis, assembly GCA_007922755.1. Taxonomy (NCBI): domain Eukaryota; kingdom Metazoa; phylum Chordata; class Mammalia; order Rodentia; family Pedetidae; genus Pedetes; species Pedetes capensis. The sequence goes on from VMDO01001829.1 coordinate 136,253, forward strand.
TGGGAGGGCGTAGACCATTGGGGCGGGTGTGTGATGGCTGGGTCTTGTCCCCTGCCCTCCTCTCTCACTCACTACCTGCTTCCTATCTGCCATGAGGTGAGAGCTCTGCTCAGCCACACCCCGGATAAGGACACCGAGTGGCTGTGGACTGAAACCTCTGAAATCGTGAGTCTCCTTCTAGGTTGTTTATGTCAGGTATTTTATTATGGCGAGGGAAACTGACTAATACACTTCTCTTGCCTCTGATCTGCTAGGCTCCCATTGGACAAAGTCAGGCCAAGCTGAGGTTCAGGAGCCGGTGGATACACCCGCTAAGGATTGGCCTGGAGGGACCTGGAGGCATAAATGGAGGAGATGCTGCACCCCTGGGACTCTTTAGGGTGCAAGGGATGGATATATCTAATGAAAGATGATTAAGTCAAAAAGGAATCCGTGGAGCTGGGGATGTGGTGCAGTGGTAGAGCACTTGCCTAGCATGTATGAGGCCTGGGGTTCACTCCCTCTGATGGTCAGATGGTGGCAGTAGAGAGTAAGGGAGGGGTGGTCTCTGAGGAGAACCGTGGTAACAACAGGAACTCAAGTCCTCTACAGTTTATATCTGCATACTCACAGCCAATAAACTCAGGTGACGGGGGAGAGGCTACTGAGGCCATGGTGAGCAGGCTTTTCTGCTTGACTGTGGCCTGTCTGGTGGTGATTCAGGTCTTTCCATTCCCACCTCTGCACTGCAGGGACCTGAAAGAGTACCTAGCCTTGAAACCCTGGCTGACAGGTGATAAAACTGAGGCCCTTCAGAGCACTTTGCACAAAACCATGTAGTTAATGTCAAGGCCAGAACCACCTAAACCCAGGTCACATAAGGTCCTTCACACATGATTTAAAAAAAAAAAAAAAAAAAAAAAAAAAAAAAAAAAAAAAAAAAAAAAAAAAAAAAAAATATATATATATATATATATATAGTGCCAATACACACACACACACACACACACACACACACACACACACGACTTTTTCTTTCTTCTGTCACTTGTGACTAAAAAATCTCTACTTTATGGAATTGCGACAATGAAACCAAATCACGCATATAAAATGCCCTCAGGAGACTGGCGCATCATGACTACTCTGTAAAAATCAGTTCCTTTCCTGTCCCAGTTCACGACTTTGTGTGTGTGTGTGTGTGTGTGTGGTATTGGGGATTGAACACAGGGCCTCGAGCTTGCATGCTCTGCAAGTGCTGGACCACTGAGTTGTACCCCCAGCCCATTTTTTTACTTTTTGAGACAGGGTCTAGCTAAATTAGGCAGACTGCCTCTGCTCTCGAATTTGTGATCCTCCTGCCTACACCTCCTGAGCCGCTGGGATTACAGGCGTGTGCCACCGCGCCCAGCGAGAGAAAAAAACATGACTTTTTTTTGAGAGAAAAAATAAGAAATCCCTAGAGAGTATTTGGGGAAAAGAAGAAAAAAAGATGTGGAAGAAGAGGAGAGAAGAAAGAGAGGGAAGGAAGGAAGGAAAGAAGGAAGGAAAGAAGGAAGGAAGGAAATAAGAAGGCAGCACAAAAGACTATCCAGAGCCAGGTGGGGTGGTGCATACCTGTAATCTCAGCACTCAGGGACCAGGGCAAGAGGATCAGAAGTTTGAGGCCAGGCTGGGCAACACTGTGAAATCCTGTCTCAAAGCAAGCAAGCAAACAAACAAACAAAAAGTAAAAAATGTAAGTGCAGGGCTAGAGATGTGGCTCAATGACAGTGTGTTTGCCTTAGCATGGTGAGGCCCTGGGTTCAATCCCCAGCATGACAAAAATAAATAAATAAAAAATAAATAAATAAATAAATAAATAATCAATCAATCAATCAATGTAAGTGGTGTGATGGAACATTTGCTTAGAATGAATGAGGCCCTGGATTTTCTCCCATGGCAGACACCTAGTCCTCTTCCACTTACCTGAGGTGATGATGGCCATGTCTCTTGGATATCCTTCCAGAAATTATGCACGTAGTAGTGTGAATACACACACACACACACACACACACACACACACACACACACACACTGTTATTATCTTGGACATCTTCCTATGTGACCACAAAGAGATTGGCTTCATTTTTTAAATAATGGATTTGCAGTATTCTAGTATGTGCATGGGGCTGGGATTTAGCTCAGTTGCTGCTCTGCAGTCTCTGAGGTCCCGAGTTCGATTCCCAGCACCCCAAAAATGGGAGAAGGGCCTGGCAGTCCACTCCCAAGGCAATCCCGAAACAGTCAGCCATTGAAAATCCTCTGAGGGTCGCTATGAGTTGGATACTGACTCAACGGCACCTAGCAACAACAACAACAAGTATGTGCATACACTTTTTTTTTTTCAGTACTAGGGGATTGAACCTGGGCACTCTACTACTGAGCTGCACTCTACACCCCCTTTTCTTTCTTATTTATTTATTTATTTTTGCAATACTAGGGGTTGAATCCAGGGCCTCGTGCTTGCATGCTCTGCAAGTGCTGGACCACTAAGCTGCACCCCCAGCCCATTTTTTTACTTTTCTTGAGACAGGGTCTCGCTAAATTACTTAGACTGCTTCTGGTCTCGAACTTATGATCCTCCTGCCTTTGCCTCCCAAGCTGGGATTACAGGCGTGCGCCACTGCACCTGGCTTCTTTTATTTTTTTATTCTGAGACAAGGTCTCACTAAGTTCTGCAGGCTGCTTCTGAATTTGAACTCGCGATCCTCCTGCATCAGCCTCCTGAGTTGCTGGGTTGCCACCAAGTCCATCTTGCATATACTCTATTTAACCAGTCCCTAAATGATGGACATTTAGGCTGTTTCTAGTCTTTCGCTTTTACAAACAATGGTGCACTGATCATGCTTGTACATGCAGTGTCTTTGCACAGATGTGGTCCAGAGGCTAACTTTTTGCATGGAAATGGCACTCCTGGTTTTAAGGGCTCCTCCTAATACCACTTATGCTAGAAGGAACTGAGATTCATAATGCTGCAATGGATCTTAACCATAATCAATCCAGCTGTTTCCTCTCCACTTTGCAGATGTGGAAAGATGAAGAAACTGAGGCCCCAGGTCTGACAGCAATCTAGTATAGATTTGTACTAGATCACTTTGTACTCACAGAGCATACGTGGAGGAGAAAAGGCAGGGTCAGCCATTGGGTGGTAATGGTTTTATGCCCTGGGCTGGCAGAGCAGGCTTTTAGTTTGAATCCTGATTTAGAAAAATAGCGTTTTGGCCATGTGCCATGGCTCACAGCTGTAATCCCAGCAAATTTGGGAGGCTGAGGAGGGAGGATCATGAGTTTGAGGCCAGAGGCAGCCTGCACAATTTAGTGAGAACCTGTCTCAAAATTTAAAAAGAAAGAGAGGAAGAAAGAAAGAAAGAAAGAGATAAGAAAGAGAGATAAGAAAAAAAGAAAGAAAAAGAAAAGACAGAAGAAAGAAAGAGAAAGAAAGAAGAAAGAAAAGGAAGAAAGAAAGAAAGAAAGGAAAAAAAGAAAAATAGTTTTTTATAAGCTTCAATTTCCTCATCTGGAAACGCTTGATAGGCCACAACCATTTGCTGGACGTTTGCTAAAACAAGGCCTTATAATTGTTAAAAAAAAAAAATATATATATATATATATATATATTTTTTTTTTTTTTTTTGATTTTCATTTTTCTCTGTGACATTTCTGGATTACAAAAGATATATATATATATCTATAGATATATATATATCTAAAAAAGATATATATATCATATATATAAAAGATATCTATAGATATATATATAGATATATATAGATATATATATCTTTTGTAATCCAGAAATGTCACAGAGAAAAATGAAAATCAAAAAGTTTGTAAAAAGCTTCTCTGCCAAAACTAATATGTACTATAGTTAGACTATAATTATTAGAGCTTTAATGTTCCCAGCTGTGAACCCTGCTTGTTAAAATTATCTCACTGTGTAAGGAGTCGTCCTTCTCACATTCCTGCATCCCTTGCTGCTTGTCTTACCAGGTCAGTAACTCCCTCCTGCCTGTCCTTGTACCATATAACCATGACAACTATCTTAGGCTAGCCCACCTGCAGATGGTCACATGGGACCTACACATGTGGTTAATCCAAATGAGATATGGCGACCTTCAGCCTGCCGTAAACTATGTAATCTCAGGAGAACAAAGTGTGTGGGGGGGAAGGGGCAAAGAGAGGATCTGTTTCCTTGGGGCTACCCTACAGGCCTGTAATAAAACTTTTTTTTTTATGTTACCCAAGTTTCTTTGTCTTTTGAAGTACTTTCGGTTTTTCCTGCTGCAATAGAAGCATTTGTCCAAGACTTGAGAGCCATATTAAGAATAAGATGTCAGTCTCCAAAGTTTCATGGGAGGACAGAATCCTAACTTTGTGTGTGTGTGCGTGCGTGCGTGTGTGTGTGTAGTGCTGGGCATTGAACCCAGGGCCTTGTGCATGGTAGGTAGGCACTCTACCACTGAGCTACATCTCCAGGATCCTAACTTTGATACTTTGATAATTACCAGGCAACAAACACAGCTGGCACTGTTTCATTTACACTTACAAACCCTTTGTACCTTTCACTTCTCTGACTCTGAGCCCCACGTTCCCTTGGCTTTTATTTGGTTTTAAAAATAACTAATTCTAGAGGTCACACTGCTGAGTTGTATACTATTGGTCTCCTACAAGCTTTGCTCTAGATAACTCCAGGGGTGTGTGGGTCATGATGATAATGGTTGCCTAGGTTACTTTTCAGGCACTGAAGGGCTGTCTTTGTTTAAACACTGACTCATCCCTTGGACCCATACAGGAGTCTGATAGGTGACCTTTTGATTTCACGAGACTGAAAATTTCACTTTCAGGCCACACCAATGCTGCTATTTTCTGAACATGTGTCCCATGAAAAGCCCTGAAGATTGCCTATGCATGCGCAGGCCACTGATTATTTCACTTTCAGTCACTTTTCCCCAGGCCTTAAATCACCTTGCTTCTTGTTTTAGTTTTTGTTTTTTTCTTTTCTTTTTCTTTTTTGAGACAGTTTTGCTACATACCCAAGGCTGCCCTGGAACTCATGATCCTCCTGCTTCTGCCTCCTAAGTGCTGTGATTACAAGCATGTGCCACCACACCTGGCTCACTTTGCTTCTTTATCCCATGTTGTTTGTTATTAGGTGCCATGGAGTCAGGACTGATTCACAGCAACGCTGTGTACAACAGATGAAACAGTTCCCAACACTGTGCCATGCCCAGCACTATGTCAGTGCTTCTCTGCTATTCGGACAGTTTTCAATGGCTGATTGTTTCAAGAGTGGGCTACCAGGTTTTTTTCCCCTTTATCCCATAAGTATCCCCAAATACTACCCTTGAGGAGGCAGACTTGAGACTTGGATCTCCCATCTCCATGCTTGGCTCCCTTTTGAAAAACTCGCTTCAGTCATTTCCATTTGTTTGGTGCACAAAACTGGGCCAGGTTTGGTAGCAGGGATGATTTTAATTTTCTTTTAATCTTCCTTATAGGATTGTCTTGAAGATTAAAGAAGATAATGTCTGTGAATAACAACTGAAAGTCCGATGAGGGTCGCTGTGAGTCAGAACTGACTTAATGGCACCTAACAACAACATATATATACATGATATATGTGTATATGATATATATGTAGTATATATATCATATATATCATATATCATATATATGTGATATACATATATGTAATATATAATACAACAAAAGATAGTGCCTGTGAGACAAAGGTTACCTTTTCGCCATCCACCACTCTGGGCACCTTGACTTTTCCCTGCAAGGGATGTTGTTCGGTTTAAAGTGCCCATGACCTGATGAACTATGGGCACCCCTGGCCTTTAGGCCGTAGTCTCTGTTTCTCCATCCAAGGCCAAATTAAGCAAGCTCTTTTTGGTGTTGTTTGCTTGCTTCTTATGTCACTGCTGAGGATTAAACCCAGGGCCTTGTGTGGGCTAGGCAAGTGCTTACCACTGAGCTAAATCCCCAGCCCCAAACTGAGCAGCTTCTCCCTCACCCAGAGACTCTGGCCGCCTGTTCTTCCAGAAAGGCGCTTGCTAGGTCTAAGCCCGTGGCTGGGATTTAGCTCAGTTGGTAGAGCACTGTGCTACAGTCTCAGAGGTCCCCAGTTCAATTCCCTGCCCCACAAAAATGGGAGGAAGGACCTGGCAATCCACTCCCAAGGCAAACCTGAAACAATCTGCCATTGAAAACCCTGTGAGGGTCACTATGAGTCGGATACCAACTCAAGGGCACCTAGAAACAATAGGTCTAAGCCCAAGCAAGGGAAGGGCTTTGCAAGGAAGCCCAGCCGTGCTTCCTGCCTGCATGGGCCCCCTGCACTGGTCTGTGCCTGGCACTGACAGGGCAGCACCTCCACCCCAATCCTCCCAGAAACACTCCAGGGGCCTGGCAGCTCCCACTTTCAAGGTGAAGAATGTGAGGCTCCCAGAGCGCAAGTCTATGCCTCTAAGTAAAGAATTTGCAGCCAGGGCAGGGGAGGGGGGCTTTTCTGGGGGAGGGGAGGGAGGACTTGTTGACTGGGAAGTTGATTCACTTAGGCCTACATTCTTTTGAGGCTGTAATGTGGCTTTTCCAACAGAGTCTGCTTCAGCCAAAGATGATCAAAAGGAGATGCCCTTCCTTTCCCTCCGGTCAGAGGCCTTGTTTGTCTGGTTCCTCGATAACTCAACATCTCCCTCTTGCCTCAGGGCTCAAGATCCTGTGCACCCCCTACCCTGCCCTCCTGCTTCTGTAAAGAGGCCGCTGAGTTGACAGGACCATTGCTATCTTACGTTACAACCCCTTGAGAAACTATATACTGGGAGAATTTTAACTCTTTCATTTTACTGGCTGCTCAATTAAATTGTTCATTCTTAACCACTGAATGACTGCCTGTTGTCCACCCATTCTGCTTCTGTACCGTGCTTGCACAATAGAGTTATATTACCTGAGTGATTGTTTGCTATAGAACTGCTTGTTTTTTTGTTTCTGTTCTCATGATACAAATCACACCAGGAACTTGGAAATTGTGTACAAACCTTACAACATTTGGAGATGGTAAGCTTGCCAAAATTTGCCTTTATAGGCCCCCAGTAACTGTTTCTCAGGGGGCCACGGATTTTGGAGAGACACAAGTGCTCCGTGGCTGCCGGCTCAATAACGACTCCCTTTTAATTGGCTTTTTGCTCTTTGTGGTGTGTTTCTGATCTTGGGTTACAACACTCCCACTTAGCTCCTCTTCACCCTTGAGACTTCACCTCTCCACTAACGAGCCCTCTGTTATCTCTATGCTCTTTAACATATCTATCTGTACCTATGGTTCCTTGTCCCTTCCTCTCAAGTACTGCTCACACTGTGTGGCCAGATATTTATTTGTGTGGTTATTTGATTATAGTTCGTGTCCCTGCTAAAAATGAGCCCCAGTAAGTCAGCTCTTGTCCCCTGGCTCTCTGCTCTTTTCCTAGTGCCTCCTGCTGTCACCAGTGGCACAACAGAGAGGTACAGCTCAGCATGGCCACGTAGCCTGAGGAGTTCCCCTAGTTTGGACCTCCACTCAGGTTAAGCAGGGCCCTTGGGTTCATTGCAGAAAAGAATTTCAGGATGAGTCAGAGCGAAACAAAGTGATAGGGTTTATCAAGACCACACTTTATAATGTGTGTGGGCACTCTGAGAAGGAGAGAGAGAGAGAGAGAGAGAGGAAGCATCTAAGACAGACAAGGACTAACCAAAAGAGTGAAGAGGACGAAGCCTAAAAGAAAGAGCAGCCCACATGTTCCCTCCAGTTTTATTTAACCAAGGCCACACCCCATGTGATGTCAGTCTTGGGCGCCTAGTGTGATGTGAGCCTAGAAAGCCCACTGTTACAGGCTGGGGATGTGCTAAGAAGATCAAAAGAAGAAGTTACATTGTTTAGATTTTTCTACTGGAGGAAATTCCCTTTAGTAAAATGAGATTATACATTGTGTAGGTTTAAGGAAAGAAGGGGTTGCCTGGGTATGTCTCAAAGAAATACAGAATTACAGGGGGGGAAGTAAAACTCAAGGTTACACACATTTTGACCCCAAACATGGCTTAAAATGTTTCTCAAAAGTAACATCTCTATGGAGGCAGTCCTCACAGCAATCTTCTTGGTATTTACCTCAAAGTTTTTGATTCTTAGCTAGCGAGATTCAAACCAGATCCTGGAGTGAAAGCTCTTTCGTTTTCCACATCCCTCCCTCAAATTTCCCTGTCTGTCCATCTTGCCTAAGTGCCATGATGCACACATAGTAGGTGACAGGATCCCAGGCAGGCAGGAAGGGAAAAAAGCCACCTGCTTTCCAGGTACTTTTCGAAAAATAAATATGAATGTGAGTGTCTTCTGAGACAAATGGCTTGAATGGTGCCCAGTACTGCCCTGGTTGCTAGTATCCTTTAAAAATAGTGGCAGTAGGGCTCAGGGTTTAGCTCAGTTGGTAGAGCACTTGCTTAGCATGCATTGAGGACATGGGTTCAATCCCCAGCAACACGCACACATACACACACACACACACACACACACACACACACACACACACACACACACACGAGAGCAGCATTGGTAGTAGGTAATACTCTTTAACAAATGGCCTGGTCAGTAGCCAGTAACAGCCTTTACATATGGAGACAGCAGTTGCCTCCATTTCTGAGTTAGGCCTAAAATGGCCAGCCTAAGCCAAAGAAGTGAAAGAAATATGACACACCTAAAAACAGAGATGGGCTGGGATTGAGCTTAGTTGGTAGAGCGCTGCACTGCAGTCTCTGAGGTCCTGAGTTCAATTCCCAGCACCGCAAAAATGGGAGAAGGACCTGGCAATCCACTCCCAAGGCAATCCTGAAACAATCTGCCATTGAAAACCCTATGAGGGTCGCTATGAGTCGGATACCGACTCTACGGCACCTAACAACACAACAACAAAAAACAAAGATAGGAGTTAGGATTTAGCTCAGTTGGTAGAGTGCCACTATGCAGTCTCTGAAGTCCTGGGTTCGAGTCCCAGCACGGCAAAAATGGAAGAAGGACGCGGCAATCCACTCCCGAGGCAATCCTGAAACAATCAGCCATTGAAAACCCTATGAGGGTCACTATGAGGTGGATATGACTCGACAGCACCTAACAACAACAAAGACAAATATAAGAAAATGGGAAGAATATCTGTCTTCTTCATGAGATATACACTTATAACCCTCCAAAGCCCCTATCCCAATCCCTGTGCAAATGTTCACAGTTCCCTGCAGCCTCATTGCTGGACCTGCCTCCTGTGGGACCTCTAAGTCAGAAAGTGTAAATGCAAGCACTGCAGTTGTTTGGAGATGTTCACAGTTGTCTGCAGACCTACACTGCTGACTCTGCCTGCTTTCTGATTTCTAGCTCAGAAAGCATAACTTTCTCTTTCCAATTCCCTTCTCCCAATACCAGCCTATATCCCAAGCCTACTTGCCCTGCACTCAAGCTATTCTCCACTTCTCTAAGTAAACTGTCCTCAAAGTTCCTTCTGGGTCCATTTTTAAATTCTTTTATCAAAGAGACCCAGAACTTGAGGAGGACATCTGTGTGTCCAGTACCTCTAGGCACTCAGGTATGTGACCTCTTCCTCTCTAAAAAGAGAAGGATAGCCAGGCGCGGTGGCACATGCCTGTAATCCCAGCGGCTCGGGAGGTGGAGGTAGGAGGATCGCAAATTCAAGACCAGAGGCAGTCTACGTAACTTAGTGAGACCCTGTCTCAAAAAGTAAAAAATGGGCTGGGGGTGCAGCTCAGTGGTCCAGGACTTACAGAGCATGCAAGCGCTAGGCCCTGGGTTCAATCCCCAGTACTGCAAAAAAAAAAAAAAAAAAGAAAAGAAAAGAAAAGAAAAGAAAATGGTGAGCCAGGTGCCTGGGCACACACCTGTAATCCCAGCACTAGCAAGGCTGAAGTGGGAGATGTGTAAATTTGAGGCCATGTAGTAAGACTCAGCCTCAAAAAAAAAAAAAAAAAAAAAAAAAAGCAATAATTGCTACCAGCATTGTTAAGACTAAATGGCAGATAAAACTCTCCAAACTGCCGGGCACAAAGTCAGGCCAGTCTCGTCCAGGCCCGAAGCATTCCCTGAAGGCTATTTCTCAAGCAGTTGTAGAACAGAGGGAAAGGAAGGGGGGTCCCTGTGGGTTGGCAGGGATGTGCCCCTTTGTGACGTTCACAGAGCAAGCCTTGTGTGGGAGGGGTGGGCAGGATGCCTCCTGGGACAGCTGGGTCCAGAACTGCCAGGCCTGGGCTGGGCACTCTGCCACAGGTAGCCTTCTGAGGGCCCTTTCATCCAAGTCCCAGCTGCCACTTGGCCGGCTGGCCCGAAGCCCAGCTGCCTGGAGAGCAGTGTGGCTGGAAGCTTTGTCTCAGGAGGAAGAACAAAGAAGGGGTGGGCGGGCGGCAGCGCCTGCTCTGGGAATCAGGATAAAGGGAAATAGGAGCCTGTCATAGACAACACCAAGGGGCTCTTTGAGTTCTGCTTTTTATTGTAGCATGAAGCTCGAAAGGACCTCTGGGACACTCTCACATGATTTCCCAGCCACCACGTTCCAGGTGGGGAACTGAGGCCCAGAGAAAGGTGGGGACTGGCCCAAGGTAATAGTCCAAATGAATGGCAGAGCCACAGCTAGAACTGGCTTTCTTGGCCGCTGGTACTGACTCTGAAGGAGCTGGCTTCATTCATCTCTGGGAGCCTGGGGGTGCTTGGTCATAAAATGGAGGAGCCAATTCCTCTTTGGAGTTGTAGGGTTAAATGTGCCGCTGGATATAAAAGGAAGGGGAGGACCATGTAAATTGAGTCCTGAAAGCTATGTTGGAGTTTTCCAGGCAGGAGAGAATAAGCTAAGCTACAAGGGAAAGGCATTCCAAGCACAGGGAACAGCATGAAGAAAGGCAGGAGGGTCTGAGAGTGCAGGTTGTATTTCAGGGCAGCTAAGGCTGGGGGGGGGGGGGGTGGAATTTAGCTCGGTTGGTAGAGCACTGTGCTGCAGTCTCTGAGGTCCCCAGTTCAATTCCCAGCACAGCAAAAATGGGAGAAGGACCTGGCAATCCACTCCCAAGGCAATCCCGAAACAGTCAGCCATTGAAAACCCTATGAGTGTCCCTATGAGTCGATACTGACTCGAAGGTATCCTAACAACAATGCAACAGGGCTGAGGGAGAAAGAAGAAACGAGACTGAAAATCCAGGGAGCTTGATGTTTGCCTGCTGCCTCATGGAGCATCTCCCCCTTCTTTCTGGGGTTAGGACTCTTCACAACTCTGCCTCCCTGTGGCATCATCCTGGCCCATGCAGCTCATCAGTCCTCTAGGAAGAATCAGACTATGCAAAGCAAAGTGGGTACACATGCTGTTTGGAGCCCAGAGGAGGCTCCCCAGTCCAGACGTGGTGGGCAGGGAAACCTACCTTGAAGAGATCACAGGTCTTTCCCCACGATTTGGACCCTTTGCAGAGTCATAATGTTCAAGGTACACACTTTACCCAGTGCTATCATTTGGCGATTGTTTGAGTGTGCTCCCCAAAACGTTCATGTGTTGGAAATTTGGTACACAGTTTGGTGATGTTAATAGGTGGTGAAACTTTTAAGAGGCCCTAGTAGGAGATTGTTATTGGCCCCTTCCTGGTCTCTCTCTGGGTTCTGGTCTCAAAATGTGCTCTCTCCCTCTTTTACATATTCCCACCATGATGCCATCTGCCAGCTAAGAAGGTCCTCACTAGAGGCCAAATCAATGGAGCCTCCTGATGTTGGGCTTTCAACCTCCAAAAGTATGTCTTTATAGAGTACCCAGCCTCAGAGATTATGTTATAGTAGCAGAAAATGGATAAATACATCCAAATATAAACTTGGCTTTGCAAGTTATCGGCTGTGTGGCATTTGAGTCATTCACTTAATTCCTCCGAGCCTCAGTTTCCTCATCTATAGAAAATTTTTTAACTATTTGGAAGGATGGGTATGAGAGTCTGTTCATTGTCAGTGCCCAGCTCCTGATCATTTTCCTATTCTTTCCCTCCCTCACTTTGTGCAATTTAACACACTTCTGGGAAGAATGTCCTTAGGGCTTCTCTCAAACAAACCTTTTCCTCCTTCAAGAACTAGATTGCAAGAGCCAGGCGTGGTGGCACATGCCTGTAATCCCAGTGGTTTGGGAGGCGGAGCCAGGAGGATTGCAAATTCAAGACCAGAGGAAGTCTATGTAACTTAGCGAGACCCTGTCTCAAAAAGTAAAAAAAAAAAAAATAGGACTTGGGGTGCAGCTCAGTGGTCCAGCACTTGCAAAGCATGCAGGTGCGAGGCCCTGGGTTCAACCCTCAGTACCGCAAAAAAAAAAAAAAAAAAAAACTAGATTGCAGAGGACTGCAGGGGTAGGTGTAAAAAGGGCACAGAACCGTCAATGCAAATGCCATTTCAGAATTTCATCTTAAGAGAAAGCCAACAGAAATTTTTAACTGCTTATTTTAGCTTCTGTACCAACTGCTTAAGTAAGTCATGTCAGGAACTTGGAAAGCCTGTAGACCTTAAGCTCGCCAAACAGGATGTGTTTTTTGCCTTTGTAACCCCCCACACACCCACCTCCACAACTGACATTCCGGGCCACGGGTTTCAGAAAGAACAGAGTCCTTCGTGGCTGCCTGCCAAATAAAGCCTGGTCATAATTGGACTATTTGCTTCCTTGTGGTGCGTTCCTGGTGTCGAGTTACAACATAGGTCAGTGGTAGAGAACTTGCCAAGCATGTGAAAGGCCCTGTGATTGATTTTCAGGACTGGGGAGGGAGGGAAGGAGGCAGCCTTGATTTTCTCATCTGTAAAATGTGTGTGGCTCATGTTTCACCTCCTCCTGAGGCAGGAGGATATACTCACACTCATATCAATTTATTATATGTCTCAAATTATTGTTGTTAGGTGCCGTTGAGTCAGTATCCGACTCATAGTGGGTCATAGTGACCCTCATAGAGTTTTCAATGGCTGACTGTTTCGGGATTGCCTTGGGAGTGGATTGCCAGGCCCTTCTCCCATTTTTGCAGTGCTGGGAATCGAACTCAGGACCTCAGAGACGGCAGCTCAGTGCTCTCTACCAACTGAGCTAAACCCCAGCCCCTACTAGGGCCGTAGAAAGTCTCCGGTTGTCAATACGAGTTATCTCCGCCTTCAAAGAGCCCCAGGACCAGAGGCAGTGCCTCGCCAGGGTGTCCCCCCACAAGCCCCGCCCAGCCAGGCCTTTCCTCTGGGCTGGCTCTAGGGCGGAAGCCAGGTACACGTCCGCCCTCCGGAGTTGGCCACACGTGGCAGGGTCCAGTAGAGCTAGCCACCCGCCGGGATGAGCCTGACCTCAGCGCCCCGCAACATGCAGCCCAGTCCGCAGCCCCGCAACATGCGGCCCAGTCCCGCGACAGTGAGTGCACGGGCTGACGGGGTAGGTGGGACTGGGCCCGCCGGTGTTCCCGCGCCTTTCCCGCCTCCCGGGCTTTCCTCCACTCGGTTCCAGTTTCTCCCGCCACGTGGTGTGCGTTCCCCCAACCCCCGCGTTCTGCGGGCGCTTTCTTATCCTTGGCTGCCTCTCCCGCTTTGATTGCTGGGTTTCCCAGCCTCCGTTTCCGTTCGGCTCCACGCAGACCAGTTTGCCTTTTTTCTTGCTTGGTCGCAGTGCGGTTTGTTTTAGTTCCTGTCTTTGTCCCCGCTATCAGCTCCCTGGCTTGGTGGAGCACTCAGCTTTTCCTCTGTGCATCCTTTTGCCCTTCTCCCCAGGGGAGAAGCCTGTCCAACCAGCCCCTCACTCCTGGCGGACCATCTCCAGCTGTCCCCTACCCTCTTGCTAGGTTCTGAGGCCCCCCTGCTTGCTTGCCGCCTCCCAGAGCTTGGGTGAGGGGAGTTTGGGAGTGTAACCTAAAACAGTTGCAAGGGTTTTGTGTCGTGGTGAGTGTAAAGCCAAAAAGCGCAACCAGGAGGGAAAAAGAGTGGAGATTTATTACCTGCAGCAGAGAGGAGGACCCCTGGAGTTATTTGCAAGTCAGTGCTCTTCCCCAGCAAAGGAAGTATGGAGAGTTTATTCAGGGAGTCTGTGCTTAATCATATGGGAAAGCACCAAGCATGTTCAGTTTAAGGTCACAGATCACATGTCTTAAAAGGAAAGATAGCAGACAGGAATGCTGAGCAAGCTTAATTTTTTTTTTTTTTTCTCGTTACTGGGGGGTTGAACCCAGGGCCTTTGTGCTTGCATGCTTTGAGTTGTGCCCCCAGTCCATTTCTTTACTTTCTGTTTTGAGACAGGGTCTCTAAGTTGCAGGCTGCCTCTGGCCTCAAATTTGTGATCCTCCCACGTCTGCCTCCCAAGTAGCTGGGATTATAGGCCTGTACCACCCATCCTTGGTTCAGTATTTTGATGAGCCACATTTACTCTAGTTTGCCTAAAAGAATGAGTTAGAGTGACCTTAGAGGGTAATAGGCAGGAAGAAAGGGAATAGGGGGCTCTGCAGCCATGTGCTTCCCAGCTGCCTGTAATATGGATATTAACGTAAGCCTTCCCTGGGGCAAAGGCCTTGGTCTAATGGTCAGTGCTTCCCAGTTAGATAATATCCCTACAAATAGCATACTTGCTGGAAGGAAGCAGAGAATTTAAATCATTTGTTCTACATTCATCCAGGAAGAATAAGACTGTGTAACATAGACCAGCCCTCAGCAAATTGAAAAGGACATGATTCTGCTCCTTTATCAAGACTGGTAGCTGCGTGGATTTTTTTCTTCTTTTTATCCCTTTATTGATGAATGTTAGTGGGGTACAGAGGAATACAGCATTTGCTTTTTCCATTATGTAACTTGTTGTTGTTAGGTGCCATCGAGTTGGTATCCGACTCATAGCGACCCTCTGTACAACAGGGGAAACACTATTGTCAGTGCTTCTCTGCTGTTCATAGGGTTTTCAATGGCAGATTGATTTTTGGGAGGGAGTTGCCAGGTCCTTCTCCCAAGCCTACAGCTTCTGGTGTTCCCAGGTGGTCTCCCATCCAGGTACTAACCAGGCCTGACCCTGCTTAGCTTCTGGGATCTGACGGGATCGGATGCCACAGGGCTACGGCTGCAGGCATTATGTAACTATCACATCACTTTTGGTTACGGATCTGACGGGATTGGATGCCACAGGGCTACAGCTGCAGGCATTATGTAACTATCACATCACTTTTGGTTACGGATCTGACGGGATTGGATGCCACAGGGCTACAGCTGCAGGCATTATGTAACTATCACATCACTTTTGGTTACGGATCTGATGGGATTGGATGCCACAGGGGCTACAGCTGCAGGCATTATGTAATTATCACATCACTTTTGGTTACACCTTTATCAACTTACAAAGTTTCCCATGTACTCATGAAGTTGCATGGTTGGTTTACACTGATATCCTCTCCCCCCTTTATCCCTCTACATTGATTCTCCTCCCCAATCCCACCTTCCACAATCCTTGCTTCCCTTTGCTAGTTGCCTCCCTCCTTCTTTCTACTCTGTCTATTGTCCTTGTTTGCTGTTTAATTGTGCACTTTTATATATCAATTTATATATAGGACTTTTTCTTCCTTTAAGTATGATTTGGCTCCCACATATGAGTGAGAACATATGGTATTTGCTGCATGGATTTCTAACCTTTTGAAATGCCTGCCTCTGAACCCAGTCCTTTGAGGACAGTGGGAATCCATTAGCCCATGCTGGGCACAGGCCTCTGGTGTAAAACATTTCTTTCCTTCCTCTGAAGGCTCAACACTCACTATAAAGATCCTTTCCCACCTTAACTCAGTGCAGCAACAGCCCTTCAGTACTGCTTGCCTATCTTTACAAACTATATTATCTATTTTAATAAACTTAGACTATATTCACTACTATAATTTTTGTGTTTCACATAAATTCTTTTATACGAGGAAACACAGACTAAGGTATCTGCTGCCAGGGAGGGAGGAGGTAGTTGTTGATGCCAAGACCCGCTCCCTGGTGACAATGGGAAGGGAAAGAAGCTCCTCACTCCAGAATCTGGTTACATCTCCCTCTGGCTGAAAGTCAACCACTTTAACACAACCGACAAGATCAGTGAAGATTGCTGACGTAGAGACAATGCTCATTTTCCTAAGAGATCTCAAATAAGAGTGTTAGAAATAACAAATAGACTATGCTTAGAGCCAGATTGTTTGTGACTTTTGAGTTTATCATTGTTAGTAGGACTCCTCTCCTATCTCTAAACCTGAATGGTGCATCTCATAAAAATGTCAAGTACAGTGAGAACTGCATCCCAGCACTGCCACCCCGTAACCTGAGGAGTTCCCCCTCCTAGGGACCTACTGAAGTGAAGTGGGGTTCTTGGCTCTGTCACAGAAAAGAATTTCAGGAATACCCAGAGTGAAACAAAGGTAGTGAGTTTATTAAGTGGAGGCAAATTACAGGACATGCTTTAGAGATGAACTCTAAAGAATAATAGGGGCCCGGTGCTGTGGCCCACGCCTGTAATCCCAGCGACTCAGGAGGCAGAGGCAGGAGGATGGTGAGTTTGAAACCCTGTTTTAAGATTACAAAATTATGAAAAGGGGTGAGGGGTGCAGCTCAGTAATAGACTTACAAAGTATGCACAAGGCCCTGAGTTCAACCCCCAGTACTGCCAAAAACAAAATCTTTTGGTAATTGAAATTGTAAGGTGTTTTTATGATGTGCAGTGTTTAGACTTGGGAATGGGAGAGCAGTGCTAATAGAGCTCAAAGGCCACAAACATTGAGGGCCAAAGTAAGCATAGTCTATTTGTTATTTCATTTTCTTTTTCGGTGCGGTGGGGTTGAACTAAGGGCCTTGTGTATACATTGCAAGTGCTCTACCACTGAGTTACACTCCCACGCCTTTTACACGTTTTTCTTTCTTTCCTTCCTTCCTTCCTTCCCTTCCTTTCCTTTCCCCTTCCTTCCTTCCTTCCCTCCTTCTTTCCTTCCTTCTTTTCTTTCTTTCTTGACAAAGTCTCACTGTGTAGCCCTGGAACTCACTACACCATGCTGGCCTTGAACTCACATCAGTCCTCCTGTGTCAGCCTCCCTGGGTGCTGGGATTAAAGACGGGCACCACCACACCCAGCATTCCTTTTTCACTTTTTATCTTGAGCCTGGTTTGTAATCCTCCTGCCACGCCTGCTCTATTTGTTATTTCTAACACTCTTGTTTGAGATCCCTTTGGAAAACAAGCATTGTCTTCATGTAGGCAGTCTTCAGCTGATGTTGCCAGTTATGTTGAAGTTGTTCACTTTCAACCAGTAGGAGATGTAAGTAGATTCCTTGAGTTAAAGATGTTGACTCTCATCCAGAGGAGTTGTACCCAGAATCCAGAGTCATAGGCTTTCCTTTCCCATATCCCCTAAATTTTCTGTTTTTCTACTCTGACTCAGAATCACCTTATAATTTTGTTTAGAAAAAGGAAAATAAGTAGAACAACTCGTATTTTTTTATTTAACTTTAAATCTTTACTTAATTTTTCTTGTTTGCTTATTTATTTATTTTTGCGGTACTTGGGAGTTGAACACAGGGCCTGTTAGGTGCCATCAAGTCTGTGTTTGACTCACAGCGGCCCTACATACAACAGGCAAAACAGTATTGTTAGTGCTTTTCTGCTATTCATAGGGTTTTCAATGGCTGATGGTTTTTTGAGAGTGAGTTGCCAGGTCCTTCTCCCAAGCCTACAGCAGCTGGTGTTCCCAGAAGGTAAGCCCTTGGAAAAAGCCTGTTACTTATCTCTCAAAGACACTAGATCCGTGGCCAAGGGATGGCCCCCTTGCCTGCAAGCAGTGGCTGCCACAGTCATGCTGATAAAAGAAACAGATAAATTAACCCTAGGACAAGAATTGACAATCTGTACGTCCCATGCCGTAATGGAACTGCTAAACACTAAAACTGGCTCTCAATAGCCACATCATACAGTACCGGCCACTCCTGTGTGAGAACCCCTGCCTGACCATCACTGCTGTGAAAGCCCTTAACCCTGCCACTTACCTGCCCACTGAATTAGGCCCACCTGATCATGATTGCTTAATGGCAACAGACAGAGAATTTTCCAGCAGACATGATCTCCAAATGACTCCCTTGACTGATGCTGAGTACACCCTTTTCACTGATGGAAGTAGCTCATTCAAAGACGGAATCCGCCACTCTGGATATGCTGTGGTTACCACCAAAGAGATGCTCCTAGTTGGACCTCTTCCACCTGGATGGTCGGCTCAGAGAACCAAACTATGGGCATTGATTCAAGGATGCAGGTGGGCCAAAGGGAAAAAGGTCAACATCTACACTGACTCCAGGTAGGCTTTTGCCACTGTTTCTGTCCATGGTATGTTACATAAAGAAAGAGGGCTACTCACAGCCAAAGGAAAACAGATCAAAAATAAAAAGATTTTTCAGGTTCTTGATGCAATTTGGGAGCCGCTGAAAGTAGCTGTAATACGCTGCACAGGGCATCAAAAAGTATAAGACTCAGTAGCTCTTGGGAATTCGAGAGCAGATGAGGCAGCCAAAGTGGCAGCCGACTCCACTACAGAAATGACTGGTTGTCTCCAGACTACCCAAGAAGAACCCCCCCCAACAAGTGGTTTAAGCTACTCAGAGAAATAAAATGAACGGGCACAAAGTCAAAGTGCCTATAAAGGAGAGCACAATTCATGGGTGCTCCCTGATGGACACTTGGTGTAGGGAAAAATTGGGAGGAAATTGGCAAAAACTCCCAAACTGAGAAAATGGCATTTGAATATCTGGTTTGTAAGTTAGAAATCTAGGGAAAATGAAAGTAACTTGGTTGCACGTTTGTACAAAACCCTTCCTGATGGGACAATTGGACTGAAAGCTGATTGGCTCAGGCCATTCCATGGGCGAGCTACATAAAGAGCTGTGCTGCGGCAGCTCGACCCTTTTGGCACAGCTTTTTAGGCCCCTTTTGGCACTGCCTTTTAGGCTTTTTGGCACCCCTTTCTGCACCTTCTCGCCTGTTGCTGCCCGGACCACCGATGAGGAAACGCCTCTCCCGCTGCTCTCCCCCGGAACTTTGATGAGGAAAAAAACACTCTCCCGTCGCAATCATCAGCAAGGAAAAGAACCTGCTCTCCGTCTGACCACCAACGAAGCAATAGCTGTCTCCTTGTGACCACTGAGACGACCAACACAGGTGTTTGCCCCTGGAAGGCAAAAGCGCCTGAGGCTTTCCCTTTCTCCTGTGTCCTCCGGGGTCCCGAGGGCCACAGGAGTCTGCGCCCCTCACCTGAGGGTCCCGAGTGAATTGTGTTTAGTATCTGTGTGCGCTGTGCCGCAGCTCGTCCGAACCTCCAGGCGGGACTGGGAGGCGCGTGCCCCACACTTGGTATCCCCAAAAGATTATCCTATCCATGGGTAAAACGACATCAAAACCTCACCCACAGGGGAAAAGCTGCTTTAAATGAGCTGCTACAGAGATACTGTTATGTTCCTCAGCTTACTGCCCTCTCTGTGCCACAATCTGCCAAAGAAGAATCATTTGTGCCAAAGTGGAGCCCACTAATAAACCTCTACCGGCCTTGGGAATCCAACATAGTGGCAGTTCCCCTTTTGAGGCTATACAAGTAGACTTCACCAAGGTCAATCCCTGCAGAGGATATAAATACTTATTATTTTTAATTTATACCTGTTGTGGATGGGTTGATCCATCCATTGTGGATGGCTGTCCCCTCCAAAACTGAAAAAGCTCAAGAATTATGTAGGATTCTCTTGAGAGAAATCATCCCAAGATATTGACTCCCCTTAACTATAGGCAGTGATAATGGTCCTGCCTTTATAGCAGAAATACTCCAGAAATTAGCCAAGCAACTAAAGGTAAATTGGAAGTTACATGTGCCCTACCACCCACAAAGCTCAGGGAAGGTAGAAAGAATGAGCAGGACCATAAAGCTAGCTTTGACCAAGTATTGTTTGGAAACCCACACTCTTTGGGTAGATCTTTTGCCATTTCCCCTGATGAAAATCGGAAATGTGCCCAGTAAAGGAAAGTTCTCCTCTTACGAAATCCTGTTTGGGAGACCACCACCATTAGTCAGATGTCTCAGGGGTAACACAGAAAAAGTAGGAAATCTGATGCTCAGCCAACAACTTGAGGCTCTCGGGCGAGTTTTCTATCAACTTCACAAATATTAGAGAGAGAGAGAGAGAGAGATTGATTATCCTTGCTGTCACCCCTGTACACAATCTAGAGCCTGGCAACTTGGTGTATGTTAAAGATTGGAAAAAGGAATCCCTTGTCCCTGTTTGGAAGGGGCCTTATGTTGTTGTTTTGGTGACCCCTACAGCTATAAAGGTAGCTGAGATCCAACCCTGGATCTGTCACTGCTGAGTAAAGAAAGCTCATTCTGAGAGCAGCTGGACATGGTGACCGTACCCAACAAGCGCTCCTAAAGGCAACCTTACTGAGAGAACGCTCCCCAAGCCCTGTTCTCATCACCCTGGAAACTGATGAGTCTATAGTCAGCTGAAGTCTGAGGATTGATGCAGGATCATGCTCTCCCCTGGGGACTGGTTATTTATGTCAGTCCTCGCTGGTGCTTTCTAGTCATTGGGGCATCGGCGGGCACTGGGACATTGAACTAGCAATGTACAAACCCAAAGATTCAAAGTTTGATGCCCCAACTAAATTGATCAAAGTGATCAAATGGGAGCCAGAGGGATACACCCTTTACCCATCACATTTGATGCCTGCCCACATCAACATATGGCTGGGCCGGGGTTACAGATTGCCGAGGATATGACTGGGAACAAGGGATCTGCAAAAGGGCAAATCTAAAAATATACAGCCGCGGGGCAAGGGAAGAATGTGGACCCAATGTGATGTTACACAGGGTGATAAGAAAGTGAGAAATGTGTGCCGGGCGTGGTGGCACACTCCTGTAATCCCAGTGGTTCGGGAGGCAGAGGCAGGAGGATTGCAAGTTCAAGACCAGAGGAAGTCTGTGTAACTTAGCCAGACCCTGTCTCAAAAAAGTAAAAAAAATGGGCTGGGGGTGCAGCTCAGTGGTTCAGCACTTGCAGAGCATGCAGGTGCGAGGCCCTGGGTTCAAACCCCAGTACCACCAAAAAAAAAAAAAAAAAAAAAGAAAAAGAAAGTGAGAAATGTAAACTCCTGAGTCTTAAAGTAGCCAAGGTTTGGGAAGGTTTTTCTTTCTCATATTATGTCCTCTTCTCTGCCTTCTCCCCTCTAGCTCGCACTACTGGCTCCTGGTGGGACCTGTTGCCATGGCAATTCAGTGCTTCCTAGCTGTTTGGTGCATTTGACTCTCTTAATTCCAGTACAGTACTTAAATCTTAGAGGTGGAGCCCATGGACCACTTGAGAATGAGGTCACACCTCCATCAGACTGAAGGACATTCTTGAGCCCTGTCCTTATGGCTGGCCCTGTACTGACTTGTAAACAATCTCCAGCTCAGAAATCCAGCCTTCCCGTTAACACTGCACAGACTTTTTTCTGCAGCTGCGGCCATCTCGTCCACTAGGTAACTGGTGACCTCCAACACAAATCCACAAAGATAGCTGGCCTTGCCTACCTTTGTTGTTGTGGCTACCCCTACGGCTATAGAAGTCTTTCCACTAAGTCCCCACCTATTTAAGTTATCTGTTTCCCTCTCCCCTGTGAGCTCTTCGAGGGCAGGGACTGTGTCCTAGTCATTTGCTTAGCACAAGACTTGCATGAAATAGGCCCTCCTTATATTTTGTGGAAGGGATTCATAAGAGAATGAAGAATGGAGGTAATTTATGAAATGACCAAGAACAGCAGACCTGAGTTCAAATGCAGACCTCTTCACTTAATAGCTGGTTGATCTTAGGCAGGTTACTTTACCTCCTTCAGCTTTAGTATCTTCATCTGTAAAATGAGGATTTAATGCATTCTAATAGGAATGCAGGGCTGGGATTTAGCTCAGTGGGTAGAGCGCTGTGCTGCAGTCTCTGAGGCCCCGAGTTCAATTCCCAGCACTGCAAAAATGGGAGAAGGGCCTGGCAATCCACTCCCAAGGCAATCCCGAAACAGTCAGCCATTGAAAACCCTATGAGGATCGCTATGAGTCGGATACCGACTCGAGGGCACCTAACAACAACAACAACAGTAGGAACGCATGTGTCCATCAGCTTGTTGTGCTGTGGGAACTTGCATGTTGCCATGATGCTGAAAGTTGTCCCACCACTATCTCAAATACCAGCAGGGCCACCCATTCAAGACAGGTTTCAGCTGAGCTCCCAGACTAATACAGACCAGGGAGAAGGACCTGGGAGCCCACTTCTGAAACAATTGGCCATTGAAAACCCTATGAATAGCAGACAACCACTGTCAAATATAGTGCCAGATAATGAGCCCCTTAGGGTTAGAAGGCATTTAAAAGATGACTGGGGAAAAGTTGCCTCCTCAAAGAAAAATCATGATGGCAATGGAGTAAAGCCCCTGGAGCCTTCATTTGCTGCTGTGGCATGACTCAAAATGAGAAGAAACACAGTGGCTGCAACAATGGGCTCAAACATAAAAAGATCAGTATGCATGGCACAGTGTTGAGTACTGTTTCGTTCTTTTGTACATAGGGTCACTATGAGTCTGACCTGACTAGACAGTACCTAACAACAACATGTAGGAGTATAATGAGAACTGAATTAGATAATGCATTTAAAATCCTGCATAGAGACTGTGTTCTGCTAGTGCATCACTGGATCCCAGGTCCCTGGCACAAAGTACAAAGTAGGCTCATACACATTTGTATTGGATGAGTGAGTGAATTCAAAATAATCGAAGCTGCTCAGGAAGCTAGTTTGTTATGATAACCACCTATGTATCACCTCATGTATAATAATCATTATATGCCTGTGCAGAGCTGGATGGAACCTAGGGCCTTGAGCAGGTTGGGTCTGTGTGACAGCACTTGGTATTTCCCAAGTGCAGCCAGGCTTCCACACTGTTTTCATGTTCCTCTCCCCACTGGCCTGTGGGCATCTCTAGGCAGGCACCAATCAGACTCACCCACATCATTAGTGCTCATGCCAGGGTCTGGTACAGACAGGAGGTCTTTTAAGAATTCGGTTGAACAGCTCATCTTAACTCACATTTGTACCACACTACAATTTAGGAAATAGTTTTATACCCACTGTATCTCGTGTTTACCAGTCTTTGTGCCACCAAAGATATTTTGATTAACTTAAGTCCCATTGGTGCATATTTTGAAAAATATCCATCAAATTCCATGTTGTATATTTATCAAGGGCATGTCAACTGCTAATAGAACTTCTTTGTTTCGTTTCGTCTTGAGGTTTTGGGGAATTGACCCAGAGCCTTATGCATGCTAGGCAACCTCCCTAACACTGAATTACATATCTCCAGCTCTGGAACTTCTGATGAGATAAGAATTTTTGAGGCTGATAGTGTTGGCGTAGCATGTACAAGGCTCTGAGTTTGATCCCTAGCACAATAAATAAATAAATAGACAAACAGGAATTTTTGTCTTCAGCTCCTAGCATAGGTTATTCTTTGTTGTTAGGTGCCGTCGAGTTGTGTGAGACTCACAGAGGCTGCCTTAGGGTTTTCAGTGGCTGATTTTGCAGGAGTGGATTGCCATGTCCTGCTTCTGTTTTTGCTGTACTGAGGATCAAACCCAGGGCCCCAGGGCAGAGCAGCACTCTACCATCTGAGCTAAACCCCAGCCCAGGTTATTTGGATGAAAATAATGGTGAGCTTCCTGCAGGTGGTGATGTTGGTTCACTCTGTTTCTTGTGTCCCCAGGTATCCACTGTTGTGGAACTGAATGTCGGGGGCCAGATCTTCACTACCACCGTAGGCACCCTGAGAAAATTCCCGGGCTCAAAGCTGGCAGAGATGTTCTCCACCTCAGCCAAGGCCTGTATGGATGGCGAGGGCCGCTTCTTTTTTGATCGCTCAGGCACCTATTTCAGGATCATCTTGGACTACCTGCGCACTGGGCAGGTGCCCAGGGACTATATCCCTGAGGTGTACCGTGAGGCGCAGTTTTATGAAATCCAGCCTTTGGTCAAACTCTTGGAGGACACGCCACAGATCTTCGGGGAACAGACGGCTCGCAAGCAGTTCTCGCTGCAAATTCCAAGCTACAACGAGAACCTGGAGCTCCTGCTGCGCCTGGCGCGGGCAGAGGCTGTGACAATGCGCAAGTCGCAGGTAGTGGTGCACATAGCCTACGCTGAAGTTGATGCCGAGAAGGTAGCGGAGCAACTAAATGAGCTGGAGGCCCAAAAGAAGCCTGTTGTTAAGTTTGGGCCCTTGAAGAAGGGCCTGAGTAAGTGGGACATTCTGGATTGCATACAGAAGGACATTAGAGCTCAGGGGTACGAGGTTTCCCATAGCGACTTCCACTTCACCAAACCATCCTGGGCCAGCCTCAGTACAAACTTCCATGTATTCTCCTTTACCTGGTGGTGACTCCTGGGGGTAGGCACTGTTTGTTATGGGCTCTGGTGGGGCATGTCAAATTAAAAGTTGCCATCAAAACCCATCTTTTATTTAAAAAACAAATATTAAACCTTCTCCAAGGTTGGCTTTGGCCCCAGATATTTATGCCCTCCTCGCCCCCTCCAGGGCTTTGGCCTGCTGCTGTAACACTGTTACAGTGTTATGGATCTGACGGCGTCTGATCCCGTCGGATCTCGGAAGCTAAGCAGTGTTAGGCCTGGTTAGTACTTGGATGGGAGACATCCAGGGAACACCAGGTGCTGTAGGCTTGGGGAAAGGACCTGGCAACCCACTCCCAAAAATCAATC
Organism: Pedetes capensis; assembly: GCA_007922755.1. Lineage (NCBI taxonomy): Eukaryota > Metazoa > Chordata > Mammalia > Rodentia > Pedetidae > Pedetes > Pedetes capensis. Next base: position 161,084 of record VMDO01001829.1, read on the forward strand.
CACCATTAAAAACCCTGTAAATACCAGAAAATCACTGACAATAGTGTTTTAATTGCCTGCAGCTGTAGCTCTGTGGCATCCGATCCCATCAGATCTTAAGCTAAGCAGGGTCGAGCCTGGTTAGTACTTGGATGGGAGACTGTCAGGGAGCATTACGTGCTGTAGGCTTGGGAGAAGGACCCCGCAACCCACTCCCAAAAATCAATCCGCCATTGAAAACCCTATGAACAGCAGAGAACCACTGACTAATAGTGTTTCGCCTGTTGTACGCAAGGTGGCTATGAGTCGGATACCGACTGGAGGGCACCCAACAACACCACCACCAGGGCTTTGCACTCATTGCAACTGACCCCACTGTACTTAGCAAGTTCCAGCTGCTCGCTCTTCAGAAGTTCATGTACCTGGTCAGACCCTTCAATTGAAGTCCCCTAACAAGCCTAAGATAAATTATAATGTTTCAGTAATGCTTTGGCAGATGTGGGATGATAATAGGAAAATATAGGATACTATGAATTTAGGTCATCTGTCTGACCTAAAGATGTAGTCTCCCTGGCCTCTGTTGGTGGACCACTCCATTCTGCCACAGCTGTGCTCTCCTGAGGAAGAAGCCAAGTTACCTATAGCAAATGCTTCCTAGACCCCCTTTACCAGGTGCTGTATCAGCTGCAGAGGGCCCACAGCAACTCTCTTCTCTAGTGTGTGGCACCATCTGGGAACTTGTTAGAAATGCACACCCACAATCCCAGCGATTTGGGAGGATCACAAGTTCAAGGCCAGAGGCAGCCTGCACAACTTAGACTCTGTCTCAAAACAAAACATAAAAAAGGACCTGGAGGTGTGGTAGAGCACTTGCATAGCATGCGCAAGGCCCTGGGTTCAACCCCCAGTACTAGAGGAAGAAAAGAAAGAGAAAGAAATGCACCTTCTCAGGCCCCACTGCAGACCTACTGAGTCAGAATTTCTTTTCTTTTTCTTTTTTTTTTTTTTTTGTGTTGGGGGTTGAACCCAGGGCCTCGCACCTGCATGCTTTGCAAGTGCTGGACCACTGAGCTGTGCCCCTAGCCCTTTTTTACTTTTTGAGACAGGGTCTCCCTAAGTTGTGCAGACTGCCTCTGGTGTCCAACTTGTGATCCTCCTGTCTCCGCCTCCTGAGCCGCTAGGATGACAGCCGTGTGCCACTGCACCCGGCCTGAGTCAGAATTTCTGAAAGCCTAGTAGTCTGGTTTACCAGGCCACCCAGGTAATTCTAATGCACTCTAATTTCAAGACTTGCTTTAGAAAAGAGCTGTGACCTTTCTTGGATGAAGGGACAAAACACTGCATCATGCCCAGCAGTATGTCAGTGCTGCTCTGCTACACAGAGTTTTCGATGGCTGATTGCTTCATCAAGAGTGGGCTGCCAGGTCCTTCTCTCATTTTTACCATGCTAGGCATTGGACCCAGGGCCTCAGAGCACACAGAACAAGCACTCTGCCAACTGAGCTGAACCTCAGCCTATGTTGTTGTTGTTGTTAGGTGCCCTCGAGTGGGTATCCGACTCATAGCGACCCTCATAGGGTTTTCAACAGCTGATTGTTTCGGGATTGCCTTGGGAGTGGATTGCCAGGTCCTACTCCCGTTTTTGTGGTGCTGGGAATTGAACTCGGGACCTTAGAGACTGCAGCACAGCGCTCTACCAACTGAGCTAAATCCCAGCCCAAACCTCAGCCTATAAGGCAGAAGAAAAAAGTTAAAAAAGATTGTGCCTCAGATGAAGACTGGCTTTAGCCCGATCCCACAAGAAGCTAAGCAACAGAAACTTCCTCAAAGTTAAGGGTCAGTGTTTTGTGTTTCATTCTGTTGCATGTGGGATCGCTGTGAGTGGGATCTGACTCGATGGCACCACACAACCACCTCTGCCATGCACTGCTTCACCCCTTTCTAAGAGCACTCCTTTAAGAAGCAGCTTGCCTAAGTCTCTGTTTTGGTCCTGCTTCTCAACCTAAGATAGTAGTAAAGTTTAAGGAGGACTCGAGGAGACATTGTTCTTTAAGTCCAGGTCTGAGACATATGGGCCCCTTCCCTGCCTTGTCACTTGACAAGCCATCTAGGTTGTCTGAGACTAATGGATTTCTTGGGACATAACAGTCCAGTACCAAAACTCGGAAGGTCCCAGACAGAGATGAGTGGGTCATCCTACTGCCTCCCAAATCCCACCTTCGTTTTGTTTCTTTTTCTTTTGGGATGCCTCTTGTGGTGGCAGATCTGGGAATAACTTGTAACTCAGGAGAGAGCATATACGTACCCATGGGAATCTGGCTTTGCCTCCGCATGGGACAATGAATATCTGTATTCAGTCCTTTCATAAAACACTTGAACTTATCCCTTTATGACACCTTTCCCTGCTGCAGTGCCTGTGGCATATTTCAAACAAGGTCCAAAAGCTTCTCATTTGGGCTCAGAGCCTAACTTCTTGGGGACACTTACAGTATTCTTTTTGTGTGTGTGTGTATGGCACTTGGGGGTTGAACCCAGTATCTTGTGTGTGCTTTGCAAGAACTCTACCACAGAGCTGCCCCCCCCCCCAGCCCATTTTTTATTTTTTGTTGAGACAGATCTCACTAAGGTACACAGGCTGCCTCTGGCTTTGAACTTGTGACCCTCCTGCCTCTGCCTCCTGAGTTGCTAGGATTACAGTTGTGAGCCAACGCATGTGGCACTTTTCTTTTTCTTTCTATCTTTTCTTTCTGTTTTTTGTTTGTTCTGTTTTTTGAGACAAGGTCTACCCAGGCTGGCTTCAAACTCAGTATATATCCTAAGCTGGTCTTGAACTCACCATCTTCATGCCTCAGCCTCCCAAGTGCTGAGATTACAGGCATGCACCAGCATGCTCAGCCTGCTTACAGCTTTCTTTGCCTTGCAATTTCTTCAAAAGGCTGAACAGTTCTAACGCTTACTACCTGTGGAAGTGATTCAGCCCACCCCTTTGGGAACTGCAGGTTTGGAGTCCTTGGGTTGCTTGTGTGCTCAAGTATTTCATTTGTTTGTTTTCCCTGATTTTGAGACAAGGTCTTGCTATATAGCCTAGGCTGACCTCAGACTCAAAATCCTCCTGCCTCAGCCTCCAGCAAAGACTTGATAATCAGTTGTGCTTGAGTTTTGCATTCTTGGAATACTACTACTGTCTCCAAAGAGAGCCAGGCTAGCAGGGCAGTGGCATACATCTGTAGTTTCAGCTATTTGGGAGGCCAAGGTGGGAGGATTGATTTAGTCCAGGAATACAAAACCAGCCTAAGCAACATAGTGAGACCCCATCTCAAAAGGGAGAGAGAGCAAGCTAAGCTGTTCAACTGGAGAGGTTTTGGGAAGGGGAACTAACGAGGCCACCTTGGGCCAGATGATCCAGCTGAATTAGTGACACCAGACTGCCCAGTTGAGACCAACCCGAACTGAAGAATCATGAGTAAATAATGATGCTTTAACCTCTGTGTTTTGGAGTGGTTTGTTATTCAGTAATATTGCTAGGTACTGTTGATTCGAGTCCAACTCACAGTGACCCTGTGTACAAAAGTATGAAACATTCCTCACACTGTGCCATGCCTGTAAACCCAGGACCTCAGAGTGTGCAGAGCAAGCACTCTACCAACTGAGCTAAACCCCAGCCCATTCAGTAGTAGGTAACTAATATATTTCCTTCTAAGGGACTTTCCCAGAATCCTTACCCAATGATATCTCTTTACATTTTGCTTCCCAGAACTGTGACATATGGCCACACCTTTATGAAGTATGCAAGAGAGACTGGAAAATGTAATTGCTTGTGTATGTATGTGTGTACACAAATATCTACAAAGTCACAAAGACATAAAAAGAAAATGTATAGTGGTAATGTAATTGGCAAACTCTGTCACTCTTTTTTTTTTTTTTGCTGTACTTGGGGTTGAATCCGGGCCTTGCGCTTGCATGCTCTGCAAGAGCTGGACCAATGAGCTGCACCCTCAGCCCGTGTTTTTACTTTTTGAGACAGGGTCTTGCTAAATTATGCAGACTGCCTCTGGTCTCGAACTTGCGATCCTCCCCCCTCCACCTCCTGAGCCGCTGGGATTACAGGCATGCGCCACTGTGCCCGGCTCGCAATCTCTGTCATTCTTACACAGTAACTCCAATCAGTTGTTTCAGTATCTTACCCTTACGGGACAAATACTTGGGACTTAGGATGTAGCTGATTGGTAAAGCACTTGCATAGCATGTAAGAGGTCCTGGGTTCAATCTGCAGCATCCCCACAGCAACAAACAAACAAACAAACAAGCAAACAAAAACTATCAGACACAGTGACACATACCAATAGAAAATATCCAAAATGAAGCCCAGTGAGAAAAAAGAAGACTAAGCAGGTACCATGGCACGCACCTGTAATCCCAGCAACTCAGGAGGCTGAGACAAGAGAACCATGAATCTGAGGCCAGAAGCAGCCTACACAACTTAGTGAGACACTATCTCAAAACAAAACAAAACAAAATTAAAAAGCAGCTGGTCAGTGCAGTTCAGTGCTGGAGCCCCCTGGTTCAATCCTCCAGTACTGCAAACAACAACAAAACAAATGCCCAGAACATCACACATCTGTATTTGGAGTCAGTGAAGGCAGGTTGGTGCTATGTTTAGATATAGTTTGAATATGTTCCCCAAGGGTTCGTGTGCTGGACACTTGGTCCCCAATGGCATGATGGTAACAAAGAGCAGGACTTTGAGCCTACTGGAAGTTGATTAGGTCATTGTGAGTGCTATTCTTAGAGGGGATTAAGATAGCTCCCATGGGACCCTGAGTTCTCATGAGAGCAAGCTGTTATAGAATAGAGAACCTGGCCAGGTGCACTGGCACACACCTGCAATCCCAGGAACTCAGGTGGCTGGGACAGGAGGATTGCAGGTTCCCGATCACAGACAGCCTGTGCAACTTAGCGAGACCCTGCCAGTAAGTAAGTAAATAAATAAATATATAAATAAGGCTTGGATATGGCTTAGTGTTGGAGTACATGCATAGTATTTTTGAGGCCCCAGGTTCAAGCCCCCAGTACCACAATGAAGAAGAAGGAGGAGGAGGAGAAGCTGCTGCTGCCACCTGACTGTATTAGTCAGTCAGCTTATGTGTCGCTGTGGCAGAGAACTCTACAGAAACAAATTTACAGGAGGAATGATTTATTGGGGTGCACAGAGGATTTCTGTCCATGGAAGTGGGGTGGACATATGGTTTGGGGGCAGGCAGCAGGGCCCAGGACAGAAAACATCATGTCAGGGTGGATCGAGAGAGAGCTGCCAGAACCAGGAGAGTCTGAGTGAAACTTCCAAAGGCCCACCCCCAAGAACCCACTTCCACAAAGCTACATCGCGCCTCCCAAGGTTCCATAACCTCCCAGGACAGCAGGGTGCGGTGGCGCACGCCTGTAATCCCAGCGGCTCAGGAGGCGGAAGCAGGAGGATCGCAAGTTCGAGACCAGAGGCAGTCTGTGTAATTTAGCAAGACCCTGTCTCAAAAAGTAAAAAAATGGGCTGAGGGTGCAGCTGAGTGGTCCAGCACTTGCAGAGCATGCAGGTGTGAGGCCTTTGGTTCAACCCCCAGTACCGACAAAAAAAAAAAAAAACAAAAACCTCCCAGGACAGTGTCACCAACTCAGGACCAAATCTGTAAACTCATGACCTTTGGTGGACATTTTCGATTCAAACCATAACACTATCCTTAATCACTCTCTGGCTTCCTGCCTTACCTTGTGATCCTTTCCTCTCACATGCCATCTTGCCATGATGCCATGTGCCATGGTGTGACACAGCTAAAGGGCTCCTAACCAGAGCTGGTGCCATGAATTTGGGCTTTCAGCCTATAAAACCGTGAGCAAAATATACCTCTTTTCTTCGTAAACTTACCAAGCCTTAGGTAGTTTTGTTGTTGTTGTTAGGTGCCGTTGAGTCGGTATCCGACTCATAGCGACCCTCTGTACAACAGGGGAAACACGATTGTCAGTGCTTCTCTGCTGTTCGTAGGGTTTTTCAATGGCAGATTGCTTTTTGGGAGGGGGTTGCCAGGTCCTTCTCCCAAGCCTACAGCTTCTGGTGTTCCCAGACGGTCTTCCATCCAGGTACTAACCATGCCCGACCCTGCTTAGCTTCCGAGATCTGAAGGGATCTGATGCCACAGGGCTACAGCTGCAGGCTTAGGTAGTTACAGTGACATAAAATGAACTAATGAAAAAGAAAAGAAAAAAAATTAAAGAAATAATGACTGAAAATTTTTCCAAATTTGATGAAAACTGTAAACCCACAGATCCAAGAAAGCTTAACAAACACCATACACAAAATGCATGAAGAAATACCAAAGTACATCACAACTGAATTGTTTAAAACCTGTGATAAACAGACTTGGGCTGGTGATGATGTACCTCAGTGACAGAGTGTTTGCTCAGCATGCATAAAGCCCTGGGCTTGATCCCCAGCCCCAGGCACATATGCACACACACAAAATCAATCTTTTTTTTTTTTTTTGCGGTACTGGGGGTTGAACCCAGGGCCTTGCGCCTGCATGCTCTGCAAGTGCTGGACCACTGAGCTTTACCTCAGCCCATTTTTTTTTACTTTTTGAGACAGGGTCTCGCTAAATTATGCAGACTGCCTCTGGTGTCGAACTTGTGATCCTCCCACCTCCGCCTCCTGAGCCGCTGGGATTATAGGCGTGCGCCACCATGCCCGGCAAAATCAATCTTAAAAGTAGCTAGAGGAAAAAAAAAGACACATTACAGAATAATAAAGGCAACAGCAGATTTCTAATTGGAAAACTGCAAACTAGAAGATAATGGATGGACATCTTTTTTTTTTTTTTTTTTTTTTTTCGGTACTAGGGGTTGAACCCAGGGCCTTGCACTTGCATGCTATGCTGCACCCCCAGCTCTTTTTTTTTTTTTTCTTTACTTTTTGAGACAGGGTCTCACTAAGTTACACAGACTTCCTCTGGTTTCGAACTTGCGATCCTCCTGGCTCCACCTCCCAAACTGCTGGGATTACAGGGTGCACCACCACACCCAGCTTGGAGGAACATCTTTAAAGAATTGAGAGGAATATATATGTGTGTGTGTGTGTGTGTGTGTGTGTGTGTGTGTGTATGTATATATCTCAACTTAGAATTCTTCCCCGAGTGAAAAAAACTGAAGGCATACAAAAACTGAAAGAATTTATCACCAGGCACACTGAACTACAAAATATGTTAAAGGAAGTACTTCTAGTAGAAGGAAAATGATATCTACTACAAAACCTGTATCCACACAAAGAAATGAAGAACACCTGATAGTATAAATACATGGATAAATACAAAATTCTTTGTTTTCTTTCTCGTTTTTTTTCCACATTAGACAGGTAATGTGCCAATGTTGTAAAAGGTTTGAGGGAGACATATCTCACACAATGGCATGAAAACCCAGCCATGCTTATGAACCACACACAAAAAATCTGTTCTTATTTAAATCTCTTTCAGCTTATGTGTTTAAAGCAAAAATGATAACAATGTATTGTGGTACTTATATGTAAAGATACAGTGCAGTGCATGACAATAAAACATGAAAGCTGTTGGTGGTATAAGATTCTTAAACTATATGCAAAGCAATATAGTATCACTTGAAGTTAGATTGTGGTAAATTAGAGATATATATGGTGAATCCTAAAGCAACCATTAAACATATGTTGTTGTTGTTAGGCACCGTGGAGTTGGTCTGACTCATAGCAACCCTCATAGGGTTTTTAATGGCTGGTGTTTTGGGATTGCTTTGGGAGTGGATTGCCACATCCTTCTCCTGTACTAAAACATATACATTTATTAAAACTCATCCAAATATACACCCAAGATCTGTGTATCTTACTGTGTATGAATTTTATGTCAGTAAAGAAACAATCTAAAGAATAGAATAGAAATAGTAGCACTAGCAAATTATTAGAAATATGAGGGTAAGCTATGTATGGTGTCACACACTTATAATCCCAGCAACTCAAGAGGCTGAGCCAGGAGCATTGCATGTTCAAAGCCAGAGGCAGCCTGCATAATTTAGCAAGGCCTTGACTCAAAAATTAGAAAAATGGGTTTGGAGTGTAGTAGTGGTAGAGCACTTGCAAAGTATGTGGAAGGCTCTGGGTTCAACCCTCCAAGTACTGGAAAAAGAAAAAGAAAGAAGGAAAGAAAGAAAGAAAGGAAGGAAGGAAGGAAGGAAGGAAGGAAGGAAAAGGAAAGGAAAGGAGAGAAAAAGAAAAAGAGAAAGGAAGAAGTAGCTGGGGGGCATGGTGCACACCTGTAATCCCAGCAATTTGGGAGAGTGAGGCAGGAAGATGAGGCCCTGGGTTCAGGCCCCTAGTACTGTGAGAGAGAGAGAGAGAGAGAGAGAGAGAGAGAGAGAGAGAGAGAGAGGAAGGAAGAAATAAATATGGGAGTAAAAGGGTGAGAGGAATAGGGGATTGTCTTTTTGTGTGTGTGTGTGGTGCTGGGGTTGAACCTAGGGCCTTGCACTTGCATGCTTTGCAAGAGCTGTACCACTGAGCTGCACCCTCAGCCTTTTTTTTTTTTTTTTACTTTTTGAGATAGGGTCTTGCTAAATTACACAGGCTGCCTCTGGTCTTGAACTTGCGATCCTCCTGGCTCTGCCTCCCGAGCTGCTGGGATTACAGGTGTGTGACACTGTGCCCAGCAGAACTGCTTTTTTATTGCAAGTTTCATAGAATGGTGGTTTTATAATAAAACACCTTAAAAATCTATGTGCATGTATTACTTTGATATAAAAATTAAGTTAAGGTGATGAGCTAGTTTCAGCACTTTAATTTGACTGTGTTCAATGAAGACTTCGGTAAAACCGTTATCTTTACTCATAAGGAGAGATAATATATGTGGTGCTATAGTTTGGATCTGAAATGTCCTATAAAGGCCCATATCAACTTGACACTATTGGGAGATGCTAGAAACTTTAAGAGGTGAGGCTTAGTGGAAAGTCTTTAGATTATTAGGGATGTGCTCTCAAAAGGAATTGTGGGACCCTGATCTCTTCTAATATCTTCTCTCTGTGTAGTAGTAGTAGTAGTAGTAGTAGTAGTAGTGGCGGCAGCAGCAATAGCAATTACTATTATTGAGACACAGACTGCCTTTGGCCTCAAGCCCGTGATCCTGCTGCCTCAGCCTCCCAAGTCACTGGGATTATAGCCATACACTGTGGGGCCTGGCTCTCTTCCTCTTCTGTGTTGCTTCCCCACCATTAGGTGAATAGTTTTGCTCTGCCACAAACCACTGCCATGATGTGCTGCCTCACCCAAAACAACATGGTCAACCAACTAATAGAAGGCAACCTCTAGAAATTTTGAGCCAAAATAAACCTTTTCTCTTTATAAATTGATTATCTCAGACTTTTGGTATACTAATGGAAAGCTGACTAACACATGTAGATATTAAGAAGACATCTCAGCTAGAAATGTAGCTCGGTATTAGAGAACTTACCTAACATGCACAAGGCCCTTGGTTCAATCTCCAACACTACAAAAACAAACAACAAACAAACTACCCTCCCTCTGAAGGGAATCAACCACAGCTGGGCTAGAATCTTGCCTCCAAGAGTCATGGGGATGTTATTTAATGTATTTGAGTCTTGTTTTCCTCCTCTGTAAATGGAGATGATAATAGTACCAACACCATAGATTCGTTTTGAGGAATACATATAATGTATATAAAGTGCTTGTCACAGCACCTGAGATATGGAATGTGTTTAATCATCATTGACTATTATTATTACCATTATTATATATCAAGGTCAAGAAATTATGGTGTAATGGAAAGAGTACTGAAATGCAACCAGATTCCTGACTTTGAATCCTAGCTCATCAATTACTCATAGTGCCATCTTAGGCAAGAAACTGGAGGGTTTCTTGAAGGGTATCAGATTCAGAATATTGTTGTGGGAGTGTAGTGGGTTGAATGGTGGTCCTCCAAGTCACATGCCCACCTCTAATCCCTAGAAGCTGTAAATGTTGCCTTACTTGGGAAAAGAGAGGATGGAATTAAAGATCTTGACATGAGATTATCTCAATTATCTGGACAGATTCTAAATCCAATGGTGAGCAGGCACACAGAGGGAAAGATGATTTACATGAGGACTGATGAGGCCACCAACCCAGGAATGCTGGAGCAGCCACCAGAAGGTGGAAGAGAAAAGAAACGTATTCGCTTCTACTTCCCCCAGAGGGAACACAGCCTTGCCAAATACTTTAATTTTGAATTTTTTTAGCCTCCAGATTGGTGAAAGAATAAATTTAGGTTGTTTTAAGCCACCAAGTTTGTGGTAATTCATTATGGCAGATTCAGGAAATTAATACAAATGGTTAAATTAAGTAATATATTTGAAAATAAATGATTATTTGTACTATGCCTGTACAATACAATGTTATGCAGCAGTTACAATTATACTTACGGATTCCTCAAAATTATTGAAGAGGAATATGCTCATTTAATTCAATGTAATTTAGTTAAATTTTAGCTCCAAAAAGGAACAAAAAGGTAGTGAGCCTTATAGGGTTATGAAAAAAAGAAATATCCAAAGAGATATAAATTAGAAGGACATAAATTAAAGCGAGGTATGGTGGCACAGTTCTGTAACCCCAGCACTCAGGAGTGCAGGAGGGTCAATGTGAGTTTGCGTTTGTGGCCAGCCTCGTCTACATGGTGAGTTACAGGGCAGGCTGGGCTACACAGCACAACTCTGTCTCAAAAACGCAAAATAAAGAAAGAAAAATAAAAAGAAAGAAAAAAGAAGAGGAAGGAAGGAAGAAAGAAGAAAAGAAGGTGGTAAGTTAAATGGACCTGTTGGTTGCCTACTCATTAATACTCTTTCCTTTCTTCTTTCCTAAGAGAAACAGCAAAATAGCAAAAGTATTAATAATATCCAAAATACTGTTTCTCTTTCATTTGTATGTGAGACTTCTCTACTGGGACTATGTATTACTCAGTTGTCACTGTAGCAGTAAAACCAACCCAAGCAAACTTATGGAGGAAAAAGCTTATTGGAAGCTCACAGGTAGATGCTCAATCCATGACGGTAGCAAGGCATGGTGGCAGGGCTGGCATCTAGGCAGGTGGCTTGGCCCATGCCAGATGACCTCACAGCATGGCAGATCAGGAATAGAGAGAGACCTGGGCCTTGTGCATCTGGGAAAACAAAACAAAACAAAACAAAACCTTCAAAGGTCCTCCCAAGTGACTACTGTGAACTGAGTCCTACCTCCCCCATGACCTCCATGAACAGTGCCACCAACCTGGAACCAAATGTTAAAGCACATGACCTTTGGGGGACATTTTATATTCAAACCATGTCAGACTAACTTCAGAAAACTATAGTCACAAGAGGAAAAGTTAAAACTGAATGCTAACATAACCATCATTATAATCCAAAGGAAAAATACGAAGATTAAAACCTTTGTAGGTTGCCTTCATGGAGACACCCTCGTTCATAGCACTGCATCAAGCTTTCAGATTTTTGTTATGCTAGGATGCCCTACCTTTTAAAAATTCTCTACTTATTTTCTCCATCTTTCCCTATTCCCTCACCCTATCCACTCTCTCCCTTTTTCTGCTGTGCTTAGTGTCCTACAAGGTTGATCCTTAAGTATTGATTGCAGCCCCAGGCCCATTCCTGGTTTGCCAGAGACTTAGTAAATTCAAGAATGCAAGATTGGTGACAAGTAGGCCTGAGAACTGACAGTGAAGATATTTGTGCTTCACATGAGTGCCCACTAGAGGGCAACCATCTAGAAGAGGCTCTCAAAAATTAAGTGGACACAATGGTCCACAATGTGGGTAGGTATCAGTCAGCCTCTTCCCCCACCTCCCCAGTACTTGCTTCATGGAGTTGTGACCCAAACGACCACAATGGCAGGGATGGAGGCTGCGTATGTGCTCCACAGTACATACTTCCTCTCCTCAAAACCGGTCTGGCCACCGATATATGTCTTACATGTCAACAGCAGAGACCAGCACTGAGATTCTGATACAGTATCATTCTGGAGGGGACCAAGCACATTTTGGTGGCAGGTTTGTCACACTGTAAATCAGTTGGCCATGCTGCTCTGAATCAGACTTTTGGGAGACATTCTGGTGTTTCTGAGCAGATGTCATTGACAGCTTTGTTTGAGGATGTTTGCTCGTAAAACTGCTTAGTAGGAGCAGGGAGCAGATTTACTTATATTTGATGGCAATAAAACTAGTATATCCTTCCACTCCTGGAGATATTTCAGGGTGATAAAAAGTGTCTTCTAGGCTTGGCAGGTAGATTTCCTTCCTGACCAATATCATAAAGTATCTCTCCAGAGGGCAGATTTGCTAGAAGTCCTCCTTAAGGTTGGGAGTTTCCTAAACTCAGTGTTGTTCAGCTCTTAGTAATCTGTTGCATACATGGCATTCACCTGTATTGCTGCCATGGCACTGGAAGGGGGTGCGGGCAAGGAAAACAAATACAAACATGAAGTTCATGCTGCCTGCTATGCTGCAAACTATCTAAATCCATTTGGATTTGTTGTCTCCTCACCAGCTGACTCTATGAAAATGTGGCAAGTCAACTTAATAGCTAAGAGACTGTCTATGTAATAGCCCCATCCTCATCCCCAAACTTAATGCCTTGAGACTACAACCACTAATTATTTCTTGGTAGCCTAAAGATGGACCTTGAGTCTTAGGCTCAAAACTACCAAGCTATCACTTCTGCCACATTCTGTGGACCACACACAAGGCCAGCCCAAATTCATAGGGTGTAGATATAGATTCCACATCCTAACGGAAGCAGCTTCAAAGTCACATTTCAAGGGGTATACAAAGAGGGGGAGAATTAGGACCACTTTCACAATCATTCCACCACACAATGGATCTTGTAGTGATTTTTCTTCATAGGAATAAATATTGGGTGGGTGTTGGGGGGAGAGAAAAGTGTGAGGGAATGCTTCCCCCATTTAGTTCTTATGTGGGCTCTCTGACTAGATCTTTTGTTGTTGTGTGCTGTCGAGTTGGTATCCGACTCATAGCAACCCTCACAGGGTTTTCAATAGCTGATTGTTTTAGGATTGGATTGCCAGGTCCTTCTACCATTTTTGCAGTGCTGGGAATTGAACTCAGGACCTCAGACACTGCAGCGCAGCACTCTACCAACTGAGCTAAATCCCAGCCCTTGACTAGATCTAGGAACCTAATTAACATAAGAGTTGATTAAGCCAGGCATGGTGGTGCATGCCTGTAATCCCAGCTACTCAGCAGGAGGATCACGAGTTTGGGGCCAGAAGTAGGCTGCATAATTTAGTGAGACCCTGTCTCAAAAATAAAAAATAAAAAATGGTCTGAGGGATGCAGCTTGGTGGTAGAGCACTTGCAAAGTAAGTACAAGGCCCTGGGCTCAACCTGTCAGTTCTGTTAAACAAACAAACAAGCAAGCAAACAAACAAAAAAAGCTGATTAACAAGAAAACAGCATAAATAGCATTAAAGTTTTATAAATTTTATAAGTACTCAAGGATCTTCACAAGAGAGCAAAGTATGAAGAAATGACCAAAGCATGATGCTTTCATACTTTTTAGACAAACAAAAATAAATTTTTGAAGAAATGGCAGGACAAATGACTATCTGGACTAGGGCAGTAAATACTAGGGATGTGTTTAAGAGATATAGGAGAGACATGGGTAGAGGCTAGTGGAAAATAAGGGTTACTTCAGAGTTTATTCAGGTTTACTACAGCCCGAATTGCCAATCTCTGATGATCAAGGTTATTTTCTACCCTTTGTATATGAAAGACATCCCTCCTGAAAGAATCTTTATGGCTTGCTCCAAAAAAGGAAAATACAAGCCAAGTGGCTCTCTCTGAAGTTCACCTTCCTCAAGTGAATGATCTTGAAATAACCAATATACCAGTTTGGCATATTTTGAAATGGCACATCTTTAAATGTACATTTCAGATACAGATCTGACTTCTCTACCTGCTGTTTCTGCCAGCCCGACTATCCACAGATGCCTCGAGAAACTCATTGGTTTTGCCAGGAACTCCATAACTCAGATGTATCTGCTACAACAAAGCAGTGTAATGATTTTTTATAGACTCCATTGTAGGGCTAGCCAGGAGATAAAACATTGTGAGTTTTGAGTGCTGTCTTACCGGTTTGTGGTATATGCCTTATGTCACTAGCAAAAATACAATATGATCAGAATACATGGGTCAGAGAAAGGAAGTGGGTTGTGGCAGGAGTTGTACTTCTCACTTTTACACCTAATACCTCATGAATTTTTGAGTTCAACAGGTTTGAAGCTTTAGTTCCCAGAAGAGGAACAATTCCAGTAGAAAATAGTCACTGTTCATTATATTGGAACATGTAAGGAGGCTGCCCAGGTCACTGGGGCTCTTATTGCTGAAGCAACAGGCAAAAACGAGGGTATTTTTTTTTTTTTTTTTTTTCCGGTACTGGAGGTTGAACACAGGGCCTCATGCCTGCATGCTCTGCAAGTGCTGGACCACTGAGCTGCACCCTCCGCCCATTTTTTCACTTTTTGAAACAGGGTCTCACTAAGTTATGCAGACTGCCTCTGGTTTCGAATTTGGGATCCTCCTGCCTCCGCCTCCCACACCACAGGGATTATAGGTGCAAAAACGAGGTTATTATGCCAGTTGAGGTGATTGTCCCCAAATCCAAGAGGAAAGTGGATTGCTGTTATACAACAGGGAAAGGGATAACTGAAGCCTAGGGAACTAACACACTTCATTATATTTTCATGTGCATATGGTCAAAGGAAAATGATATCAATTTAATAAAGATAGTTTTTCAATTGAACATTAAATGTGTGTTCTTGTTTTTATACTAATCTGGAACCAACTTCTCAAATTTATTTCTATAAATCTGTTCCCTGCACGCAATTTACTTTCAATATGAACTCCTTTAAAATTGGATTGTTGTTGTTAGGTATCCGACTCACAGTGACCCTACATACAATAGGCGAAACACTTTGTTAGTGCTTCTTTGCTATTCACAAGGTTTTCAATAGTGGATTGATCTTTTGGAATCGGGTTGCCGGGTCCTTCTCCCAAGCCTACAGTATTCAGTGTTCCCAGGTGGTCTCCCATCCAGGTCCTAACCAGGCCCAACCCTGCTTATTAGCTTCCAAGATCTGACGGGATCAGATGCCACAGTGCTACAGCTGCAGGCTAAAATTATATTAAACATCATTTATTTCGAAAGGCTTCCTTGAGGAACCCTGAGTAATTTTGTCTGTTTGAACTACATTTCTTTATCCAACACACTTTGGTTGTCCTGCAATGATCAATTTTGGTGTCTGCCTTCCCAGTTAAGACTTTGAGATTAAAAACCACCTCTCATGCTTGAGTCTTCTGTATCTACCAGCCTCCTGTTTCCCCTCCCAAGCATTTCACGTTAACTCTTGAAAAAGAGTCACAATGAACAGTTTCATGTAGGTTGTAAGACTTGACCTTAGATTTATTAACACTAACATGAATACATGGGCTGGGATTTAGCTCAGTTGGTAGAGCGCTGCGCTGCAGTCTCTGAGGTCCCGAGTTCAATTCCCAGCACCACAAAAATGGGAGAAGGGCCTGGCAATCCACTCCCAAGGCAATCCCGAAGCACTCAGCCATTGAAAACCCTATGAGGGTCGCTATGAGTCGGATACCGACTCGACAGCACACAACAACAACATGAACACACTTTACTATAATGTTTTTCTGCATTATTTCATTCCATTGTCACCATATCTTTGACAGTAGGCATCATCAGTGCATTCGTAGTTGAACCCACTTGTTCGAGTGAAGACTTGCTTCTTGAACCTTGGTCTCGGGATTCTTTCCACTGTACCGTTGCTATTAGCAGAGAGGTTGATTTGTCGAACGACAGGTAACTTTTTCTCTCTTGTTTCTTATTGATGGGTAATTTTTGAATATTTGGAACTAGGGCACAGGAAAACTCACCCCGGGTCAGGGGTTGAACTAAGGAAGCGCTCCGGGGAGCTTCAAGTACCAAAGGAGGATAGGAACTTGGGCTCAGCCTCCTTCTGTTACTTCACGGTCAAAGCCTGACGCGGCTCCAGGTTTTCCGCCTCTCTCTGGACCGCCCCGCCTCCGCCTTTTAAACCGCGCAGCCTCCTTCCCCTCGCTCCACTTGCCAGAAGCCCCGCCTCCTCGGCGCGGCAACCCGATTTCTTTCCTCCGCGCAGGCGTCAAAGGCGGCCGACTCCGCACGCATGGCGACCAAGCAGTGGATGAGCAAAAAGTGCCCTCTCTTTCCCGAACGCGCACTGCCTTGTGGGATCGCGGCGGGTTCCTACCGCGAGACGGTTTTTCCGCATCCCTCCGCCCTAACTTCCTGGTGGAGTACGGCAGCTGCGAGGGCCCGCGGGTAGCCATGGCGGCGCACCTTAAGAAGCGAGTGTATGAGGAGTTCACGAAAGTGGTTCAGGTAAGCTCCGGCAGGGAAGGGGCCAGACTGGTCGCGGGGTGGGGAGACGGCTGTTCGGACCCCAGGCCGTTTGCTAGCACAGGTGCTACAAGCCTGTGTTGAGTGCCCGACTCTTCAATATAGGCTGAGGCTGCACGTTAGTGGGCGTGTTAGGTTGCAGCTGCTGTTAACTAATTGTTATTAGGTGCCATCTAGTCGGGTCCAACTCATAGCGACCCTCAGTGTTTTTCAGTGGCTGATTGTGGTGGATTGCTACATCCTTCTCCCGTTTCTGCGGTGCAAGGATCGAACCCAAGGCCTCAGAGACCGCAGAGCGGTGCTCTACCAACTGAGCTAAACCCCAGCCCATTAATTAAGAGGTGTAGTTGGTTTTTTCACTTTTTTTTTTTCGTGGTGGTGCTGAGGATCGAACCGAAGGCCTCACTCAATGCTGAGCAAACATTAACACTGAGCCACGTCCCAACCGAACTTTTTTTCATTATTGTAAGGAATAAATAGTGCTTTATAGGTTACAAAACTGTCTTCACCGTTATTTCATTTTGCTTTCTCACATAGCCATGCTAGATCGATTACATTTGCACCTTCGTTTTACAGACGTGGACATTGAGGCTTCTAGTGGGGATCTAGCCATGCTAGATCGATTACATTTGCACCTTCGTTTTACAGACGTGGACATTGAGGCTCCCAGTGGGGAACACGGACCCAGCTAATCAGTGGCAGAGCTTCTCCCAACTCCCGTTCCCCCAATTCCCAGAGACAATTTGGGCTATTACGTAAAGCGCTAAGGGGTTGGAAGAGAAGTCTATGGAATTCCTCAAGGCCCAATCAAAGCAGCCAAGGTTCACAGGCCTCCTTTCCTGTAAAGCTTATCATTGGTGGAACAGTTCACCCAGCAAGGACGGCAATACCGTCCTCACGTGGAGTTGTTTAAAGACAGGTGGGCCGAGCCCCTATAAGAACGTTCAGCATGCTCCATGTCTCTCTAAAGAGGCTGATCCCAAATCATTGTCGTGTTCTGCTTCCCAGACTTTCATGTGTATACAAATCACTAGGGGATTTTGTGAAAATGTGGATTCTATTCAGTAAGTCGAGTGAGGGAGGTGAGGCAAGATTCTGCATTTATGATGAACTCCCAGTTCATGCCAGCATCCATAGATCCTTGTTGTTGTTAGGTGCCCTCGAGTTGGTATCCAACTCATAGAGACCCTACATACAACAGGTGAAATACTACTGTCAGTGCTTCTCTGCTGTTCATTGGGTTTTCAATGGCGGATTGTTTTTTGGGAGTGGGTTTTTTGGGAGTGGGTTGCCGGGTCTCTCTCCCAAGCATACAGCACCTGGTATTCCCAGGTGGTCTCCCATCCAAGTACTAACCAGGCTCAACCCTGCTTAGCTTCTGAGGTCTGACAGGATCAGATGCCACAGGGCTACAGCTAGAGTTGTAGAAAGATCGTTCAGCAGAAAAATGATCCTTAAACATTTCATTCATCCATTAATTCAACAAAAGTTTATTGAATAAATGACTGATTATTGTGTACCAGGCATAAAGTATTGGCTACAAAGTAAAATTCATGTCAGGGTTCCTGCATTTTAGGAGATCCCAGCTAAGGAGACACCCACAACATTCGTACAGAGATAATTGCATTGATAAATCAAGACGTCCATTCTTTTTCAGTTCCCCTTTTTCCTAAAAGCAAAGTCTAGTCCCCTGTGATCTGACAGTTTTTCCCCAGTCTGTCATTTCCTTTCTTTTCTTGTTTTGTGGGCACATGTTTGTAGCATTTGCTTATAGTCTGCAGGGAAGTTAGTCTGGTTCTTATTCTAGTTTTTTTTTTTTTTCTTATAATGGTTTTGTTTACGAGTTGGCCTTGATACTTACTGTATCTTCTTGTGTGAAATTAGTTCTTCTGAACTTTTAGAATGAGTCAAGGTTCAGGAAAGGTTTTTTAGCTTCACAGAGCTTTCTCCCTCTACTGTGGCTTTGGAATTTCCTGGCTCTATTTCCTTTACCTACCGTGGGTTTTTTTTTTTTTTTTTAATAGACAAGTCTTGCTGTGTAGCCCAGGTTGGACTCAAACTTGCCTCAGCCCACCTGCTCAGCCTCCCCAGTGCTGGGATAACAGGTGTGCACCACCATGCCTGGCTACGTTTCTTTCTTTTTTTTTTTTTTTTTTCTTTTTTCAGTACTAGGGGGATAAACCCAGGCTCTTGCACATGCTTTATAAGTTCTCTGCCACTGAGCTGCACCCCCAACCCCTTTTTTATTTTTAAATTTGAGACAGGGTCTTGCTAAGTTATAAGGTGGCCTCTGGTCTCAAACCTGCAATCCTCCTGCCCCTGCCTTCCAAGTCACTGGGATTCCAGGTATGAGCCACCATACAAAATATACATAGCATAAAATTTAACGTTTTAAACAAATTTTAAGTTTCAAGGTCATAGGCATTGAGAACATTTACGTTGTGCAGTGTTACTTCCTTTCTCCCCAACATTGTTCTTTTTCCAGCATGCCATGTTTTGTATACCACCAAACTTTTGTACTTATTGTCTCTTTTATGTAAAATCCATGCCATTCGTCCTTTATTTTTATTCTATACCCAGTGGACGGGCTGGGATTTAGCTCAGTTGGTAGAGTGCTGCGCTGCAGTCTCTGAGGTCCCGAGTTAGATTCCCAGCACCGCAAAAATGGGAGAAGGGCCTGGCAATCCACTCCCAAGGCAATCCTGAAACAGTCAGCCATTGAAAACCCTATGAGGGTCACTATGACTCCACGGCACCTAACAACAACAACAACAACCCAGTGGACTTACCTTTTTGTTTCAAGACCCAGTTGAAACCTTGGCAAGAGTTTAGTCTTCTCTTCCCCAGCTTCTATGACACTATGTTTTATTCAACTTATTTGCACTTACCACTTAGTGCTAGTGTAATTATCAATATACTGTATAGTCTTGTCTCTGATCTGCATGCTTTCAATAGGCTTTTTTCTTTTTTTTGCAGGAGACTTGGGGGTTGAACCCGGGGTTTGCACATATTTTACAAGTGCTCTACCCCTAGATTGCACCCCTAGCCCAATTTTTATTTTTTATTTTGAGTCAGGGTCCTGCTAAGTTACAGAATCAGTACGATGCCTTTTGAATGCTTACAGGCCAAACATTGACCGTTGATGTAAAAAGGCTCCAGGTGGTGGCACACGCCTGTAATACCAGTGACTCAGGAGGCAGAGGCTGGAAGATTGCAAGTTTGAGGCCAGAGGCAGCCTTCATAACTTAGTGAGACCCTTTCTCAAAATACAAAGTAAAAAATGGGCTGTAGGTATGGCTCAGTGGTTTAAAAAAGCATGCATTAGGCCCTGGGTTCAACTCTCCAGTAACAGGAAAAAAAATTTTTTTTTGAGTAGTCATGCACAAAAGCCAGAATTGCATGGAACATCTCGAATGTATAAAAGCTCCCATTGGTACCATGCAGTATGATTCAGTTTCCTTATGGACAGGGAGCTGCCGTCTAGCTCAGTTGGTAGAGTGCTGCTCTGTGGTCTCTGAGGCCCTGGGTTCAATCCTTAGCACCATAAAAATAGAAGAAGCATGTGGCAGTCCACTCCTGAAACAATCAGCCATTGAAAACCCTATAAGGGCTGACAGCAACTAATAACAACTGTGAACAAGGAGCAGTTGAAATAAAGGACCAGATTAGAATTGCTAACTTTTTTCCATTTAAGGAACCCCAAAATCTGGGTGTGGATTAGATTTGGGAGGATTAGATTTGAGAATATACCATGTATATATATCCCACCAGTATAGGCTCGTTGATGGCAGAGATAATGCTTGGTTCATCTCAGTGTGTCCTAGATGGATCACTGAGCCTGGGTCACTGAAATGTTACCAGTGGTTGAATGAAAGCAGATATTGGGTTGTCCTCTTTCTTACATATCCCTAGAGGAGAAAAATATTCCTCAGCTTTTGACCCAGCCACATCCCAGATGGCCTGCAGCCATAGCCCTGTGGAATCCGATCCCGGCAGATCTCCGAAGCTAAGCAGGGCCGGGCCTGGTTAGTACCTGGATGGGAGACCACCTGGGAACACCAGGTGCTGCAGGCTTGGGAGAAGGACCTGGCAACCCCCTCCCAAAAATCAATCTGCCATTGAAAACCCTATGCACAGCAGAGAAGCACTGACAATAGTGTTTCCCCTGTTGTACATAGGGTCGCTATGAGTCGGATACCGACTTGACGGCACCTAACAACAACAACAACAACAACAACATCCCAGATAACAATGAAGACTGAATTTGTGTGGAATTTGTGTAGAATTTGTGTTCGGTGGGAATGGGTGTGGGTTTTAAGGGAAAAACTGATTTTCTTTTTCTTTTTTTTTTTTAGACAAGGTGACAAAGTCTCACTGTCACTATGTAGTGTAGGCTAGAACTGAACTTGCTGTGTGGCTCAGGCTGACCTTGAATCCGCCATCCTGCCCCAGCTGAGTTCTGAGATGACAATGTATATCACGATGCCTGGCTAAAACATGCAGCCTTTTTTTTTCCCCCCTGTGCTGAGCAAGTGCTCTACGACTGAGTTACAACCCCAGCCTTTTTAATTAATTAAACTTATTTATTTTTGAAAGAGAGTCTTGCTATGTAGCCCTGGCTGTCCTCAAACTTGTGATCCTTCTTCATCTGCCTCCCATGTGCTGGGATTACAGATGTGCATCACCCCGCCCAGCAATGGGAAAAGCTCATCTCTTCACTTCATTTTGCAGTACTGGGGGGTTGAACCCAGGGCCTTGTGCTTGCATGCTCTGCAAGTGCTGGACCACTGAGCTGCACCCTTAGCCCATTTTTTTTTTTTTTTACTTTTTGAGACAGGGTCTTGCTAAGTTAGGCAGACTGCCTCTGGTCTCGAACTTGCAATCCTCCTGCCTCTACCTCCCCAGTCGCTGGGATTACAGGCGTGCACCACCGCGCCAGTCTTCACTTCATTTTGTATGAGTGGATATCATAGAGTGATGAAGTGAGATCTTAGCATTCTCATTCTTTCTCTTTTGCCGTGAAGATGAGGAGGGAGAGAGAACTGATGTATATTTAGTGCTTGTTATTTACGTGTACAATAAAAGAACCCAGGCCCCTGCATGTGCTTTGGAAATGCTCTACCAATGCCCTGTATCCTCAAGTCCATTTGTTTTTTGTTTTGTTTTTTGAGACAGGATCTCCCTAAATTACACAAGTTGCCTCTGGCCTTGAACTTGCGCTCTACCTCCCTCACTCTCCTGAGTTGCTGGGATTGGTGGCATGTGCCACCATGCCTGGCTGTTTGTTTTTTGAGATGGGTCTCATAGCCTATGTTGTCCTGGAATTCTCTGTGTAACCAAAGCCAGCCTCAAACTCATGAGCTTCCTGCTTTAGCCTCCCAAGTGCTAAGATTATAGGCAGGTACCACCACACCTGGCACAAATATCATTTGATATAGGTATTGGTATGCCATTTTATAGAAGAAAGAGACTTCCCCCAGCTAGTACATGCTTGTTGAATACAAATTTTTCTGACTCCAGAGCCTTTTTTTTTTTTATCATGCCATTCAGTGTTCATGGCTAGAATAATTCTGATCTCTTCTCTATAGAAGAGTGAATTTGTAAGGAGATGATTACCCAGCACACTAAAATGATGTATTCGATGTTAAGGAAAATTTTTCATTATAACATTTATCTTATGTTAGGGTCCTTTTCTGTATGTGCCCGTCAAGGCTTAAGCCTTGGAGTGACAAGTTCCCTTTACACAAATTTCTTGGTATATATTGTATGTAATGAATGCATCTAGATGGTTCTAGTTGTGTAACATCCTTGGGGTAATTGAGAACATAGTCATTCAAGTAATCCTCTGTGTTTTGTGGTTCACATGAGGATCCCTAGTGAAGAAAGGCGGGTGGTTGGTATCATTATTCCTATTTTACAGATGGTAAAACTGAGACTTAATGACTCAGAGCAGCAGAGTTGGAACCCAAAGATAACTTAATTCCATATCAGTCATTCGTGCAGTGAACATTTACTAAGTGGCTGCAGTTTGCTAGGTATATGGTAGTATGTTTTTATTTTTATATGTTGACTGTCCTCATAAAGCTAGAATGGTTTACGTAAGAATAGTCATGTGAAGTGAGGGGAAGATTTTTTTGTGTAAGCTGCAGACAGTTCCTCTCAGTTCTAGTTTTCTACGGAGAGAAGCTGAGCCTGCTGGGTGCCTCACCACAGTCGCAATATATTTGAATTGATATTTCTCTTCTTTTTCTTCCTCCTCTTTTTCCTGTTTTTTTTTTTTTTTTTTTTTCTCTTTTTCTCTTTTCAGATGTAGTCTCACTATGTTGCCCAGGCTGATTTCAAAGTCCTAGGCTCAAGTGATCCTCCTGTCCCTGCCTCAGCCTTCCAAGTGCTGGAACTATAGGGATATATTACCACATCTGCCTACTGATATTTCTTTTGTGTTAAAGAATGGAATAGATTGTTTATGTGGCCACTTGATCCTGAAGCTACAGTTGTCCTCAGAGACAGATAGAACAAAATGTTAGTATACCTATTTTACAGAGAAAGAAGCAGATATAGAAGAATTCCATGACTTGCTCAAAGTTGTAGGAGCCAGTGAAAGGCAAAATTGTGACAGCCTTGTCACCAACCCAGTGCTTTTTTTCCAGTTTGTAATACTGTATTTCCTGAGGCCAGGTCTGTTGGGTAAAATATTTGGTATAAGGGAAAATTATTTCCACCAAAAGAGGCAAAGTCAAATTTGCACACTGTGTTTTCAGATCTGGTCTTTACTGTCTTACAGCAACAACAGGAGGAAATTGCTACGAAGAAACTGCGACTGACAAAACCAAGTAAATCCGCAGCACTCCACATAGATCTGTGCAAAGCTACTTCCCCAGCCGATGCTTTGCAGTACCTACTCCAGTTTGCCAGAAAGCCTGTTGAGGCAGAGAGTGTGGAGGGAGTCGTCAGGATTCTCTTGGAACATTATTACAAGGTAAGAAGAGCCTCGGGACCTGATGAGATGAAGTGTAAGAATTGTGTTATGTCTGCAGAATGAGTTAATGCTACACTAAGAAGATGGCCACTTACCAAGCTTTTACTGCGTGTCTTCATTGTGCTAGGCACTGTGGATATAGAGATAAAAAAGGTACAAATCCCGTCCTCAGAAGCTTACCATATACTTAATGGACACAGACATGTAAATGATAAGGTTCATCATATCACTGAAGGTACTGTGAGCTCAATATGTGTAGTGGGAGCCAGTTTCGTCTCTGGAATGTATTGCCCTCACCATTTTGCTGATCCTGTCCTAATTTAAGACCCTCATATGTAATTCTGGGCTGGGATTTAGCTCAGTGGGTAGAGCACTGCGCTGCAGTCTCTGAGGTCCCGAGTTCAATTCCCAGCACTGCAAAAATGGGAGAAGAGCCTGGCAATCCACTCCCAAGGCAATCCCGAAACAGTCAGCCATTGAAAACCCTATGAGGCTCGCTATGAGTCAGATACCGACTCGATGATACCTAATAACAACAACAGCATGCATAATTCTTGTTAGGTGCCGTCGAGTCAGTATCCGACTCATAGTGACCCTCATAGGGTTTTCAATGGCTATTTCGGGATTGCCTTGGGAGTGGATTGCCAGGTCCTTCTCCCATTTTTGCGGTGCTGGGAATTGAACTCGGGACCTCAGAGACTGCAGCGCAGCGCTCTACCCACTGAGCCAAATCCCAGCCCATACATAATTCTAGTAGCCCACTTTTTGCTGCCCCCAGCAATACTGAGGGGTTAGATTCAGGGCCTCTTGCATGCTAGGCAAGTGTCCTACCACGGGGTTGCACTCCAAGCCCCCTTCTTTAACTTGAGATTTTTTTATCTTGAGACAAGGTCTTGCTTAGTTGCATAGGCTGCCTCTGACTTCAAACTTGGCAATCCTTTTGCCTCAGCATCCCAAATCACTGGGATTACAGGTGTGTGCCATAGTGCCTGGCTATAGCCCTCTTTTTCCTTTTTAAACTTTTTAAAAAAGCAAAATAACTTAAAAAAAAAACCACCTATTTATTTATTTATTTATTTTAAAAGAAGGTCTTGCTCTGTAGCACAGGATGGCCTCAAATTTATAATCCTCCTGCCTCAGCCTCCCAAGTGCTGGTATTACAGAAGTGTGCCACTATACCTTACTACAAAATGGTCTTTCTTTCTTCCTACCTTCCTTCCTTCCTTTCTTTCTTTCTTCCTCTTTTCTCTCTTTCTCCCTCTTTCCCTCCCTCTGTCCCTCTTCTCTCCTCTCCTTTCCTTTCCCCTCCCTTTTTCCTTCCCTTCCCTTCCTTCCTTTCTTTCTTTCTTTCTTTCTTTTTCTTCCCTTCCTCCCCTTTCTTTCTTTTTTTCCTTCACTCTTTAGTTTTCTTGCTGACAGTCAAAATTATGGGTGTACACTGGCTAGGCAAATCCTTTACCATCAAGCTATATCCCCAGTCCTTCATTTTGGCCCAGGCTGGTCTCAGACTCAAGATCCTCTAGCCTCAACTTCCTGATTGTGAGATTATGGGTGTGCACTACCACACCCAGCAAAATTTACTATCTTATGTATTTTCTTTTTTCTTTTTTGTTTGCAATGCTAAAGATTGAATCCAGGGCCTTGTGCATGCTAGGCAAGTGCTCTACTACTGATCTGCATCCCTAATCCCTAACTATTTTTGAGTATATAGTTCAGTGTTACTAAGTACATTCATATTGTTACACAACCCTTCCTACCATCTATCTCCAGAACTCTTCATTTTGCAAATCTGAAATTCTACACCCATTAAAAATAACCTCCAATTTCCTCTTCTACCAGCCTTTGGCAACTACTTTTGTACTTTCTGTCTCTGTGATTTTTGACTATTCTGTTGTTGTTAGATGCTGTCAAGTTGGGTCCAACTCATAGCGATCCTATGTACAGCAGATGAAACACTCTCCAATGCTGTGACATGCTTAGCACTATTGCCAGTGCTATTCATAGGGTTTTCAGTGGCAGATTGTTTCGGGAGTAAGTTGCCAGGTCTTTCTCCCAAGCCTTCAGCACCTGGTATTCTCAGGCAGTCTCCATTCCAAGAACTAATCATAACGACCGTGCATGGCTTCCAAGATAGGATTGGATACCAGGGTGATATGGCTGCAGACTATTCTAGGTACTTCATATAAGTGGACTCATATGGTATTTGTCTTTTTGTGACTGACCAGATTATTTCACTTAGCATAGTATTTTCCAGGTTCATCAGTGTTGTAGGATATGTCAGAATTTTCTTCCTTTTTAAGGCTGAATAATACTGCATTGTGAGTATAGACCACATTTTGCTTATCTTTTATGTCTGTGGACACTTGGGTGGCTTTCATGTTTTAGCTAATGCTACTCTGAACATGTTGTTGTTAGGTGCTGTCGAGTCAGATCCTACTCATTGTAACCCTATATACAACAGAATGAAACAGTCCCTGACACTGTGCCATGCCTGGCACTATATCAGTGCTTCTCTTCTCTTCTTAGGGTTTTCAATAGCAGATTGTTTCAAGATTGTTTTGGGAGTCGCCTGCCAGGTCCTCCTCCCGTTTTTGTGGTGCTGGGGATCAAACCTAGGGCCTCAGAGAGTATAGAGGAGCACTCTATCAACTGAGCTAAACCCCAGCCTGCTTTGAACATAGATGTGCAAATATCTCTTTAAGATCCTGCTGTCAATTCTTTTGAGTATAGAACCATGGATTATGTACTAGTTCTGTTTTTAAGTTTTGTGAGGAATTACCATGCTGTTTTCCACAGCCATTTTACTATTTTATATTCTCACCGGTATTGCAAAAGGATTCCAGTTTCACCATGTTCTTGCTAACACTTGTTTTGTTTATTTGATAATAGCCATCTTAATGGATGTGAAGTGTTATCTCACTATAGTTTTGATTTACATTTCCCTAATGATTAGTGCACGTCTGTCAGTTTGCCGTACTGTGGGGGCTTGTGTGTTGCGATGAGACTGAGAGCTCTGCCACAGTAACCTTGGACATGAGCAAGGTTACCCATGGTGGACAGGTTTTCAGCTGAGCTCCCAGACTAAGACAGACTAGGGAGTAGGACCTGGCAAACCACTTCTGAAACAACTAGCCATTGAAAGCCTATGGATAGCAAAGAGACACTGTCAGATATAGTGCTGGAAAATGAGGGCCCCAGGTTGGAAGGCATCAAAAGACTACTGGGGAAGAGTTGCCTCCTCCAAGTAGAGTCTACCTTGATGACGGAAATGGAGTAAAGCTCCAGGGTGCTCAACTTGCTGATGTGGCATGACTCAAAATGAGGAGAAACAACTGTAAACATCCATTAATAATTGGAACATGGAACGTACGTAGTATGAATCTAGGCAAATTAGAAATTGTTAAAAGAGAAATGGAGCGCATAAACATTGACATTCTAGGCATCAGTGAGCTAAAATGGACCGGCATAGGCCATTTTGAGTCAGAAAATCATATGGTCTACTATGCTGGGAATGATAAACTAAAGAGAAATGGGGTCGCATTCATCATCAAAAAAGACATTTCAAGATCTGTCCTGAAATACAATGTTGTCAGTGATAGAATAATATACATACGCCTACAAGGAAGGCCAGTTAATATGACTATTATTCAAATTGATGCACCCACCACTAAGGCCACAAATGAAGAAAGGGAAGACTTCTATCAGCTTCTGCAATCTGAAATAGATCAAACATGCAATCAAGACATACTGATAATCACTGGTGACTGGAATGCAAAGGTTGGAAACGAAGAAGGCTCAGTAGTTGGAAAATATGGTCTTGGTGACAGAAATGAAGCTGGAGATCGCATGATAGAATTTTGTCAGACCAATGACCTTTTCATTACAAATACATTTTTTCAACATCATAAACGGAACCTATACACATAGACTTCACCAGATGGAACATACAGGAATCAAATTGACTATATATGTAGAAAGAGACGATGGAAAAGCTCTATACAAAATGTCAAAACAAGACCAGGTGCTGACTGTGGATCAGACCATCAACTTCTCATATGCAAGTTCAAACTGAAGCTGAAGGAAATTAGAACAAGTATACGAGAGCGATAGTATGACCTTGAGTATATCCCACCTGAGTTCAGAGACCACCTCAAAAATAGGTTTAATGCATTAGACACAAATGACAGGAGACCAGAAGAGTTGTGGCATGACATAAAAGATATCATTCAAGAAGGAAGCAAAAAGAAAAAAGAAAAGACCAAATTACATGTCAAAAGAGACACTGGACCTTGCCCTAGAACATCGAGCAGCTAAAGTAAAAGGAAGACATCATGAAGTTAAGGAACTAAACAGAAGATTTCAGAAGGCAGCTCAAGAAGACAAAAACAAATATTGTAATGACATGTGCAAGGAGCTGGAGGCAGAAAACCAAAAGGGAAGAACACGCTTTGTGTTTCTCAAGCTTAAGGAAGTGAAGAAAAAATTCAAGCCTCGAGTGGCAGTAGTGAAAGATTCCACAGGGAAAATATTAAATGATGCAGGAAACATCAAAAGAAGATGGAAGGAATACACAGAATTGTTATACAGAAAAGAATTGATAGATGACCAACCATTCCAAGAGGTTGCATATGAAGAGGAACCAATGGTGTTGAAGGACGAAGTGGAAGCTGTCTTGAAAGAACTGGTGAAACACAAGGCTCCAGGAATTGATGGGATACCAATAGAGATGTTTCAACAAACAGATGCAGCACTGGAGGTGTTAACATGTTTATGCCAACAGATTTGGAAAACAGCTACCTGGCCAACTGACTGGAAGAGATCCATATTTGTGCCTATTCCCAAAAAAGGGGATCCAACTGAATGTGCAAACTATCGGACAATATCA
>VMDO01001830.1:0-189485 GCA_007922755.1 Pedetes capensis
GAGACGTCTATTGAATATACCATGGACTGCCAAAAGAACCAACAGATCTGTCCTAGAAGAGGTACAACCAGAGTGCTCCTTGGAAGCAAAAATGGCCAAACTGCGTCTTACATATTTCGGACATGTAGTCAGGAGAGAACAATCCCTGGAGAAGGACATCATGTTTGGAAGAGTGGCAGGTCAATGCAAAAGAGGAAAATCCTCCACCAGATGGATTAACACAGTGTCTGCAACAATGGGCTTAAACAAAAATAAGATGGTTTGCCTGGCACAGAATCGGCAAGTGTTTCGATCTGCTGTACATAGGGTTGCTATGAGTCGGACTCGACTCGACGGCACCTAACAACAACAACATTTAAAAGTGCTGGAAATATTGTACACATTATAAACACCCAAATAAATCTACCAGAACAATAAGTAAGTGTAATCAGAAGCAGACTTGGAGGAATCTTACCCTCATATGTTCATGCTAGTTTTTTTTTTGGAAGAATTTAGACCAATCCAGTAGGTTACAATAAGCAATAATAAGCTAATAATAGCTAAAGAGGATGATTAATTCTTGAAAACTGGAAGATTAATACAGTAAAGTTTTCTTTTAGGAACATCTTCTTACAAAACCTTGGAATCTGAATGCCCTTAGCTTGTTCCAAGAACACAACTGGTGCCATTTTAAGCTACAGAACTCTAATATCTGGAGCCCTGTGCAAAGTCTGATTTACAAAAACCCTTTGCCATTGGTTGACACAGCCTCCTTATCCTATGCAAATAATGTATTGGGAAAGTGCCTTTATTTTTGACTTTTGACTTTCTGTTGTGAAGCTCTTACCTGCTAAGTTTGCCATGATAAAATCTAAACTTTTTGCCTTAAGCCTGGAAGTACTAAAGAGATGTCACTTTAACTTGGTGACATGTTTCAATTCCTATTTGCATGAGGTCCACAGAGGCCTGCCATGGTTTTAAACCCATTTTCTGCAATCACATTGGAGGGTAGCTGTCCTTTACTTATAGTTTTTGTTCCTGATGGGCTTCGAATGGAAGAATGTATACATTTGTCCTTATTACATCTAAGGTCAAAAGAAAGCTTTCTCAATTGGCCCAGATGAAAATTAAAATGTTTTTAACCAAAATTTATTTCACCATTAATAGTTTATTTTTTTCCTTCCCATTTTTTCAACTTGTTAAAGCTTTCTAGATTGCTTTAGCTGTCACTCCTTTGCCAGCTTTCTGAACTTTATAATTTTTTAAAAAATAATTTTCACATTTTCTAACACTTTCATATTGTTTATTTACTTATAAAGGAGAATGACGGCTTTCCATTTTGACCAGTCCAGAAGGGTCTCTTGCCTTTTATTACCCCCTCCTAAGTTTTTAATAAATGTGTGTATTAATTCTTATTTGACGGATCATGATGACCCACCTAACAACAACAACAACAACAACAACAACAACAACAACAATGCCTTGTTACCCATTTATCTTGCAGTGTTAATTTTAAGCTGTATGTGGGCAGAGATCATGTGTATCTTGCCTACCATTGTCACTCCAGCCCTATGATCCTCCTGCCTCTGCCCCCTGAGTAGCTGAGATTACAGGCCTGCACCATAGCACCTGGCAACATTTCACTTTTAGGTGTCACCACTATCTCTAGCCTGCAGCCATACCTCTAGCCATACAGCCATACTGTATCATCCAATCCCGTCAGATCTTGGAAGCTAAGCAAGGTCAGGCCTAGTTAGTACTTGGATGGGAGAGCACCTGGGAATACAAGGTGCTGTAGGTTTGGCAGAAGGACCTGCAACCCACTCCCAAAAATCAATCCACCATTGAAAACCCTATGGACAGCAGAGAAGCACTAACAATAGTGTTTTGCCTATTGTATGTAGGGTCGCTATGAGTAGGACACCAACTCGATGGCACCTAACAAGAACAACAACAACATTATCTTTAAGTCAACGAGACAAAACCAAACTCATACTTTTTCCCTTGAACTACCACCTCACTTGCCTTTTTCTTAGTTTGGGTAGTACTGTGATTCTTCTGTTCACCCTAATTTGAAAATGTATTCACATTTTACATTTCATCTTCTATAGTTTAAAAGGCTCCAAGTCATATTAATTTGACTTTGGAGAAGTACAACATTTGTGTCTTTATCTCCTACATGTCCATTTCTACATCAATGGTTCTAATGCAAGCATTCCTCACTTTACCCTTGACCCTAGCAGCAGTGTCCTGGCCTCATTCCCTGGCTTTTGCCCACACCCAGTCCATCCTGGCTTCCACAGTACTGAGGAAATCTACACTACCCATTGTCCACTTACTCTTCACTCCAAATTTATCTACCTCTACCTCACTTCTCTTTTCCCCCGAGGATCACATTTCTGACTTCAGTGTTCCTGATCCCATCCCTTCTGACCTCCTGGAAGCCCTGTGGTCTTTTCTCTCATTCATCCCTTCACTGTCATTGGTACCCTATCTTTGTCTTGCGAATACACTCAAGATTTCCCTACCCCAAAAAAGAACCTTCTGTTGATATTTTTGTATCTTTTTAATCTCTTTCTTAATTGTAAAACTGCTCAGAGTTGTCTGCTCTGTGTTCTTGATTTTATACCACCAATATCCTCTTCTTTCTACCATTTTGCCAAAACTACTCTTAGTAGTCACGAATCATCCTTTAACTGCTAAATATAGTAGAATATTGTAATACATTACCCTTCTTGTCTGCAGCCATAGCACCCTGACATCCAATTCTGTCTGATCTCAGAAGCTAAGCAGGGCCAGCCTGGTTAGTCCTTAGATGGGAGACTGCCTGGGAATACCAGGTGCTTCAGAATAGGGAGAAGGACCTGGCAACCCACTCCCCAAACAATCTGTACTGAAAACCCTGTGAATAGCAGAGAAGCACTGACATAGTGCTGGGCATGAACAGTGTTGGGGAGTGTTTTGTTCTGTTGTACATAAGGTCACTATGAGTCAGACCCGACTCAAAGGCACCCAACATCATCCTTCTTAACTTCTCTGGAATTGTTGGCTGGCCCCTCATTCTTGAATTTTTTCTTTTCTTGACACTTTTCCTTTCACCACTTGTGTTACTCAGCTTTTGTGCCACTGTGACAAAATGCCTGGCAGAACAACTTAAGGGAGGAAGGATTTTCCTGGTTTATGGTTTAGAAGATTTTAGTCTGTAATGGTGGGGCAGCATGGTGGTAGAGCTGGCAGGCAGCCCACACATGTGGCAAAGGCTTTTCACACCATGATGGACCAGAACTGGGAGAGAGCAACTAGGACTGAGGGCTCTGCTAATCCCTCAAAGATCACCCCCAGTGACCCACTCCTTCCAGCAAGGTTCCACCTCCCAAAATTCCACAGCCTCCCAAAACAGTGCCATTCACTGGGGACCTCGTGTTCAAACATGAGTGTTTGGGGACATTTTAGGTTCAAATCATAATACTCTGCCCCACCCAAAAGCCTCATGGCCCTATCATAATTCAAAATGCATGTAGTCTTACTTCAAGAGTTTTATAGTCTTAACAGTCCCTACATTATTCAAAAGTCCAAGTACAAAGTTTCTACCAAGTCTCTTGGCAAGCTCTTAGGTGTGAGCCTCTGTAAAATAAAACAAAATTACATACTTCCAACATTCAGTGGCACAGAGTAAGTACTCCTATTCTGAAAGGGAGGAATAGGCTTATGGGAAGGAAACATTGAACCAAAGCAAGACTAAGATCCAGCAGGGCAAACATTCAATCTTACAGCTCTGTGCTTGGCCTTGGCACATGTGGCATCATTTGGGCTCCAACAGGCTTGGGTAATTTTATCTCCATGGCCTTGCCACTTGTAGCACAAATGCCATTTTTAGCCTCTTGGGCTGGCTCCACTCATTGCCAACAGCTTCCCTCAGCAGATATTTCTTATTGCTGGCATCACTAACATCGTAGGGTCCCCATTACAGCCTAAGCTTCACGCTCAAAGCCACATGCATCACAGCTCTCCACAGAAAATCCAAATCTGGTGCATGCTGCCTGGTTTCCTAGACCTTTTGCAAAAACAGTGCAAGCCTTGAAAACCCTGTAACTCTTGCATTTTGCATGCCTGCAAAACCAGCACCATGTGAATGGCACCAAATTCTTTTGCCAGCTCAAGGGTAGCTAAGCCTCTTTGGACCATCACTACTGAGGCCTCTGAGTGCCCATGATTCAAACCTGCAAGAACCTAGGCAGCCCCTTTCCAAGGCCCTGTCTTTTTAAAAGAAAGTCTTTTAAATGCATTTATGGTTTTACACCCTGGAGCTTTTGGAGGGTAGGGTCTAGACATTTCCATTTTGCCCTCAAGCCACGTTTCCTATTGTTACATTGTGGCTTCATTGTAATGTTGATAATCTCTTTAATGACCAGGATCTTTTATCCACAAGTTTAAATGGGCTCTTTTTCTGGCCCAACTCCATGTTTTTCAAATATTTCTGCTCTGCTTTTTGCTCCTTTCCTCTTTATAAACCTAGTAAGAAGCATCCAGTACTAGCTATGACACAGCCTCAATACTATGGTGACTTGAATTTTGAATTCAGCTTCAGTCAAATTTTTAGGATATGGGCAAACCACAAACTCTTTGCAAGACTATAACATCTCTAGTCCACTTCCCAATATTCCCAATAGAGTATTTATTTCCATCAGCAATCCTGCAAACACTGTCTGCATGTCTATCAGCATTCTGGCCTTCCCAACTCCTACCATAATGGCCCATCAAGTTCTGCTTACAGCACTCCAGGGCTTCTCTAGCCCGCATTTCCAAACTCTTGCAAATTCTCCCACAAACCAGTTCCAAAAGCCTCAGGTCGACATGGTCAGGTTTAGGCTCAGCAAGGGCCCCACTCTCTGGCACCAGTTTTCTATATTGGTCAGATTTTGTGTCATCAAGAGAAAACACCTGACAGGACAAGCTAAGGAAGGAAGGATTTCTTTGGCTCCTGGTTCAAAGGAGTCCAGTCCATTGTGGTGCATAGGTGTGGCAGAAGCAGAAAGAGACCAATGAGAACTGGGGCCAAGGTGAAACTTCCAAGCCCACCCCCAGGAATTAACCCTCTCAGGTCCCACCTCCTAAGGCTCCAGAGTCTCAGAACAGCACCCCATGTTGGAAGCCATGGGGTAATTTTATATTCAGACCATAACATCCCACTAACCACTGTTTGCTCCTGTGTTTACTTCTTTTCCAACCTATTAACTATCAAGTAGTGTTCTGGCCTTGGCCTCTTATCTCCATATCCTCCTTATCTATGACTTTTTTTTTAACTATTACCCCTATGTAGGGTAAAATTTCTTGACATGTAATGTTTGTTAAAATGCAGATTCCAGTTCAGTAGGCCTGAGGAAGGTCCTGAGACTCAGCACCTCTAATAGTCTCCCAGGAATGGCTTTTGTTGCTGTTCTACAGAGCAGGAGGTATGACATGGATGTAAGTGATTTCCACAGCCAAAACTTTGTCCTGGACCCATTTTCTAAGTTCTGAGACTATGTCTTCAGTTATCATGGCCTGTTTTCATCAGAATGACCAGGTAATAGTGATCAGCACCTGAAACTAAATTTATATTTTTTACACAAGGATTTCTTTTTATCATTTTTTCCATATTCTCACTTTTGAAAACTCAGTTTTGATTTTTTTGCCTAGTACTGGGAGTTGAACCTAGGGCCTTGCACATGCTAGGTGCACTCCACCCCTGAGTCACAGCCATAGCCCCCTTTTCATTTTTTGAGACAGGTCTTGTCAAGTTGCAAAGGCTGCCAGTGGCCTCTAACCTGTGATCTTCCTTCGTCAGCCCACCAAGTAGCTGGGATTATAGGTGTGCACCATGGTGCCTGGCTTGGTTTTGATTTTGATTTTGATTTTTTTCCCTTTCCTCTATGTTCACATTTCATAAAGATCTGTTTTCATCCATTCTTTCATAGAAATACAATTTTGATCTGTTTCCTTTTTTCCACCTTGTTTCTTCCACAGTTCATTTCCTTGTTATCTTATATCTGTATTACACTTTGAGATTCTTCTCTCTAATTCTTCCATGGGCAATAAATATAGCTTCCTTCCTCCCTTCATCCTTTCCTTTCTTCACCTGCTGAGGCAGCTCCACCAGGTCCCTCTGCCTGGTGAAGGAAGTCATAGAATCTCTCAAAGAACACACCCCAGAGGATATCTGAGTCATGCTCCTGAGGTGAGGTATAAAGTTGGCACACTCTTTTTTACTCTGGACATGGATGGAATGCCTTGATTTAAATCACATCGCTTGGATAGGATTTTCTTTCTAATCTTGGGGTGTTGGTATAGCCTTTTACCCCTTACCCAAGCTAGTTGGCTATCAGCCTTTTCAAAGACATCCTTCCTTACTTTCTCAAGTCCATCCAGCCTCATGTTGCCTGTATGTATCTTTTCCTCCATGATATCCATTGTCCAGGGGCAGGAGGGAGGACACAGGGGCTTCCAAGGACACCCCATCTTCTTTGTTGAGCCAGTCCAAACCCAATCCTTCCTTTGAGATAGGAAGGTAGACAGCATCCAGAAAAATTGTACAGGCCAGATTTAGACTGAAGGTCTCAAGGCCTCAGGTTAATCTGGACCTATGGATACGTTTTGTTGAAATGATGGTTTTTGAAAAATTTTATTGATAAGTTTTAATTTACAACTTAGTGGGTTTCATTATGGCATTTCCATACCTGCATCTCATTGTACATTGCTCACATTAACTTCCCCCTCATCCTCTCATGATCCTCCTCCCATTTCCTCCTTCCCCACCAATGGTCTCCCTTCTACTTGCATGTCTCTCTTTTTTATTTTTATTTTTTTGAGTATATCTAAATATGTACATCCTGATTTTGCCATAAGGGCACCATATGTGATATTTCTTTTCTTTTCTCCTATTCCCCTTTCCTCTCGCCTCTCCCCCTTTTCTTTAGTCCATTATCTTTCCCTACGTAGGTCCCTTTTACTTTTATGACCTCTGTTTTAATAATGGATATATATTGAAGTCTAATGTGATGTTTATCTTTCTGGGTCTGGCTTATTTTGCTTAAAATGATGATCTCTAATTCCATTTGGATGGGATTTAAAATGTAGTACTTCTACATTGCAAGTTCAGGTTGGAGAGTACCAGACTCAACCCACTCTCTGTGCTCTCTGCATTCTGTTTTGCCTTCTTCAGTCACGTACACATGCAGGTCTGCCTCCCTCACCATATTGTGAGCTCAGTGCATAGTGACCCACTTGTCTTCCATCTCCTAGTTCTGTGTTTTATAATAGTGGGTCTCAACAAACATATAAATGAATGAGCAAGGGAAATGTCAAGAAGAGGCCTTAGTAATCACTTAGCCAGTTCATACAGCCCTTGGATCACCTCTGCAACATCTATTCAGATGTTGCATATGTAGGGTTCTTACTGTGTAGCTCAGGCTAGGCTAGAACTTGCAATCTCCTTCCCTAGCCTCCCGAGTGGTGGGATTGCAGATGTGAATCACCACTTCCAGCTAGAGCTATGGAGTTTTTAAAGCTATAATAATTACTGTCAGCATTGAGCCTATATTGAAGGTCCATGCATGCAATAATGCAAGTTGAAACAAACACTATCTTCAATAGCTTCTTATCCCTTAAGATATGAGATGCACTTTTTTAAACATCCAAATTGCTGGAGACAGTCTTTACAGAGGTCTGATATGACAAAATTCACTGGCTGCTATCTGAATTTTTGTCTTTTTAAAAAGTCTCTCTGTGTAGCTCAGGCTGACCTCAAACTCTTGATTCTCCTGCCTCAATCTCCCAAGTGCTGGGATTACAGGTATGTGCCTGTAAATGGAACCCAGCTTGCTGTCTGTATTTTTAAAAGACTTGCGGCCTCTCAGTGCAGTTGTGCTCAAATTTAATCATTCACAGAAAATGGTGCAACCAACATTTGATCCTAAATATCTTCACATGATGAGCAGAGTATGACTATGTTGTTGGTTCCATCAAGTCAGGTCTGACTCATAGCCGCCCTATGTACAACAGAACAAAACACTCTCCAACACTGTGCCATGCCTGGCATTATGTCAATGCTTCTCTGCTATTCGTAGGGTTTTCAATGGCGGATTGTTTCAGGAGTGAGTTACCAGGTCCTTCTCTCATGCCTGCAGCACCTGCTATTCCCAGACAGTCTCCCATCCAAGGACTAACTTGGCCAACACTGCTTAGCTTCCAAGATCAGGCTGGATCAGATGCCAGGATGCTATGGCTGCAGATAACTATGACTATGTTGTTGTTGTTAGGTGCCTTCAAGTTGTGTCCAACTCATAGCAACCCTCAGAGGGTTTCCAATGGTTGAATGTTTTGGAATTGCCTTGGAAGTGGATTGCCATGTCCTTCTCCCATTATTGTGATGCTGGGAATTGGACACAGGACCTCAGAGACTGCAGAGCTGTGCTCTACCAACTGAGCAAAATCCCAGCCCAACTATGACTATAGGTTATGTCAAATCCACAATTAAATAAAAGCCTTGACCCTTGCCAAATTCTGATTCCTTTTACTATTCTTCCATTATGGATTATTTTATGTCCCTTTTCATATCCATTGGCCAAATACCAGAGTAGAAAGAAAGTCTAAAGCAACTACAAAAGTATTAGACTAGGAATCAGAAAACAGCATATAGCTGGCTCTCTCATATCAGACCTTAGGCACTTCTTAGCTTCTCTTCTTCCTCTGTGTTAATTCTTGTTCTGCTTGGAATTTACTGACAAACTGAAATAAACAAA
Source organism: Pedetes capensis (assembly GCA_007922755.1). Taxonomy (NCBI): domain Eukaryota; kingdom Metazoa; phylum Chordata; class Mammalia; order Rodentia; family Pedetidae; genus Pedetes; species Pedetes capensis. The sequence goes on from VMDO01001830.1 coordinate 8,760, forward strand.
TTCAAATCTTAAGTCATCTGAAAAAACAGGCATATATTTTGCTTTAGCTTTTGTTCTACAGGAATGGTACATTTTAGTAAGTGAAGCCTTATACAATGACATGGTGCAAGATATAATTGTAGACTTGATGGTTTAAATCTTTTTTTTTTTTGATGATCAAAATATTGGTCATTTAGAGCCCTTATCTCCCATATGTCTATCAGCTTGTTGTGCTATAAGGGCTTGTTTGTTACTGTGATGCTGAAAGCTATGCCACCAGTATTTCAGATATGAGTAGGGTCACCCATGGGGGACAGGTTTCAGCTGAGCCTCCAGACTGAGACAAAGTAGGGAGAACGACCTGGCAGCCCACTCCCCAAACAATTAGCCATTGAAAACTGTGAACAGCAGAGAAGCACGGTCAAATATAGTGGTCCACCTCCCCCCTCCCACGCCTCGTTGAAAGGCATTCAAGAGAAGACTGCTGAAGAGTTGCCTCCTCGAAGTGGAGTCGACCTTAGTTATGTGAATGGAGGAAAGCCTCTGGGACTTCCTTTTGCTAATGTGGCATGACTCAAAATGAGAAGAAACATAATTGTTGCAACATTAAGCTCAAAATATAATGAGATCATGTACATAGCACAGAACGGAGTAGTGCTTTGTTCTGTTGTACTTAAGGTCAGCATGTGTTGGATCTAACTCAATGGCACCTAACAATAACAAAGAGCCCTTATATTCTAATTTAAAAATGACCCAATAAGAAATTAATATCCATTCTGTTTACTTCATAAATCCTTATGAAGCACCTATTGTGTATTACATGAAAAAGCACTGTTCATTATCTATTGTCTTTTGTTTCAAAATCAAGGAAAATTTAGTTTATTACTTTAAAATAACTAAATGATATCATTTCTTTTCTCCTTTGAAGTTTATGGGCTGGGATTTAGCTCAGTGGTAGAATGCTGCTCTACAGTCTTGGAGGTCCTGAGTTCAATTCCCAGCACTGCAAAAATGGAAGAAGGACATGGCAATCCATTCCTGAGGCAATTCCCAGGGAAAAAAAAAAAACAGTCAGCCATTGAAAACCCTATAATAGTCACTATGAGTTGGACACATCTCGATGGTACCTAACAACAACAACAACCTTACACTGTTATCAAGTTGACAATGTTGATAAGGGGAAACCCTACTGAAGTAGACAAGAAGGACTGGCCACCCATGTGCCAGACAAATTTGGTGCAAGAGAGGGTATTTTACATGCTTTGTGATTGAAAAAAATAAATCTATAGGCTGAACTTTTCTGTAACATGTTATGTTTGTTGTTGTTATTGGTAGTTGACATCAAGTTGGGTCCAAATCATAGTGACCCTCAGGGTTTTCAATAGCAGGCCATTTTGGAATTACTTCAGAAATGGGTTGCCACATCCTTCTCCAGTTTTTGTAGTGCTGGGGATTGAATTCAGGGCCTCAGAGAGTGCAGCATGGCACTCTACCAACTGAGTTAAACCCCAGCCCTGTTGTTAAAAAGCATAGGACATTTTTGTCCCATTTTATTCATAGAAAGATGATATGAAATCAAGTTGATTGGAAAGGCTTGGATCTGGCCTGTGGTAGTTCTTCTGGCAATGGGGCACTGAATTATGCAAGCAATTAAGTCAGAAATATATCCATACTAGAGATGCATAATTGTGGCAGCCCATCTGGTCTGATTTTAGCTTCTCAGCATTTCTCCGCAGTCCTGTAAGAGCCAGACAGGGAAAACAATAACAAAAATTCCATGTTGTATTCTTGTCAAGAAATGCTTTCATAAATCACTGTTGATATTTTGACTCACAAAACACAAAGGACTTGCATTCTATAACATTTGTTACCAGTAGCAGTTAGGTTTTGGCCGGAACAGCATCCTCCACTCAAACTGCCTTTTGCTATTTTGGAATGGGGCACCAGATCTCTGAGAGCAGCTTTTACTGGAAAGAAGCAAGTTAGTGAATGATTGCAAGCATTTCAGTGCTTTGTAGCTAGTAACAAAGGAGGCTGAATGTACAAAAACCACCCTGCTGACTTCTGGGCATGTGAGCTATGTACAGATCCCGCCACTTAGAAGGGCCAAAGTTTGGTTTAACACCTTGCTGTCATGGTCTTAAATTTTTTAAATAAACAAGAGCTCCATATTTTCATTTTACACTGACCCCATAAATTGTGTTCAGTCCTGGCCACCATTCCTCAAAATTCTGTGTATTTCTATTTGTATTAGCAAGATCTTGTGCCTAGATAAATTAAAGAATGTTAAAATAAACTTAGTCTTTAGGGTGTACCCAATAGATATTTTTAGCATGAGTATATGAGTGACTTTTTAGAGCTTTAAATAAAAGCAACTAACTTGGATTTTAGTCTACTTAATGTGAATGGAGTGAGCAGTAGGGGAGTCATACTAAATTTTTGAGAAAAAAATTAAAATGTAAGAAGAACCTGAAATAGTATGCCAAATGCTTGTCTCTATCATTGTCCATGGCCACTATCATTTTATTCTATTTATAGTAAGTGTTAAACTTTATCTGCTTTTTATTTTTAAACAATATGTTGTTATCACCTCTAATATTTGTCTCTCCACCTGCTCAATGGAAGCAAAAAGTACTCTCATAAATGTATTCCAGTATTTGATACCTCTTTACCATGCCAGGTGTAAAAATATAGCAACATTTTGTGTGAATGTCTTAATATTTCTGTAAATGGTATTATATGTATCATTCTGCAACTTGCTATTCTCATTCAATATGTTGTTTGTAAAATGAATCTATATTGATATGTGTTATGTCAGCACATTCATTCTCATTGCCATTTTGAGTGGTAATGATATTCCCTTTCCTGGCTTGCTGCCCTACTTAAGAAGACTGTTTAAAGTAGAGCCAGAGGAGCCTTTCTTTGTATTCTGGTTCTGTCATGGATAGTGATAAAGGTCACTAGCTGGGTGATACTTGACAGTTTAAATGATTCTTCTAAAACTCGGTTTCCACATTTATAGAATAAAATGCATACTTTCTATCACTCAAGATGTTTTTGTAACAGTTAAATGAGATAATGTAGGTGAACCTGGCATGTAGTAGAGGAATAAAAATAAAGGTAGAGATTATCTTGCTTGACATCTCAGTCTGAGTAAATGACACCCTAAGCAAATAGGTAACAGTGATCTTAAATTTACCTTAAGTCTTCTCATTGTGCCCTTAACTTGGCTATTGGTCTTGATTTTTTCTTTTGTCTTTCTTTCTTTGTTTTTTAAAGCTTATTTTCTCCTTAAAAAGAAATCCTGAATATATCATAGATTCCCAGCTACATCCTTTAAAATATTGAATGATATTACCTTTAATACACTTTCCATGGGATGAAAAGGCTTAAACTCATACAATCATGAAACTATGATATTAAGTATTTATAAAGTGACATTTGTATTCTTTCCCATAAGTAATTGGAAAAGAGTGAATATGTAGTATTTTCCAACAACATTTTGCAAAGTAGCAAATAAAAGGAGTGAAAATTGTGCAATTCTGTCAGACCATAACAGTGCCACTACATGGATGCCCAGCTTGAAATTTGAAATTAAAAACATAAGCACACATTGAGCTATTTTTTCATGTTCTCTGCAAATTAAACAAAGATGAGCAGTCCAATATTCAATATAGTCTTCTAATTGAAGATAGACTTATTAAGAAACTTGAAATTACCTTTGGAATATCCTTGTGATGTTAAAGCATTATATTTTGGTTATTCAACAGACTTTACACAATTCGTTATAGAGAAAAGGATAAGGAAAAGAAATGGATTTTTCAACTCTGTCCAGCCACTGAAACAATTGTGGAAAATCTAAAACCCAACACAGTTTATGAATTTGGAGTAAAAGACAACATAGAAGGTGGAATTTGGAGTAAGATCTTCAATCACAAGACTGTTGTTGGAAGTAAGTACTTGGAACTATTTTTTCAGTAAGCTTTTTGTAATTTTTTTCTCTTTCTTAAGCTAATTTTTAATCATTTTATTAGTTGTGTAATAGGAAATGAGTTCATTTCCACATTCTAGTATTTGAGAAATTATAAAATGAGTAGAAGTTATTTATTTCAGAATCTTTTTATAATGTGATTTTTAAAAATAGGTGATAAACTAAAATGTACTGTCTCCACTGATGTCATTGGCCATCTTAATATTTTAAAATCTTTGATCTACAATGCTAACTGAGCCAACAAACAAACAAGCACCCAATAATATGTGCAAGTATTCAAAATGGAAAGACAGACCAGTAGGAGGGAGCTTAAAAAGACTCTAGGGAACCCCAAGCTTTCTTCCAGTTACTCTTTCATGCAAAAGTTATTGGAATCAGTGTTTGAAAAGAAAATGATTAAAATAATATGCCTAAGTCACAGAGAGCATGAGTTATAATTGTCTTCCTAATTATTGGCTAGAATTGATTCAGGAGCAAAAAGAATGAAAATAATGTCATTTCCCCTTGTTTTATCAGGTAAAAACAAAGTAAATGGGAAAATCCAAAGTACCTACGACCAAGTCCACACAGTGGTATGTACTAGTTTACTTTCAAGAATTTTTTTTAAAGATTGTATTTTTACTTAAACAAGGAAATAGTTCTGTTATGAATGGGACTTTCAATCCTGAAACAATCAGCCATTGAATTCCCTATGAGGGTCACTATGAGTTGGGTCTGACTCGATGGCACCTAACAACAATAATAACAACAACAGCAACAACAATAACTTAATATTTTAGGAGTTAGTGTTTTTTTCTGAAAGTGGGTATACAACTATGATTCCAAATCCTTTCTTATTTATTTGAAGGTCTAGAATTCTGAGAGTCAACACTCATAGTGCCATTTTTAAGAAAGGGAAAAAAGCTGTATCAAGATGGTAATACTTAGCATATACCGATAACAAAAGATGAATTCAAGTCATGTTTGATTTCTACAATTATAAGAGGTGCTCAAAGTGGTTACCATAGCAGAATAAGCAGGACTTGTTGCTGTGCGAGTCCTCTGGGATCTTCCCATAGGCATATTACATACAGTTCCATGTGTCTCAAACTTACCACTAATACATACAATGGTTAGGCATGTTAGGGGTTCTGTTGCACACTCATGCCTCCATTATTGTACTTTCATAATGTTCTCAATTTTCAAATACCACTTCAAAATGTTCTTGCACTTATCAGACAACCATGCTTCTGCCATTTTCTTTGACTGTGCTGACTGTCACATGATGGCACTATCATTTGATTGTCATTTTTTAAAACCTCATGCTACACACACATTGCTACCATAATTCAATTCAACTTCAAGAAGTAATACATGAATAATGTCTCTTAAAATGTGTAGACATTTTTTGGTGCCTCTGGTAATTGTCCTAGTATTTGAATGTTCTGAGTATTTTGAGATAATGCTTATTCTGTTCTATGAATTATTTTTTAGTATAAAAATTCAAGAGCAAAATGATTAGTACTTGCTCTCTGGGTATACTGCTAAAGTTCTAATCTTTCCGTTCTATTTTTCACTGCTTCCTTACTTAAAGGACCCAGCCTTTTCAAAATGATGAAACAACCGATTTGGTTTTGAAACATGCTCAACCTCTATTAAATTCAGTAAATTCTTGTGTATTTTATAAGCCAGACATTCTCCCATCCACCCCACCCTCACTCCATTGCTAGGTCTAGACACCCTTTTCTATCTTCAGCAGATATTTTCCAAAATGTGTTCTCAGGAAGCACCTTATCAGTTATATACTACCCGGTATAATGTAAGTCATTGTTAGGGCCATCAAAGAAATGTTTGCTTTTCAAATCACATGTCTATTTATAAAGCCCATTTATAAAGAGACATTATGTTACTGAGCTGGTAGAGAGGCAGCTGGGTGAGGGGAGAGGAATTTCATGTTGGCTTTTGTACTGGAAGTATCTAGCCTGGGAAATACCCTACAGTCATGTGAACAAGCAGAGACTTTCCTTATAGGTACAAATTTTCTCCCTTTAGTGTGTGCATGATATATATGGATGGATGCTTGTTTGTTTGTTTGTTTGGTATAATTAATAATTCACAGAATACCCATTAATTGTGTAGCCCAGTCTGGAAAAAAAAAAAAACTAGTATATATATTTCAAAAAAAAAAAAAAAGTTTTTGGTGGTGCTAGGGATGGAACTCAGGGACACTCCCATTCAAGTGCTAGCTCTCCCACTGAGTCCCACTCCCAGACCAAAAGAAGGAGTCTTTTCAGTGAGAAAATGGTCCTGGATTAAATACTGACTGAGAATTAATCCTGATAAGACAAGTTGTTTCTATGATTCTAATTGTAAGAAAATGTGTTCCTTGTTTCATTGTGAAATTATTATAAAATAATAATTACAGGTATTACATTATTATGATTGCCAGGAAACTACTTGGATATATTTCAAATCTTAGCACAAGAAAGGAGATTGTAGCTAAATTCCCATGCCTGGCATTTTTTTTTCACTTATTTATTTATTTTTGGTTTTAGTTTCTTGGTTGTCTAAAGATTAAGAATGCAAAAAAGGCAAAAAAGCATTAACAAAGTTTGTTGTTGCTAGGTGCCATCAAGTTGGGTCCAACTCATAATACCTACAACAAATCTATAAAGACCAATATGAAACCATTTATAGTACTTCCATGGAAGATTGCCTGGGAATACCACATACTGCAGGCTAGGTAGGACCTGGCAATCCACTCCCAGAACAATCTGCCATTGAAAGCCCTATGAATAGCTGAGAAACACTGATAATAGTGTTGGGAATGGTACAGTGTCCAAGTGTGTTTTGTTCTTTTGTACACAAGGTCGCTATGAGTCTGACCTGACTTGACAGCACCTAACAACAACATTAAAATTTCAGAACTTTTTAAACTTATGTGGTTATTTTAATTGTAAAAATTTATAGGTTCAGTGTGATTATTTAATTACATGTATATGGCTTGTTATGATCAAATAAAGACACTTAACATATCCAACTCATTAATCCTTTTAAAAATTTGGTTAACACATAATTGTACAAATTTATAAAGTAGACTGTAATATGTCAATGGAAGTATACAATATGTAGTGGTCATGTCATGATAACTAACATTTGCATCACCTTATCATTACCTTGTGTTTGGAGCTTTTGAGTGCCTTTCTTCTACTCATAAAATATGTAATGAGTTATTATGAGCCATAGTCATGCCACCGTGCTGTTGTTGTTATGTGCCATCCAGTTGTTGTTATGTGCCATCCAGTTTAATCCCACTCATAACAACCCTCAACCTAAGGGCTTATTAATTCTATTTAACTGCATTTCAGTACTCCTTATCCAATCTCTCTGTCTCCATCCTCCCCTTTTCAGTCTCTAGTGATCAAATCATGCATCATATGTATTTTTAACATCCATATATGAGAGAGAACATGTGATATTTGTCTTTGTGTCTAACTTTTTAAATAAAATATCCTCCAGTTGCATCTATTTTACTGCAAATGATAGGATATCATTCTTTTTGTGGCTGAATAATATTTCATTGTATATACTATACATATATTTTCTTTATTCACTTACTGTTAATGAGCATCTAGGTTGATTACATATAATAGCTATTGTGAATGGTGCAGCAATAAATATAGGAATGCATATGTCTGATATTCTAATATCATTTCCTTTGGATATTTACCAAAATGTGGGAGATATATAAAAAAATCTCCAAATGTGGGATCATATGGAAGTTATATTTTTATTTATTGAGGGATCTGCATGCTCAGTTATAGTTGTACATTCCCATCTACAAAGTATAAGAGCTCCCTTTTCTCCATATCCTTACCAATATTTCTTTTGTTTTTGCTAAGAGCTGTCCTAAGTGGAGTGAGATAGTATCTAATTTTAGTTTGGATTTTTCATTTTCCTAATGGCTAGTCATGTTGAACTTTTTTTCTATAGTAGATGGCCATTTAGACTTCTTTTGAGAAGTATCTATTCAAATCATTTACCCATCTTTAATTTTTTTGCCTCTGTGTTTTAAAAATTCCTTATATATCCTGCATATTAATTTTGTTAGATGAATAATTTTCAAGAAATTATTTTTCATTCTATAGTTTTTACTCATGATTCTGTTCATTGTTGTACAGAAGCTTCTTAGTTTCATATAATTCCATTTTTCTTGTTTTTGTTTTTGTTTCTGGGGCTTTGGGGGGGTCTCATACAAAATTTTTTTGACTGTATTGACATCTTGAAATGTTATTCCCATATTTTCTTCTTGTATTTTCATACTTTTAGATCTTACATTTAAGTCTTCAATCGATTTTTGAGTTGAGTTTTGTACAAGGTGAGAGATAAGGGTCAAGTTTGAATCTTCTGTGTGTGAATATCCAGTTTCCCCTGGATATTCACACTATAGATTTGTCAAAGAGATCGTCCTTTCTCCAATGTATGTTTTTAATATCTTTGTTGAGAATAAATTAGCTTTAAATGCACAGTGTTATTTCTGGATACCCTATTCTATTCCAGTGCTTAAAAACATCAGAACATTTTATTTTTCTAAGCATGTTATTAAAAATTCATACTATGTATATAATTTTATATCTTCCTAGTTTCATTTAGTCAAAATGTGGCATAAGCACAATTCCTGTCATTAAGTGTTCTTCATAAACATATCAGTTGTTGTGTATTACATTTATCTAAATACATAATCTTCTACTTAGTTTCCAGGTTGGAGACATTCATTTTTAATTGTTTTTTAATTTAAGTCATGTTATAGTGAACATATCATAAATCTTTGTTCACATTTCTCATTGTTTCCTTAAAACACTTAGAAGTATTTATTAGCAGTTTAGATTTTTTTTTTTAACATTTCTAAGGCTTTCTACTATATGTGGTCAAATTTTTTTCCAGAAAGGTGATACCAGTTTATGATCTTGGCAGCCATCTATCATGGTTTATTTTTCTATAATATCCTAATTGTCAAAATTATGTGTTTTTATTACTAAAGTTTTGGCTAATAGTTTAAAATGGTTATTTTAATTTCCATTTCTCTGGTTGCTGATAAAACAGTACCTTCTTCACTTCTATTTTCCATTCAATGACTTTTAGGTGCAGTTCTTCATTTACTTGGCACTGCATTTTTCACTGAATACTTTAAAGACTTTTTGATTAAAGGACATTGATCCTTTGTAATATCACTTAGAAATATTTTTCTCACATTTGTTATGTTTTGTTTATGCCAAGTTTTTAAATAGGCCATTTGAAATTTGCTTAAATTATTAGACTTCCATTGCCATATCTTCAGTTGTATTATATTTAAGAAAGCCCTTTCCTCTCCTGAAAACAGATAAATATATTCCCTCTTTCAGTTTTAGTCTTTGTAATAGTTAAACTCTAAACTGTGTGGGTTATAGTGTGCTATGGTATGTAATTCAGCTCTCTATGTATTGGTCTTGCCTGCAGCTGTAACACTGTGGCATCTGATCCCATCAGATCTTGGAAGCTGAGCAGGGTTGGGCCTGGTTAATACTTGGATGGGAGACCGCCTGAGAAAACCAGATACTGTAGGCTTGGGAAAAGGATCTGGCAACCCATTCCCAAAAGACAATCAGTCATTGGAAACCTTTTAAACAGCAGAAAAGCACTGGCAATAGTGTTTTGCCTGTTGTACAGAGGGTCCCTATGAGTTGGACACTGACTCGACAGCACCTAACAACAACAACAACAATTTATTCATCTGTGTGTGTGTACCAAGTTGGCTTGGTACCAAGTGTTGAATTGTGCCACTCTCTGAGGTCTCTTGGATTTTTCCTTTCTTAAATGCAATCAATATCACATACAAAAGATAATTCTGCTGTACCTCACAGATAGGATAGTAGAACAGAGTTTCTCTTTCATCATCTTCTAGAACAATCCTCATTCTTTGTTGTGAATGGTTTCCTAGGAACCATGTCTTATCTTCTGCCCTCTTGGCTTCCATGTCCAGTCTTTCATGTGACTTCATGATGTCATTTCTTTCATTCCTTCTTTTCGCTATCATATCTCAGTAATTTTTATTCCTTTTAGAAAAATATTTCATTAGGGTGCGTTACTCAGCAAGATTGGGAAAGATGATTGACATTTTACTAAAAGGGAATTTAATTTCTTTTTCCTCATCATAAACAGCCATGCTAGGAAGGGCTAGGGACAGATTTCCTGCATTTATGACACAGAGCCAGAAATTTTATAACTTCAGCCTGTGGGGTGGAGCACCCCCAACTCTAGCCAGCTCTGATGAGCTAGCTGTACTTTAAAACTCTTGGTTATTTCCAAAGGAAAACCCAAATTCATTCAGAAGATATTTCAAGAAGTGAAGCTTTCCCTATGATTACCTTCTGGACAGCAGAAAGATATCTGATGAACTGATATCCATGCTGTTGGGTAGCTCTCGAACATGAGAAAGTTAAAAAGGAATCACATGGGATAGACGTTGACTGCCTTATGTGACCACATAGTATTGATTCTAAAAGTTGGTTTGATCCTTTAGAAGTATGTTTTAGTCCAAATAAAGTCTATGTCCAAATATTCACCCATATCTTATGAGATTGATCTTAGAATGCAGTATTTCAAGAGACATGAAACTAATGCCAGCTCGCTCTCTCTCTCCCTCTCTCTCTCTCTCTCTCTCTCTCTTTCTCTCTCTCTCTTTCTGGCTGGCTTGCTTGCTTGCTATGTATATAACAGAGGCTGGACTTGAATTCACTTTGTAGTCCAAAGTGGCTTCAAACTCATAATCCAATCTCAGCCTCCTGAGTGCTGGTTTACAGTGTGCACTGCCATGCCTGACTTCCGATGTTTTACTTTTAAGGATTCAAGCTAAAGATATATTGAAAAATGTTTTCATTTGTATGTTCTTGTACCTAAACCTTAGAAATATGAAAAATATTTTCATTGGTGTGTTCTTGTACCTAAACCTTGTTGTTGTTGTTGTTAGGTGCCATCCAGTTGTATCCAATTCACAGCGACCCTTATAGGTTTTTCAATGGCTGATTGTTTCAGGATTGCCTTGGGAGTGGGTTGCCACGTCCTTCTCCTATTTTTGTGGTGCTGGGAATCAAACTCAGGACCTCAGAGACTGCAGAGCAGCACGCTACCCACTGAGTTAAATCCCAGCCCCGGTTAAACCTTAAAAATAGCAAAAACACCTTAAAACCTTCCTAAAAGAGGTATTTAATGTGGGAAGAACAATTTGAACTTTAGGCTATTCTTTGTAAAAGATAAATTAGTTTTAGATTAAAATTTGAGTATTAAATGCATCTCTTCTTATCTGGTTACATTATGTATTATAATTCGTGTATCTAGGTATGTGATCTGCTAGCTTTATTTGTTTGTTTGTTTATTTTGCAGTAGGTGGGGGGTTGAACCCAGGGCCTCACATATACTTTGCAAGTGCTCTACCACTGGGCTGCACCCCCAGCCCATTTTTTCTTTTTTCTTTTGAGTAAGCATCTCATTAAATTACATAGACTGCCTTTGGCCTGGAATTTGAGACCCTCTTCCCTCTGATTCTCGAGTCACTGGAATTACAAGTGTGAGCCACCATGCCTGGCCTCTGCTAGCAACTTGTGGAGGTGTACTAGGGACATGTAATATCATCTCTTCTGATTAGTTAATAAACAAAGCTATGATTCTTTCTATTTAATATAAATTGGGTCCCTCAATACCTATATGGATTGAGAAATAGATAAATATACTTACCATGATATTTGTGCTTTTTTTTTCCATTTTGAGAGTCTATTATACTTTTTATGAAAGTTAAACCTAATGTTTCTTATTAGTTTTTATTATCTTAAGAAATAATACAACAATGGTTAGAATTTTAATATATTATCTTTAAAAAAATCTTAGTTATCAAACTATTTCACTAAAAAGCACCAATTTTCAACTACCCTGCACAAAGTATAGTACAACCTAGGCTCTAAAGGGACAGGATATCTTGAAAAACAGAAAAAGCTAACATATTGCTTACAGAGCATCAGAGAATTGTGTTTTACTCCTGATACGTAGTAAACATTCAAAACAATACTTGCTAAATGAAGGGAAGGATGAAAACCAAAGAAGGAAATAGCAATGGAGTTTGCAGCAAGAAAGGGGATCAGCAAACAAAATCAGTTTCAGATTTTGAAATCCAAAGTTAATTATTTTATCCAAATCTCCAGAGTCAGTGTTCTCCTAAAGTACATTTGTTTCCACCATTCCTTTTTTTTTGTTATCCAAAATCCACCCATATTTTTTAAAAGCCACATCTATTTCTATCAAAAATAAAGTGGTGCCAATTTTTAAAGTCTAACTCTTACCAGAGAAGTGGTATGAATGAAGAGAATTATCTTAAATGGTCCCATGCCTACCTTATGATTGTGTACCATAAGTATATCAGGTATTCTTCCATTGTTAGTAATTCTTGTCTTAAGTAGAAACTTAAAAAATTTGTATGCAGACTACCTATATCATCAGAAGTTTATGTCTCATTCCAGCTGTCCAGAAGCTTGAAGACTTGCAAAAGTAGGACATTAGATTTACTTTTAGCCAGATGTTAGACCAAATTAGTTATGTTTCATAACTTTCATTAGAACATCCTAAAAAATGAATTAAAACCAGAATTTAACATGCTCAAGTCCTTCTCATGTGGTTTGGCTCTTGAGTCACTGAAATTTGATTTTGAGCAACCCTTAGTCCTTTCCCAAATGTACAGCTCTTCTTTCTCAGGGTTTGAATACAAAGTTAAATTTATAATGAATATTCTGACACCACAAAAATGCCAAGTGGACAGACTTTCAAAACATAGCAACTTTATGTTATCACTAACTTTGTTAAAGCTAATTTTCAAAATAATATTAGGATGAAGTTAATATAATGCAGGATGAATTTAAAGTTCCATATCCAGTGTGTTGCTATTGTTCTTATTTCTAAATAAACATAAACTTTGTCTAGCCACAACAGAAAAAAAGCATACTAGATTTGTCTCCAGGGTCATTTCCCTTTACCACGTTGGCATTCTTCCCCACTGAATGTCATCAACTGCATACTCATCCACTACACTCAAGGAAAATGGTAAAAGTAAATTGTCTTAACCAGTCACCCTGCTCAAGGTATAGTGCAACCTTGTTTCTAAAGGGACAGGATATCTTAAACAGAAAAAGCTAGCATATTGCTTATAGAACAACGGGGAGCTCCTGATACATAGTAAACATTGAAAAAGAAAAACATTTGTTAAATGAAGGGAAGACCAAAACTGAAGAAGGAAGTCATGATGGAGGTTGCAGCAAGAGTTAGGGTTAAAAAGCTGCAGAGAAAAGAGCCAGCAAAGAAACTACCTAAGAGAATCACTACTAGGGTAGTATCCATGGACATGGAATTGTGCCAATGCTGTATGCCATACTTAGTCTGTTTAGTGCTGTTGTAGCAGAATACCACAGACTGGGTGACTTATAAAGACCAGAGATTTATATTTTACATAGTTCTAGAGGTTAGGAAGTCAGTATCAAGGGGCTGGCGTCTGTGAGGGCTTTCACACCATGTCGTCCCATGGTGGAAAGCAAAAGGGCAAGAGTGCACGTGCGACAGGATGAAGGGGACCAAACTTAGCATTTTATAAAGACCTTACTCCAGTGCTGACTAACCAAGATAAGGTTGGAATCCTCATGACCTAACCATCTCTTAAAGTTCCCACCTGTCAACACTGTTGCATTGAGGATGAAGTTTCTAATACATGAACTCTGAGGGACATGTTCAAACCATAGCACCATAGCAGCTCAAACTGCATGGCAGCCTGCAAGACTTCAACTGCCTTGCTTCTCACCCCCATCTCCTACATCCCTGACTCCAGCACTCATTCATAGACATTCACAGTAACAAGCATAGGACAAAGGAAAGGTCAGTGGTATCTTCTTTAAAACATTGTACATAAAACTTATAACATTGGGTTACACACTGTGATCTTAAAAACTAACATAGTGTTTCATTTTCCAGTGAGTCCAAAGGGTAGGATTTTATCCTACACTTTATAAGACACAAGGAAAGGAACCACAGTGAGGATTACTAGGTGGGAATTTTTGAGTCTTTGGCAGACATGTATTTGGTAGCAGGACTTTGCTGATACTCTTTTAAAAATACTTACCTATTGAGATGTAGCTGTTTTTTTTTTTTTTTAATTAGTCCAGTTTGGATACATCTTTGGACTGCATAGTAGGTGAGAGAGCTGTTATAGATTGAGGAAGAATTGCATTCTGCAGCTAAATGATTTCCTTATTTTTGGCAGCACATACTATACCTATAGTCTTGTTATCCACGTAATAGAATATTTGTCTGTATTCAACAAGAACTCATAACAGAAACTTTGTTCCATTCATGTGATGAGTGGAGTATTTTCCATTTGTCTTTGTCAAAAAATTATCGGATATTAATCATTATGACAATGAAAATAAAAATTGGTATGATTCAATTCAAAGGCAATCAACTCAGCAATGTATAGGCATTTCTGCTATAATGTGTTAAGCATCTCTGAAAAACTTTACATTCTCCAAAACGTGTACTAAGTAACAGGACTGGTCGGACAAAAAGAGGATAAGACATTCAAAAACTTTGGTAACTGTAGCCACAGATGTAACAAAAATGGAAAGATAATGTGACTCCCTCAACCGGAGGCTCTCATATGACTGGAGTTTGCCACATCAGGTATTTAAAATTCTCAGAAATGTTTAATTCAGATGTAGATACCAGAATAGTGGTTATTAGTGGCTGGGGATCTGGACAGAAGGGAATGGGGAGACGCGTCAAAGTCTTAGGAGGCATAAGTTTTTAAGAACTATTGTGCAGCAGGATGGCTACCATATTTGATAATGTGGGGTTCAACACTGCTGGGAATAGGCTTCAAATGTCTCACCACACCCCCAAAACCACCCCTCCCCACATACAACACACAACACATTTGTAAGGGAGATGATAGATATGTTTGCTTCATTCAATCACTCCACATCGTGTCCTTACATCAAAGCATCATGTTGTACCTCCTAAATATATTATTGTTGTTAGGTGCCACTGAGTCAGCTCCAATTAATGGGGACCCTATGTACAACAGAACAAAACACTACCCAACACTGTGCCATACACACAATCTTTTTATGTTTGAGCCCATTGTTGTAACCATTGTGTTTCTCCTCATTTTAAGTCATGCCACATCAGCAAATGGAGATCCTAGGAGCCTTACTCCATTCCTGTCATTAAGATTGACTGTACTTTGAGGAGGCAACTCTTTTCCAGTCTTTCTTTAAATGCCTTCCAGCCTGGGGGGCTCATTCTCCAACACTATATTTGACAGTGCTTTTCTGCTATTCATAGGGTTTTCAGTGACTAATTGTTTTGGGAATGGGCTGCCAGGTCCTTCTCCCAGTCTGTGTTAGTTGGGAAGCTCAGCTGAAACCTGTCTACCATGGATGGCCCTGCTGGTATCTGAAATACCTGTGGCATAGCTTTCAGCATCACAGCAACATGCAAGCCCTCACAGCACAAGCTGACAGACATGTGGGGGAAAATATGGAATGTTCATGGGTTTAGCTTAGTGGGTGGAGTGCTGCTCTGTGCTCTCTGAGGCAGTGAGTTTGATTCCCAGCACCAAAAAAACTGGAAGACAACTTGGCAGCCCACTCCCAAAACAATCATCCATTGAAAACCCTATGAATAGTAGAGAAGCAGTGACATAGTGCTGGGCATGGTGCAGTGTCGGGGAATGTTTTGTTCTGTTGTACATAGGGTTGCTATGAGTTGGAAACAACTTGATGGCATGTAACAAGAACAACGTGTGTGTGTGTGTGTGTGTGTGTGTGTGTGTGTAAAAATTAAAAATATGACTGGCAAAAATATTGTTTTTAACACGAAATTAAGGACAATAGACTTCTCAGAAGTGGTAAAGATTCTGTGTCGGTAAGTATTTTCTGTATGTTTTTTGTTGTTTTTTCATAAACTTTTTAATAGTAATTTTTAATGTACAACTTGGCTGGGATTTAGCTCAGTTGGTAGAGTACTGCTCTGCAGTCTGTGAGGTCCCAGGTTCGATTCCCAGCACCGCAAAATGGGAGAAGGACATGACAATCTACTCCCAAGGTAAACCTGAAACAGTCAGCCATTGAAAACCCTATGAGGGTCGCTATGAGTTGGAGACGACTCCACGGCACACAATAACAACAATGTACAACTTAATGGGTTCCATTATAACATTTCCATACATGCATTTGATTTTATATTGCTCACATTAGCTTCCCCCTCACCTTCTCATGACCATCCTTCCCCATCCCCTCCCTCTCCACCAATGGTCTCCTTTCTCCTTGCATATCTTTTTTGTGAGTATATCTATCTATATGTGTACATCTCAATTTTGCTGTTGGCAAATCTTTTCCTGGAGCAGGACAAGTGAAAGGTGGACAGTACAGGTGGAGGGGAGCCAGGTGGGCTGTTCTTAAGGTGGGTTCGTGGGGCAATATAGCATGCCATGGGTGTGTCTGTCCTTCCTAGGGAAGGATCTGAATGCAAGTGGTGACATAAAGTTTCCTGTGATGAAACTGAAAAGGATCTTCCTGCCTGTGTGACCTCAAAGCTGAAAATATTTTTATCTCCCCACTTCAGATTTTTCTTCTATTTCTATTATTTTCCCACCCTTGCCTGGGGGAAAAAAAATCATGTCTTAATTACATTTAAATCATTTCCCTCTTCACCAGTAGTGAATGAGCTAAGTCATAGTACAGAGGCGTAGGTGGCAGCCAAATAAATTATAGATTAAAACAGCTTTGCCTAGTTATAAATATAATTCATCATTTTAGGAATGTGGCAAACATAGAAAGGTACACAAAGTAAAGTTAGTATCAACTTTTAAGAAACTACCACTGAATAATGGGAGAAGGGCCTGGCAATCCACTCCCAAGGCAATCCCAAATCAGTCAGCCATTGAAAACCCTATGAGGGTCGCTATGAGTCGGATACCGACTCGACGGCACCTAACAACAACAACAACAACAACAACCACTGAATAATATTTTCTTCTGGTCTTTTGTCTGTACATTTCTAAAAAATAAAATTGGGTTATACTGTGGATGCAAATTTGTACCTTTTGTATTCACTTATAGTTTGCATATTTTTCAGTTTATTAAATCAAAGTAAAAATTCGAACTATATTTAATAAAACCTATACTTTTGGGTAACAAAGTTGTTTTAAATTGTAGTAATAAACCTCCTTATACAGAAATGGTTATTTGTATCTTTGATTAATTTCTCTGGCTGTGGTGCCAAGGAGGAAATTATTAGATGAATGAGTACAGATAACCCTTTTGAAAAGTTACCTGGTGATAGTAAACTTTTATTTTTTGTGGTTTATAAGCATAAGGATCATTTTGTGTGTGTGTGTGGTACTGGGGGTTGAACCCAGGGCCTCGCGCTTGCATGCTCTGCAAGTGCTGGACCACTGAGCTGCACCCCCAGCCCATTTTTTTACTTTTTGAGACAGGGTCTCACTAAATTATGCAGACTGCCTCTGGTCTCCAATTTGTGACCCTCCTGCCTCTGCCTCCCAAGCCACTGGGATTACAGGCGTGCGCCACCGCGCCCGGCTGAAGGGTAAGGTTCTTAATACAAGAAGGAAAATAGCCAATAATAGCTTCATAATGTGGCGCTTATTTACCATAGACATGTTGTTGTTGTTGTTAGGTGCCGTCGAGTCTAGTCCCACTCATTGTGACCCTCATAGGGTTTTCAATGGCTGACTCTTTCAGGATTGCCTTGGGAGTGGATTACCATGTCCTTCTCCCATTTTGCGGTGCTGGGAATCGAACTCGGGACCTCAGAGACTGCAGTGCAGCTCTCTACCAACTCAGCTAAATCCCAGCCCCGCCATAGACATATGTATTATTTATTAAAATGATAACATGTTAACAGATCTCTTTTGCTTACAATCATAAACCTCTATTTGGTAAGTGTCTCATTCAGCACATCTTTGTGAATCAATAAATCTGGTACATGGTGTGTACCATGTATATAAATTTAAACCAAGAGTCAAAAAAAAATATCAGTGCCATTCTTACTTTTTCATTTCTAATCCTCCTGTGTATGCTTATTTCCCCTCTCATTACCTTCTCCATATCTTTCTCTCCTCCCTTAACCTTGGCCTCATGATCCTGTCTGACAGTGACTCCACTTTCAAGTCTAAACCTGTTCGTAGTGAAAGTCACTCTATGGCATCTTAAATTCCTGTGGTGATTTGGGTGAGAGGAGGAAGCATAGTCCTCTGGGATGTGCCTTTCTAATTCTGAGGTCTCTGGTGTATAAATAGGTACAGAATGGTTGAGACAGACTTTGAAGTAAAAAGTGTCTAGGTCTGAGCCTGACTGCCCTGTTGAAATAAACACTTGGTGCCAGGAGCTCATGGTTTTTGTGATATGTGTATTAACAAGGATAGCAGTTGGGTATACTCAACCAGTTGACCTTGACTGGTTTTAAAAGACTGTGTGGTTTAGCATCTTTTTGAGAGGAAATGTAAAGACAGGTCTTGGCTGAGTAATATCTCAAGTGAAATGGAAATCAACTCATATTCAATATAGGGGATTTAGTTTCTTTCCATTTCAGTTCCTAAGAAAATAGGAAGAAATTGCTTTTGTCAAAACTTTGGATATGTATGGAGGAAAACAAGTGAGTCCAATAAAGTGGCAGATGTATGTGCTAAAGATCTGTCCAGTGACAAGTAAGCCTGTTTCATGGGTGTCTTCACCAAAGATAAGAAAGGGCTATTTCTGGTGCTCTGACTTTTTAGTTATTAACACTGATGCAAAAGCTGATTTTTCTCCCTCTCTTTTCAGCCACCGTATGTCCCAAGGAAGCTAATCCCAATAACAATCATCAAGCAAGGTAATTAGTCTTCTATAGACACATAAGAAATATTTTAATATATTTTAAAACTAAGGTAATTAGATATAGCACATATTTTCTCAAATTATTAATTTCAGAAAAAGTGTGAAGAAACTAACAGCTAATAGATGATTTGGGCTCTTGTACCAATATGCAAAACTTTTGACAAGTCTGGACAAAACTGATTGGACAGCTCTGGACAAAGCAACCATAACAAGTCTTACATTTAAAACAATCACTTAAATATATGGAGCTTTGCTCAGAACAAAGCTAGCATACATGAAGAAAACCATTAGTACAATTTAGCTCAGTTGGTAGAGTGCTGCTCCACATTCTCTGAAGATCCAGGTTCAATCCCCAGCACCACAAAAGCAGGAAAATGTGTGGCAGCCCACTCCCAAAGCAATCCAGAAACAATCAGCCATTGAAAATGCTATGAGGGTCGCTGTAAGTCGGGCCTGACTGTACAGCACCTAACAACAACACTGTTGAAAATCAAAATTGTAATTTAATCATCAGTTCGAGAAAGTAAAGATATCCATGTTTCAAGAATCATAATGTCTTGTTTCAGTATCCAATTATTTTTGTTTTGGCCTCCAGATTTTCAAGCTATTAAAATGATTCCATCATTTCTGGAAATTTTCTTGGTGAAAGAGACAAGGCTTTAAAATAGTTCTTCATTTTAAGAAAACGTATCTTAAGTGTACTCTTAAAACAGGGTCAGTCAGTATTGAAACTATCTGAAGATTCTGTGATTCAAGAAAATATGTTTTCTCATTTTATAATTCTTCATCATTGCCTCATTTTATGCTAGCTCATACTGATTAGGGAAAGGGCAGGCTGCAGGGAGTGGAGATCCTAAGGAAATTATCCACTAATTAGAATGGAACACTTTGTGGTAGAACAGTAGCCTTTTGTTACCTAAAAGTGTTAAGGTTAAAAAGTATCTTCTAATTCTTCTGTTGTTCGTGTAGCCACCTCACTGAGTCGCTTTCTGCAATTTAGATAGGACTTTTCCAGGGCAGATGGCTTCATATCATTAGCTTTTTTACTGCTTCCTTGTTTTGCCCATTACACTATTATCTTTTTGTATTTCAACAGTGATTCAAAATGTTACTCACAGGGCTTCAACTAAACCCCCAGACAAGACTCCACTTGGAGGGACAATACTAGGTAAGTCAGTTTTGAAATCTATGTCTGGAATAGGCAACTCACACTGTCTTTTGATAACAGGGTGCTTATGGAGTTTGCACAGTGAGCAGGTCTGTTAATGTCAGTACATTTCCTTTCACAGTTTTACATTTCCTTTCACTGTTTAGCATCCTGGTTTGTGTCCACTCCAGGAAAAGAGCCAAGAGACAATACTTTTGTCATGACTAGAAGGATCTCTAGCCTATGCCCAGGGGGAATGGTGACACTCATCCCATGTGTCCACAGGGGTGTCTGCAGTTATGAGACAGCCTTTTTTATTCTAACTACTCTTTTAAAAATCATTATTATCACTAATGATGTTTTTGTTCACCACACATCTTAAGCATCCATTTTACAATTTTTGAGTCTATAGATTAAAAGACAGGATTTCATTAGTTCAGTTCTAAATATGATTGATAAATACCCAATTGAAAAGATGTCATATTTTTATAACATTTTAAATTTTGGATTAAAATTGACTAAGCAAATCAAGTCCTAAGCTTCATTTTCTAGTATCTGATGCTTTGAGCTTTATTTTATGTCACAATGCCTTTTCTTCCCTCTGTCTTATTTATTCTTTTCTTTGCAGTCCACCTTATTATTCCAGGTCTTAATGAAACCACTGTAAAACTTCCTACATCCATAATGCTTGAGATTTCGGATGCACTCAAGGCACAACTAGGTAAGCAGCAAAGTTCTATATTTGGACTTTCAGTGACTGAGTATTAGCACTGATATTTTTAGGAAATCTGAAGAATCTTACAAATGAACTGTTTGGTGATGGCAAAGTAAAGACTAGGGGCAAGGATTTTGGAGTGTTAGAGGTATTCATACAAATAACATTCCATAGGGAAATACTTATTTTATGTAGAATATATAAATATATGTACAGGTATGAAAGAAAAGTTAACATTTATAAACTTACCCAAAATATACTCAATTATATAGACATAATTTTTGAAAGGAGAAATTATTCTAATTTATACTGATTAAGCTATGCTATCAAGTGGCCACTAGATATTTTTAGTGAGAATCAATATAAAGGTCACCCACATTAGAATTATTACTTACCTGAGGTTGATATTGCGTCTCACTTCTAGAAAGAACTGGATATGATTTCAGTGTTAAAAAAAAAAAAAAAAAAAATCACACATAATTTTTTAAAATCCAGCAAAATCCACTTAAAAGTGTCCCAAGGGAATAATCGTGGTGGTCACTGGGCTGAGTTGCCCATCTGAGTATCAAATTAGGCTCTGAATTGCGACTATACAGAGGATCTCAAACTTGACCAAGCATCAGAGGCACTTGGGAGGCTTGTGAACACACAGACTGCTAGAACCCACCCCAGAGTTCTTGATTTGGTTGGTCAAGGATGAAGCCTGAGAATTTGCATTTCTTCCCAGCACCACAAAAATGGGAGAAGGGCCTGGCAACCCACTCCCAAGGCAATCCCGAAGCACTCAGCCATTGAAAACCCTATGAGGGTCACTATGAGTCGGATACCGACTCGACGGCACCTAACAACAACAACAACAAGTAAGTTTCTAGGTGACTTGGAAACTTCTGGTCCAGGGACCACACTTTGCAAACTACCCTTCTAATATCTCTGGAAAACAGCTTGGGTTGTTGGTACATATGAAAGGAAACAGCATGGTGTAGTGGAAATTCAAGATTTTAAAAAAGAATGCTTTCTCTGAGTTAGTCACTGGCAAATAATAACGAAAGAACTTGCCTTAGTATGTAATTGAATCAAAACATTGTATGGATGAAAAAGCAGCAGCCCCAGCCCAAGTTTGGCAATATTCATTCAACAAATGTTCATTAAACAGTATTGCAAACCATACTGGCAAGTCTAGGGGGGCTTGGTACCTGGCTATACTGGAACTTTACACAAGACACGTAAAGGGGCAGATCAGAGCCCAACCAAGAAAGAAGACATCAAACTGATGCTTCCTCTTTTCAGTTGTGAGAGAGAAGAAATGACAAGATGCAACAACAAAAAAGTTTAACTCAGTAAAATACTACCAAAGATAACCACAGACTGGGATGCTATGTGTGCAGACCCTTAGGTTGGACCATGGTTTGCCATGACGTGTATTATAGAGGGACACAGCCACTGGGGCATCCCACTGATGTCCCTAATAAGGAGCTGCTGGTAAAGTGCAATAATCCATTTCACTTTTCCCTACCTGCCCTGAGCACTTACTGAAAACAAGAAATTGTAATGAGGTACCCACCTTTTTTTTGGTCTTTTTTTTTTTCTTCCAATTTTTCCTCCTTGAGGAGTTGTGCCATGTGGAGATGTTCACTTTTGTCCTTACAATGCCAAGCTACTTTATATAAAAACAAACAAACAAACAACAACACTACCCAGAAATTTCTGTATCCTTTCTCCATTCGTTTGTCAAGTGTCTAGACCTTAATAGATAGACAGGGATTCGGGATATGTAAGTTAAATCTTATTTTCAATTTTTGCTTGTTCAATGCTAGGCAACTAGGTAAGAGGTTAAAAAAGCAAACTCTTCAGTTCTCTTTAGGTACAATTTTGAGAACTTCCTGGGAGGAGGAGGAGGAAACTCTTAGGTAGGTAGAAGAACACTTAATTTGGGACCATTACATTTAATAACTTTAGAAAAAAATTTCAAAATTTATACATCACCATCTTATTAAAATGTGAGAATATTGGCCAACTTATCTTTGCCATTGTGTATAGTCATTAAATTTTTACTATAAAGTACTCATACGCTTTAGTCCTAGAGTGAGTTCCCCTTGAGAACAAAAGTGCCTCCAGACTTCATTTTCTGAATTCATACATTGGACTCAATCATCTCCCCATTAGCTATAAAATCCTATGACGTGGCCCGACTTTATAACATGTTGCTGCCAAGAAGCTACCAAACTAAATTCTCTCAGTAAAGCTGTGTTTATAAGAGTCAAAATTTAAAACATATAACTATGTCAATACATGGGAAATATGATTCTATAAAGCATGTAAGTTGATGAATATGTAAGCAAAAGTGATGTAAGAGTTACATAATGGAGACAGCAAAAGTCTTACCACTCTATACCCCACCAACATTTATTAAAAAATAAAAGTCAAAATTCAAGCTCCTGAATCTACCTGTTCTCTGCCCAGAGTCTGTATTCTTTACCCTGTACCTGGGAGAGACTTGTTTCAAAGGGGGAAAAAAGGAACCAGCCAAACTTCTTATTAATTTAGTCCCTACTGTGGTTTCTCAAAACTACAAAGACCAGGGTTTGTGAAGGAGACTGAAAATGAGCACAGTTGTTTCCTAAGTCACTGACGTCAGCTTTGAAGTGGAACATAGGATGCTTTGCTCTTTAGTCTTGAGTGAGTTCACCTATTTTTTTTCTTTGCCAAGTTTCACAAACTACCTTAATACAAATTCAGCCTTTTTGCATTAATTTAGGGAATTATATTGGATTTTGTTTTGCTTTTATTTGTTTTTCTGATGATTCAATAAATCTTCAGCTTCAGGGATGAGTAATTATATGCAAATAATAACAATACAAGTTGGAAATAATCCAAGTTCTTAAACGTGGATTTCTGAGTAAACATCTATTTTAAATTTAACACATGAAAAATTTCTTATACACTGAAGAGACTGATATCCAGTATGTTTGAAAATGTAGTAAATCCAAGGAAAATAATATCCATCAAATATGTTATCTTAATACATTATGTTTCAAAAAACGACACTAAAAATTGGGGTAGGGAAGAGGCTAGAGATGTAACTCAGTGACAGAGTATGTGCCTAACATGTACGAATTACTTCAATTCCTAGCAATGGGGAAAAATAAAATAAATTGATTAAAAATAAAATAAATTTAAAATTTTTATTACATATTTATATATTGTATACACTTAAGGTTGTGCTAAGCAAATAAAATATGTATATCAATATGCACATAGTGAAACAGTTACTATAGTCGAGTCAACTAACATGTTCATCCTCTTGCCTAGTTACCTACAATGAATACAGGCATACAAAAAACTCTGAGGTGCAGACTTTGTTTCCTCTGGGCATATACCTATCAGAGGAATCACTGGGTCATATTGTAATTCTATTTTTAATTTTTTGACTGAGCTTCATACTTTTTCCCATAATGGTTATATCAGTTCTTACTAACAATGTGTTCCATTTGTTCCACAACCTCATTATTGCTTTTATTTATTTATTTATTTTTTTGGTACTAGGGGTTTGAACTCAGGTCCTTGTGCATGCTAGGCAAGTGCTCCAACACTGAGCCATACCCCAGCCCTCTTTTGTTAAATTTTGAGACAAGGTCTCACTAAGTTGAGCAAGCTGCCTCTGGTTTTGATCCTGTGATCCTCCTGCCTCAGCTTCCTGAATCATTGGGCATTGGGATTATAGGTGCATGCCACAGTGTCAGGCACATCTCTTGTCTTTTTGATAATAGCCATCCTAACAGGAGTGAGGTGATAACTTCATTGTGGTTTTAATTTTCATTTCCCTGATGATTAGTGAAGTGAGCATGTTTTTATGTGTATTGGTCTTTTTTATATCTTTTTTGGAGAAATGTTTATTCAGGTCCTTTACCCATTAATAAGTTTATTTGGATTTTTTCCTAGTTCTTTTTAATATTTTTTTTATTTTTAAAAATAATAATAATTTTAAAAATAATATTTTTATTTTTAATTGACACATAGTAATTGTATATATGTGGAGTACAGTGACATTTAAATACAGGTGTATAATGTATAATTACAATACTATATATTACTATGGGCTGGGATTTAGTTCAGTTGGTAGAGTGCTGCTCTGCACTCCCTTAGGTCCCAGGTTCAATTCCCAGCACCGCAAAAATGGGAGAAGGATGTGGCAATCCACTCCTGAGGCAATCCCAGAACAATCAGCCATTGAAACCCCATGAGGGTCGCTATGAGTCAGACACAATTCCATGGCACCTAACAACAAAATATATTACTATATCAGGACATCTAGCATATCTATCTCCTCAGACGTACATAATTTCCTTGAGTTAAGCACATTCAAGTCTCTGTAGTAGCTATTTTGAAATACAAAATTGTTGGCAACCATAGTCATCCTACTATGCCATGTAACATTACTGAGTTGTATGTTGTTATTGTTGTTGTTGTGAGGTGCCGTGGAGTTGGTACCCAACTCATAGCGACCCTCATAGGGTTTTCAATGGCTGACTGTTTCAGGATTGCCTTGGGAGTGGATTGCCAGGTCCTTCTCCCATTTTTGCAGTGCTGGCAATTGAACTCCGGACCTCAGAGACTGCAGCGCAACACTCTACCAACTGAGCCAAATCCCAGCCCACTGAGTTGTATAAGTTCTTTATATGTTTTGGATATTGAGTCCTTATCAGATGCATAGTTTGCTAATATTTTCTGAAAAGAAGTCCGTACACTGCTTTTCATTTCCTTGATCATTTCATTTGCTGTACAGAAACAGTTATTTTTTAAACAAAAAGACCATGGGTATAAGCAGCTTTTTAAAATACTACTGAGGGAATAATGAACTTTCCTTGAGTTAATTATCAGGGCAATTCAGAAAGGTCGTATTTTTTGAGGGAGTAAATGCTAAAAATAACATTCTCATTTCAGTGGAGCCCATCACAGGACATCAGGAGATGTAATCGCTTTTGTTCTAAGAACACATGGTGTGAATAATGAGAGAAATAAACAAAAAAGCTAATATTACACACGCATCTCCCAGGGACATACAAAGCATTGGCCAAAGCCAGGACTTAGCCTGCCAAAAATGAAGGGAAACAACTGTGTTGAAAAAGATAAAGAAGAATAATGGAGGAAAAAGAGTTTCCTGAGCTTTAGGCATATTTGTGGCATTTTACTTTCCTGTTTTTGAAGAGTGTGGTTATGCATAGTGTGGAGATGATACGAGATATCAGAAGTCTCTCTTTGAAATATCTTCCCCATCTCCAAAATGTAATATTTAGAAATACTATATGCCTTTGTAAGAAAACAGGAATGTATAAAGAATACAAATATCTCTTGGGAAAGTAGCCTTTCAATTTTTTTTTTCATTAGCTGCTTAATTTTAGGTTAATGTGATTTCCAGAAAAAGGCATGTATTAAATATAAAGAGCTAAAACAATGCAGAATATTGATTGTGGAAGTCTAGGGTCTGAAGGGGGAGAGAAAAAGAAAAGGAGATTGGGGAGGGAGAGAGATCCTAGTCATATAGAAACTGACCAAGAACATAGGATATTATTAAATGAGAAGGGAAAGATTAGCACAATTGCCCTGATGGAGAGGAGGACACTGGAAAAAAAAGGAAAAGGAAAATCTTATCATTTTACATTTAGAAAGAAGAAAAATCTTCCTGTGATACATATTAAAAATAACCAGGAACAGACTTCATGAAGACTTAGAATCTGAATGTTTCTTCATGAGCCAACAGTCAGAATAGTTCTAAACAAAATCTGTGCCTACAAAAGATGTCAGGAAAAAATGTTAGTAAAATTTAGAAATTTAAAGATTTTTATAACATTATCCTCGTCAGTATGTTTAGTTATTACAGAAAGAGTTCATTCTCTTTATGTTTTCCTAAGTTTGAACAATGGAATCAACCATTTCTGTTGAGCAAACATGCTGTGCACCTTCCAAAATACACACTTGACAATGGGTGGCATTTACACTGGCATTTTGACCTGTGTTTTAGGCATTTAAAATCACACTTGAAAATAATGAGCTCTCTGAGGGAGTCATATCCATCATAGATATTGAAAATTAATAATGTATTGGAAACAAATAAATATTTTCTGTGCCCATTAAAAGAAAAGAAGAAAGTGGCCATTACAGGAGTGGTGTGAACTACAGAGGAAGCTTACAAAATGTGCATGTTCAAAGATTTTTGAGAAAGGAGATTAGATCAGCTCTCAACAGCGGCGACTCAGTGCCCCAGGGAATATCTGGCAATGTCTGGAGACATTTCTGGTTGTCACAACTGTGGGAGCATTATTGGAATCTAATGGGCAGGGGCCAAAAATGCTGCTAACCATCTTACAGTAAACAGAATATCCCCCTGCCACAAAAATCCTATCGAATCTCAAGTGTCAATAATGCCAAAGTAAAGAAACCCAAGATCTTTATAACTTAAAAAAATAAAATAAAAGACTATCTGATGGTTTCATCGGCTCTAGGTTCATGTCACGAATTCTTTTATACTACTAGACTGTTTCAGAATATTACAAGTAGGTCACTGACTCAATATACTAAATCACAAGAGTTAGTCCAAAATACATGTAAAATTGGGAAATGTCTTAACCACTGGAAAATCTAGTTTAAAAATTTACTTCAGGAAAAGAACACCTAAATTTTAGAAGGAAGTTGCCCAAATAGTTTCATAAAAAGGAAAGAAAAAAAAAAGATTCCATTCTGCGCACTGAATTCCCTCAGAGACTGAAAGAGAAGATCTATGTTAACATGTGGCTCAAATAAAATTTACTGTTGGTAATTTTGTTTTGCCACAAACTTTTCCAAATAACTTACTCTCCTATGTGTATTGTGTTTTTTAAAAATCTCAGTGTCATAATCAGTTACATTTTTTGCCACATATACTAATACAAAAATTCTATCTTTTTAAAAATTAGGAATTCTTGAATATAAAATTCTGAGGACCATTTGCAGTACAAACTATGCCTTCCAGAGACTCTATTTATGAATCAAAATGATGAGATTTATTCAAGTATCATGTTGTGATTTTTTTCTTCATTCCAAGGCCAATTTAGATCTTAAATAATTAGCTAGGGTTAATGAGAACAGACTTTGAAGTCTGTCTTCTGCTCCTACTAATCCCTGGTAGAAGTGCACAGTAAAGTTACCTGGCTGGTGGAAAGTGATATATGTAGACTGAATTTTTTAAAGTAGAGTCTGTTACTTGATTGTGCTTTGAGCAGGGTGTTTTTGGACACTGTACTATGAAGAAATGATGTAAATTGCTTTTCTCTTTTTTAGCTAAGAATGAAACCTTGGCATTACCTGCTGAATCTAAAACACCAGAGGTTGAAAAAATCCCAGCCCAGCCCATAACAGGTAATGATAGCCCTACGTTGATGTTGAGGAAAGAAGCAATATATTTTTTCCCACAATGAATGATCTACCAAGCCTTTTTTTTTCAATAAAGAGCCAATAAGAAACTCATTTTTATCATAAGTACAAAATAGGTGATTCTAGGTCTTTAATGTTTGGGAAAAGAGCGGATGAACAATGAGCAATTGAATCATATTTCAATAGGTAATATGGAAGCTGTATTTTTCACTCTGAGTGAAGGCCGTTACATCACCACTGGAATAGTTTTACACTGAACTGTAATACCATGATCATAGTGCTTTCACATGAGATCTGAGACCATTTTTCATTGGTTTATCTTCATAAGTGGTCAATTTAGCAAAATGTCTTACATTCTTCACAAATATATAGCTTGATAGCTACAAAAATACCCTGGAATCATTTAGAAACAAATGTCCTTGAGAGATTAACAACTCTAACATAGAAATTACATAAGAGTTGAGAAAAAAAAAACCTTTAAAGAATAAATGCAGTAAGGATTGTCCCCCTAGTTTTTCACTGTTACTAACAAACATTCAACATTTCTTCTCTGAATGAATCTACCCAATCTAGTACACTGGGGAGACATTAATCTCTAAAGTACAGACATTTTGCCAGAGAAATACCATCTTATCTAGGACCTGATGAAACAAACATCTGGCAAGAATTCTCCATAATCCACATTTAGCAAAATAATTCCCATCTGAAGTGGATTTTTTAATCCATAAAATTGCCATAACTTGGGATATTAGTGGTATTTATTTTGTACTAATTTTTTAGATTGTAAGTGGTTCAGAGAAGATAAGATTGATGGGGTAATAAAATAACATCAAGAAATAGATTGAAGTAGAATTTTTTTTCTTTTTTCTTTTGTGGTACTTGAATGATGGACCTGGGGCCTCACACATACTTTGCAAGTGCTCTACCACAGGGCTGCACCCCTCCAGCCCTTTTTTTTTTTTTTTTTTACTTTTTATTTTGAGTCAGGGTCCTGCTAAGTTACACAGGTTGCCTCTGACTTCAAACTCTTGATCCTCCTGCCTCAGCCTTCTATGTCACTGGGATTGCAGGCATGAACCACTACACCCAGCTTGAAGCTGACTATTTCTGGCAGAACAGGTCAGTATGGTCCTGCCTAAAGAAAAGAAAAGGACCTTCCTTCTTCACCTTCATAGAGCAGAGGTAGAAGCTACTCAAATTTTGGATAAAATTTTCAGTGGTTTTCTGATTTCAGTGTAATTGATCAACAGAGAGAAAAGCCCAGGAATAATCCAGTGGGTAACTCCAAATCCTTTTCTGCCTCAAAGAATCTCCCCCTTTTTCCAAGTTACACTTTCTTCTCTTGGCATAGTGTCTGATGAAAGTCTACAGATTTCTTAATTTTCTGCCAAACCCTCCTTAGAATTTTCCATTTCAGAAATACTTAGGCAACCACCACAACTTATTAGTCAGTATTATGTTTATTTCATGTCCTTACCTTGCAAAATTCCAGGATTTTGTAGTTCACAATTAATTCCAGATCACTGCAACCATGATTCTTCAAAATTAGTTACCTGAGGTCTTCATTTCTTTTAATGTAGTAGTTGGACCATCCTGTGGCTGAGCATTTGAATCCTGAGTATAATTTCAATCCAGGTCCAAGCTTCAATGTCAGTGCAGTTTGAGGGAGAAATGTGATAATGTAATAGCCCTATATAAACCTTTTAACCTTGGTTTTTTTTTTTCCCATTTATTCATTTTATTTGATAAATTATTATGTGCTTGTTTGGGCATTGCACTAAGCCCAGGAGATAAAGAAAAAGGAAAACCAATAAAAAAAAATTATGATCAATCTGATGAGTGCTTTAACAGAGGTCAGTTTGGTGTGCTTTTGTGGAGCACATAGAAAGTGGACCAAACCTGGAAAAGGACAGATTGGGAAGGAGAGTCAGCCAGGCAGCGGGAGCAAACCAGGGAGTCTAGGAACACTAGGAACTTGAAAAGAAATGGCCATATAAATATCAGTTACTAATTCTAAAGGTCAACAAAAGGTGTTTTATGGTCTTTGATTGCTTCATCATCTTAATTTACAAAGTTATTATTTTTTTTTACCTTTCAGTGACTCCTGAAATTGTTCCAAGAACCGCTAAACCTACTGTATCTAGTGCCTTAGACATTTCAGAAACTACACTAGGTAATTCTAAGAACAAATTTTCCTGAACGAGAAAAAAAAATCCCATAACAAAAACTGCCCAGTATTCATAGCAAAATAATCCCAATATTTTAGCCTACTTCTCTTTCCCTCCCCTATCCCTTTCTCATCTCTTTTTCTCCTTCTCCTTTCTGAAAGTAACTTTCCTCTTTCTTGGACAAGCCTCGTTGAAGAGTTAAAAGCATGCCTTGATCCTGGTGACTGAAGTGCCAGACAGATCTAATTGCTAGATGCTGACTGCATGCGCTTTTCCACCAGTCTCCTGGGTTCCATAGAGTACCAGTCTGTTGACAGCCAGAATATGGAGGGGTGGGGGAAACCTGAAAGTCTTAACTCTGAGCTTTGTGCTCAGATTGGCTTTAGGAGGTCTGTACACACTGAACTTGGAAAGAATCCTTGAAGGGCCCTGTATTGTTATAAGAATTCCACACTCATGTTAGTTGCTGTTTGACTCCAAAGAGTCTAATTTGCTTTTGTTGTTTGTTCTCTTCCTCTGAAGAAAAGGAGCATCATGTATTTTGCTCTGCACTTGTGATATTGATCGTCTGAAAGTATTTCTTTGAATTTTAACAGATATGTTACTTTTCTGGGGAAAGCCAGTTCTTCACATGAATGGCATCAACTGCTATTGCACATGAGTCTCTGTTACAAAGCGTGCTGTACATGGTCATGGTTAAGCCAAAACTTCAAGCCTTGATTTAAGGCGTTGCTAACTGTGTTCTTCTTTATTGTAGTTCTCAGTGAGAGGATACTGGAAACATGGCAAACTAGTCTAATACCTAAGTTTGAATTGCCACTGAGCACTCTAGGTATAAATCATTAAACACCACAGCTTTATTATTGCCTTGGAAATTGTATGCATGCTTGATAGAAGTCCTTAGGCTAATTCATTCAAATGCATCTCCTCACAAGAAAAAAAGGGTGAATGGTTTATAGGACAATAAGCTAAAGATGCTTTACTTGACATGAAATGAATGCCAGCTGTGTTTGTTATTTTTGCAACCTTGAGGTTTTTAAAATCTTTTCTTTGTTATTTGTACCTCAAATCATAATTATCCTTGTGTGTTTTGTTATAGCTCCAAAAAGGTTTCCAGAGTTTCCAGAGGCAAAAACACCCTTCCCTTTTGAGAAACCTGGGGGTACCTTGGGTAATAAAAGTACCTTATATTTGATTATTTGATTGTAAGAATGTAAGTGGTGGGCTGGGGATTGAACTCAGTGGTCTAGTGGTCAAGTGGTTGCCTCACATGTGTGAGGCCCTGGATTTGATTCCCAGAAGAAAAAAAAAAGAATGGGGGTGTTAATTACTTAATTTTGCAGGACACGTTTACTGGGTCCTATCTCTGCAAACCTCAATGAACTTATGAATTCAGTTACCTAAGATAAAGAAGTGGTTGATTTGGTTAAAAAATAAAAATAAAAATAATTATTTTATTGGTTTTTATACAAATTCAGTAAAATCCATCAGCCTGTTAATTCCATATTGCCCAGTTTGTTAGTTTTCTGGCTTTAAAAACGTTGAGAGTGTAACATTAAACTCTGGTTTCCCCCTAGCCACTAATCAAATGCTCTTTAGTTGGGCACACATTCATTTCTTTTCAATATGTAATGATTTTTGATGGGATTCATATGAACTTTTTACTGCAGTCTTCTGGTAGCCATTTAGCCATACCAGCAAAACATTTCTGTCCTTTTCTTCTCTTAAAATAAATATTCAGCAGATTCTACTTCTTTCCAATATAGCTTCAAGTGAAAAGCCATGGATGGTTCCTACAGTGAAAACATCTGAAGATTCCAAAGTTGTGCAGCCTCAATCTGGTAATTGCATTCTCTTTAAAAAGTAGATTGCTTTCTTTGCAGATATTTGCTGTTTTTTGATAAAATAACTCAATGAACATTTCAGAGGTTACTATGAGCAAGATGTTACACTAAATTCTAAAACCTGTAGGTATGTCATGATATAAAGACCACAAATTTTTGGAGCCAATAACAGACTTTGGTTCTAGTCTTAGCTCTTCTAGCAGCCATGTGAATTAACTACTTTTCTTCACTTTTCCGGACCTTAGTTTCTTCTTTGTAAACTGTGCCTGTTGGCTTTTTTTCCCTTGAGAATGCTTGTGTGCCATCACTAATATTGACTGAGATAGCTTACATTAAAAAATAGATTCTTTCAATTATATTTTTCCCTGTATACTCTTTCTCTAATGCATAGCAGTCAACCAAAGAAAATAATATTCAGCATGTATGAGTTATGAGAGACCCAGGTATGGTGGTGCATGCATGCCTGTAATTCCAACAGTTGAGAGGCTGAGGCAGGAGGATCACAAGTTCAAGGCCAGTCTGGGATACATGGCAAGACCCTGTATCAAATAAATAAACAAACAAATAAGAAGAAAACTTCAGAAACCATCCTTTGTGGTTGTTTCCATGATTATTTTGGGTTTTACTTGTTTGTATTTTAATTTTTATGAGCCTTCTAGTTGCTGTGACTTTATTTTGACTAATGTATATAGTTAGTAGCTATAATGAAGTTAAATACACTGATATTTTGTGGTATTCTCCAGAATAAAGCAGAAGACTAGGTGTGAGAAAGGGTGGAGAATGAGCCCCAGACACACAGATCTTAGTCAAATTGTCTTTTCTCTAGTAACTGTCTCCAATGTTATAACCCAAAAGCTAAAAGATGAAAGAGACCTATAAACTTAACAGATCTCAGCAGAAGATATAAGATGGCATCAAATTAGATGTACATGTCTATTATGATCTAGTTTCCTCATGTGGGAACAAGCTTGGAAGTTGGCCTTGGTTGTCAGGCCATCTAGAGAAGCCTTACATTGAGTCTTTCCAAGCCTTGGTTGCCTTAGACACTGATCCTAAAACTCTAGTGCTGTTAGCTAAAGTGTATGCAAAAATACTTAGTAATTTAAGTCACTTGAGAGCAAATCTGAGGTTCTGGGTGGAACTGAGACTCTAGTACCAGCATCCATCAGACAGCACAACTTCACTGTGGTTATGGAACAGCAACCAGTCTGAGGGCAGGTGACATGGTTAGTCTGCTGCATCACAGCTGTCCTGTGTTCTGCAAAAGTGCCGCATCTCCCATACCAAATACTTTTGGGGCCTCCTGGACTAGATAAGTTTTTAGGTCCGTTTCCTCTTTTAGCTTTTGAATTATAACACAGGGCACATAGGGTTCCCTTGAGCCAAATCTACTTTGTGGTTTCTCTGATTATCTAAGAGCAAACTTACTGAAACCTCAAGGAAACCACTTATGAAATATTAGTGCCTAGGTCATAAGTTATATATAAAGCCTAGGTTTGAACCAAGCAGTGGTGAATGTGGAGAGCACGTAGAGAAAGGAAGATTACATTTACAAGAAGAAAAAAGTAGACGATGTGGGAAATCCCAATAAATGAAAGTTTCCTTCTGTGTTTAATCTAGAAAAGCAATATTTTGGTCTTGGCCTGATGGAATAGGAATAATGGCTAATGCAGTGGGAAGCAGCCTCATTATTCAGCTGCCTTACCTCTGCCAGGAAATTACAAGTGTTGACTCCCAGTCCTCTCTGGACAGAGTTTGGACTGGTCATGGGCTGCAGCAACAATTTAGTTTTGTAGGCAGAAATCTCCTAAACTGCCCTCATGATATTTCATTTGTATATCTCTGCTATTTAAGATCTTTGGACCAGCAGAATTGTCATTGCCTGGAAGTTTGCTAGAAAGGATATAAATTCCACTTTATGTCTATTGAAAACAGGATTTGCTATCTAACCATAGGGCTGGGGTTTATCTTGGTAGAATACTGTTCCACACTCTCTGAGAACTTGGGTTTGATCCCTAGCAGTGCAAAAATGGCAATCCACTCCTGAAACAATCAGCCATTGAAGACCTTTGAAGGCTATTATGAGTCAGATCTGACTCAAGGGCACCTAACATCAATATCTAACAATAACCTCAGGTAATTTGTATGAGCAATGAAATTTGAGAGGCATCACCTTATCATTGTATTCTATAATATTTCACATGGTACAAATAACAGTCATCAGATGTGTCAATAATGGCAGTATGTCTCAAATCAATGTAAGGGTGATTTCTTATTAAAAATTTTGAAAAGATTGAGTGATTAAGTATCTCTTGTTTCTGTCAATAATTTGTAATGCATCGATCTATAGTATAAACATTCTGTGGCATCTTCCTGATTTATGTTAAATTTAAAGTTAAAATTTAAAAACATACATTATTAAGAGCTGATATATTCAAGGATTGATATATTCATTTTCATTCAGGAGTTGATATGTTCATACTTCCATTCATTTCAGCCTTGTTTTATGTATCAGTTTTTTGTGAATGTGTATATATACCAACGTTCTGGGAGAAGGATGTGGCAGTCCACTCCTGAAACAATCCCCAAAACAATCAGCCATTAAAAACCCGATGTGGGTTTGCTATGAGTCAGACCCAACTGAATGGCACCTAACAGCAACAACAACAACAACTAAGGTTCTATTTCCTATTTTTTATCAATATACATGATTATTTTATTTTAAAGTTACTAAGGTAGCTTCCAGTTTTAACCGTTTTCAGAATTGAGAGAATTGGAGATAGTCTACAAAACCATTCAGCTCCATTTTTAGTTGTTCTGTTCTTTGAAGAAGCAATAAATTTTAGCTGATATTAAAGACGTTATTATAAAAAAAAACTGAACAAGGTTTTATCTTTGTCACAACATAGTGTACCTGTGTTTATTATGTCAATTCCTTTCACCCAAAGACCAGCAGAACATACCTGCGGTTGCATAAAGTCTTATTTGTTTAATTGTTACAACAATGGACAACACAGACTATGAGGAACTGGAGGATCTCTTAGAGGATGTTAGGAAAGACTTTGTAGGACTTTTATGTTAAGTGATTGGCAGAAAGATCTGAAGAAGTGTAGCTTTGCTCTGGATTGAGCACTCAGAAAGTGAGAGTAAGTCTGTGAACAAATGTCTTCATAATTCTTAACTAGAAGGCAAGGTGGACAGAACAAGCTAAAGCTGCGATTGATAAGGAAGTACAAATTGCCTATGTTTGCTAGAATTTGGTGAGGGTAAACTTGTGCTTTGGGTGGTGTTCATGGTTTTGTCTGTGTTCTACATTATTACAAGTAGTCTTTATTTTGTCTTGATTCATTGTTGTAATAAAATAATCTTGCTTAATATTGGTGCTCTTTAAAATTGAGAATTAACAACAGCAGCATGCCATGGCCTACCTATGGCTGCCAGTCCAACTTGGGGATGCCAAGGCTCCTCTTCTCTTGAACAGCCATTAAACATGATTTATCATGTGCTTTCATAAAATTTATTCTGATTGTTTCCCACATTTATATTCTGTATCATAAAGTCACAATCAGTGTTCTCAAAAAGATTTCTGTACCATTTTTTGATGCATGCTGGTTATTGAAACCCTGGGTCATTTCAACATTTTTGGCAACAATGGAATAGGATATTTGAGTTTGGAATATCATAGGAAATCTGAGATGTGTAATTATCAAGTACATCCCTCCCTACTCTCAGTCCATTTTCCCTAATCTTTCATTAAATGCTGCATTTTGTGATTTCATTATTTGGAATTACATTTTGTGTAAAACTTCTATAAAGTACGTTTAAGTAGTAATGATTGAGTTTGATTTCCTTGGCAAATCTAATTTTCCATAAAGTATATAAAGGAAATCATAAAAATGTGCTTTCTAATTACATACAAGCATATAAAATTATTTCTAAATTTTGTATTAAAAGGAAGTTATCCAGATTTTAGAAATATTTAAGTACTTTTGACAATTATTCAGGAAAAATTCTATCTTTCTGATGATGTAATAAAATTGGTCTAATGTTCTATTGGAAGGTGGCCAGTTAACTAAAATCTCAGTCCTGTTCTAAGAGTTCTAGAAAAGCTCTCAAATCCTTCTGCCCCAAAATGAATTGTGCATTTGTGTGCGTGTGATCTACATGCTATTGGATAATTTCTCCACTAGAATAATATAAATTATATTTGTATAGCAGTTTTCTTTTAAGAGATTCAAAGGGCTATGAACCCATCACACTGATCCTTCCAAAGTTACTGGAAGTTGACAGTTGTTTTCTTTCACATTAAAGAGATGCATGAGGGACTTACCTCTGAATGGGTAGAGGAGCAATAGTTAGACTCATATACTTCTAAAATCTTCTCTCCAATAAACTACTCCAAGTTAAAAGTGCAACAATGCCATATAGCTTGTCTTGAAAATTTGAGAACAGCTTTCACAATAGAGAAAATTAAATGTTCTTACTGGGACTACATGCCTTCCAGGGAGATAAGAAACATCAAGTGATCTGTGAGAGGCTGGCCAGTCCTTGAAGTTTGTAATTGCTGTGAATGTGATCTTTAATCTGTGAGCTATAGCGTGAGACAGAGCTTCAGGCTCTCCTTCTATAAGAGAAAATAATATATTAAATTTCCATCAGGTTGTTATCTTACAAATAATATGTGAATCATTTAATACAGAGGTACCAAAATGTATACACATTTTAAGAAAGGAAAAAAACTGTATCAAAATTGTAATACTCAATATATTCTGATAACAAAAGATGAATACAAGTCATGTTTGACTTCTGCAATTACAAAAGGACCAAAGTGGTTACCATAGCAGAAGAGGCAGGAATCATTGCTGTGTGAGGTTTCCTGGACCTTCCCTGTGCACATCACACATGGTACCATGCATTTCAAACTCACCATGAGTGCAGTGCGTGCAATTGTTGGGCACATTGGAAGTTCTGTTGCATACTCATGCTTCCCTTGTCATACTTCCACAGTATTCTCACATTTCAGACATCACTCCAAAGTGGTCTTGCACTCCTTGAACGGTAACTGTTTTTCTGCCATTCTATTTGACCTGCCTGTCACATGGTGGTGCTAGTATTCATTTGATTAGCACCATCTTTTGAGTGAACATTATACTATACATTGCTACCATAATTCAATTCAACTTTGAAAAGTAATACATAGATAACATCTCTTAAAATGTGTAATTTTGGTACCCCCAATATAATGCACAGTACACAAAGGTGTACCACAGTATTATTTCCTTAATATAATGGGCTCTATCATTAACTGAATCCCCTTTTCACTATGCTTCCCAAGTTGCTACATACAATGATTACAATAAGGAAAACAACAATTAGTTGGTCTGTTATTTCATAAAAGAAAATCAAGAAAATGAAGAAAAAAGACCCTAAGCTCAAATATGTATGAGCATATCAAGTGATGTATGGGTCTTCCTTTCACCTGTTTAAAATACTTTAAGGAGAATGGAAAGGACATGTGCTGTGTAGCTCACAGAAGTTCTGCAACCCATTGAGAATAGCCTCATGTCCAGTGAATCCCAAGGTAGGGATGTACATTGTATCACAGAGTCTCTATGTTAAGTTAGAGTGGCAACTTGCAGCACTATGTAAACCAGGCTCTGGGAACCTGCACAGGCTCATTGAGTGAAACAATGCTGAGGTCAACTTGGCCATGTTTTCCATTGGCACCAAGAATGGGAGAACCACCATAACTTCATGTACTGAACATCCACAGATGGCATATGTGCATGATTTATAACATCCTTATAAAGCAATGGAAGAAGTGAAATGAAACTTCTGTTTGTGACTTGATAATGTTATCAATGTTAAGCCTTCTTAATTTACTTGATGATTCTCTTAAAAGACTATTGTTTCCTACCAAGAAGAGTTCAAAATCAGATGAAGAAAATGGTCATAAGTCCATAATGATTCAATGCGTGTGCTTTTATCCTTAGAAAATATTTCCGTGTATTCTTCCCCTAAGGTATCCAGACAAACCTAAGTTATCTCCAAATTTACTAAGATTTATTAAAACTACTACTTCCTCAAGTAAAATCATTTGTCCTTGAACCATAAACACTTATCTACCATATAATGTGGAATCTAATCTGCAGCCTGTCAACAGTTTCAGAGGGCTATAAAATTAGATGCAGGTAAGAGTTGAATCCACACGAGAGTCTAATATGCATCTGATTTTTGTAGCCATATGAAACTGTTGGTAGGGTTCAGATTAGACTCAAGAATATATGGAAATAGTGCCTTCTGTTGATGGCAAATCAGAATGAGGGATGGTCAGCCTCAGTCTTCTTTTTACAATCCACTTTGGAAGCTTCCTTTAGGAGGTCACCCCTAATTATTTTCAGTATTAAATTCTTTCAGTGCTTTGTAGAACTCTAGTAACTTGCAACATGTACTTAAGCTCTATAAATTATTGAAAGCTTAAACTCTAAAGTATATAAGGAATGGTATATTGGTTGGAAAGTTTTGGCTGCAGGTTGTTTACTCAGAGCAGTTGAAAAGAGACAAACTCTATATTTGGACTTTAGTGCCTGCCCTGGGAGGTGTTGATTATCACAAATCTGGCCCACCCAACCAGATTAAGCACTAGAGAGGAGAAAAAGTAGGGATACGTAGTGGTGTTGATGCTTTGAGAGTAGGAAAATAGATTTAAGTGTAGCAGATGGTTTACAGATTCACTGTGGCCTCTTAGAGATTTATGTCTTCAGCCTTTGATTTTATTTCACAGACTTTTTTTTCAGGCAATATTTTCACAAATTTCAAGGCCAGGCAGAAAACTATTCTGTTTTTCCATTAACTGAAGAAATCATTATTCGTGTATTTAAATAGTACTGAGAATTTTGTGTGTGGTGTAGTGCTCATCTCTTTATCTACTTACTGTGTTTTATTAGTACTTCCTCCCATGTTTTTAGAATTCTGTCTTCATAGTAGAGTATGACCACATTAGGCTGTGGCAGGTATATGTATAGTTGTTGTTGTTATTAGGTGCCATCCAGTCAGTGTCCAACTCATAGTGACCCTACGTACAACAGGTGAAATACTTTGTCAGTGCTTCTCTGCTATTCATAGAGTTTTCAATGGCAGATTGATTTTTGGGAGTGGATTCCTGAGTCCTTCTCTCAAGTCTACAGTATCTGGTGTTTCCACATTGTCTCCCATCCAAGTACTAACCTGGCCTGAGCCTGCTTAGCTTCCGAGATCTGATGGGATTGGATGCCACAGTGCTATGGCTGTAGGCATTTGTATAGTAGAGGTTTGTTTATACTTATTTGTGTATTATAAAATAGTTAAAGAACATGGTTCCTTATTCCCGAAACTAAGCCAGAAAGACATTTATCCTTTCAAAGAGCTTGAATTACCCATCTGCCAAATTTGCTGCTAATTTGCTATTGCAATGGATATTTTGCAGATTAATTCTATTAATCTGTGGGCTACGCAGTAAACCTTAGAGTATATAATAAACATGACAGAACTTCTGTCTTAATGAGGTCTTTCATCTAAGAATATAAGTGTTAAAAGGAAAATCTTTTACATAGTTATTGTAAACTATAAATAGAGAATTTGAATTAAATGATATAATTCTTGATTATTTAAAATCCTTTGTGTGCCATCACATGGTTC
This sequence comes from Pedetes capensis, assembly GCA_007922755.1. NCBI lineage: Eukaryota > Metazoa > Chordata > Mammalia > Rodentia > Pedetidae > Pedetes > Pedetes capensis. The sequence continues at coordinate 48,630 of VMDO01001830.1, forward strand.
TACCAGGGCATTTTTGTTGTGGGATTTGCATCTCATTAGTTGAAAGTAAAAATGGACAACTAAGAAAGCATGGTGAACAAATGTGGTTTTAGGAAGTTTTAGAGCAAATAGTAGCACTGGTTCTTTCAGATTATTTTTTTCTGAAAAATCTGAAATTAAAATTTAGTTATAAGTTATCTCTGGTTTTTGGAAGAACTTACTATTGCTTTTTTATAACCTTGGAATTGAATTACCTATTTTACTTGTTACATTAGATTTCTCCTCCAACTGTTGGTCCCATGTATGTTCTGTGAATTCAAGATCATGGATACTGCTTAGTTTCAAGTAACTGTGGCATTTTACCCACCAAAGACAGATGATAGATGTTTACCTCTAAACAATAAGGTATGGTGGCTTGGAGGCTGTCTAAAAAGCAGAAGCATTCATCCCTAATTCTTAGGACTATTTATCAATTTTATAACAGGTGTAGCCTTTTAGAAACCAGGATTAACTATTTTATGAATTTTATTCTGGTATAAATGTGCATAAGGGAGAAGGACGCAGCAACTCACTCCCAAAAAACAATCAATCAGCCATGGAAAACCCTATGAATAGCAGAGAAACACTGACAATAGTGTTTTGTCTGTTATACATAGGGTTGCTATGACTAGGACACCAATTTGATGGCATCTAACAACAACAACAAATAAATGTGCATATAGAAGAGTTTTGTTTAAAAAATCAGGAGTTATTGATTTCTAGAGAATTTTTCAGTCAAGTCCTTTCCAACACTCTTCTCTCCTCTGACATCTATAACTTCAGAGTCAAAAGATCTTGTTTAACTCATGAATAAGATGAGGTGGTATGCTTCAAGCAAGTGGTATTTGTGTGTTTTTAGCATTTGTTTTCTTTGCTATTCAACTCTCAGAAACTACAGAATTATCAAGGACTGAGTCAGCTGATAAGTGTGTTATTCAAATCTTAAGTTTAAAAAAACACAAGTAGGAGATTCCTGACAATTGGGAACTCCCAGACATGAATTATAATTGCTGGAGGATGGTAGAAAGACAGCTTTTGTCCCTAATAAAAACTTTGTGAGAATAAGTTGAGGAAAATTGTCAGCCTGGTTTAGAAACTCCAGAAATTATAAATATGGGGAATAAGTTTATAAAGAGTGAATAAATATATCATCTTTTACAACAAAAATACAGACAGGAAATGTCCCTAGAAAGAAGGGAGATTTGGGAGTTAAGATAACATAAAGTCAGTCATATCATTTTTCAAAGGCAATAATAAATAATGAATAAAAAATAAAAATTCAAGCTATCAATTTATAGTTTCCTGCCAAGGACGAGAGGGTTAAATACAAGTTGGTACCATTTGCCAAACTTAGAAGCAGATAGTGTTGATGTTAGATACATGGCTTGAACCTAGCTGAAAGCAAGCCTGAGATCAGAAACTGACAGCATTTTAATCCTTAAAAGACTAGTTATTTTTGTTGGGTGCCATGGCACCCGCCTGTAATCCCAGCAACTCTGGAGGCTGAGGCAGGAGGATCATGAGTTCAAGGCCAGAAGCATCCTGCACAACTTAGGCTGTGTCTCCAAAAGAGTGGGGTGGTTCTGGGGGTGGAGCTCAGTGGTGGAGCACATGCCCAGCATGTGCGAGGCCCTAGGTTCAACACTCCAGTACTGTAAAAAAAATAAATAAATAAATAAAAAAGATAAATAATTGTTATCTGACCTTTTAAAATTGTAGGTAAGCTAATTTAATATTACATTAAAATTTCACAGTGTAATAGATGTAGTCTTAGAATATGTACCTATATTAACTCAAGATATTCTTTCTGTTTTTGAGGACTTTGGAGATTCACTTTCAGAAACTGAAATGTATTCCCTGCCTCTTCATACGTGGTACAAACATAAGCTATTCTCTACTTTCAGACTATGTCACAAAATCTTATCTTTCTCTCAGCTTCAACAAGCAATGGTTCCAAATCATTAAACTGCCACTGAATTACAAGTAACCCTGCTGAAAAAATCTTCCTTTGAGCTCCCTGTACACCAATCTGAATAAGCAAGGAAAGCAATAGCTACCTCTAAACAGTGTCTTTCTCTACCTCTTCTTATTATAGTGACAGTTTGTGAGCAAAAAAACAGAAAACAAATTTTAATGATGTTTTTTCTTGCAGATTCAACTCTTATATGAGCATGAAAATTATCTCTGCATTGAGATCATTCAATCTTTATGTTTAAAGTCATCCCATTTTTTTTCCATGTTATATAGGACATAAAATCAATCTTTAAATCTACCTAAATTGTAGAAGGGATCATGGCTCCACTAAGGAACATAGATAGAAAGCTGTATCTAAGAAAAATGGCAGGAGGGATGGTGCCAAAAGAGAGTCCTGGTCTTAACCCTGCTGTTCCTAGTCCAGACAATAGAGGGGAAAATGCACTGATCTAGACAGTTCTAGCATGTGACTGCTGGTAATTGTCTCCACTACTGTAGACTTCAAAATCATTATCTAGAAAATCTATAAAGTGAAGCTAAGCATACCTCACCTGTTTCTCAGGGATGTTAACAAAGTTAAATAAACTGATACATGAGAAAGTGCTGTGGGAATTGTAAAGTGTTGCCCACATGTAAGATATTGTGATAGTAACTTTGCTTAAGCAGAAAGACTAAGCAGTAGACTTTGTGCAAATAGCCTCAATGTAACTGTTGTTTCCTTCTTTAGAAATCTCTCCCCAAGCTGCCATCTGACTTATTTATACTTACAATAATCAAAGCCCTTTGATTTAGAGCTGGCATTGCTTCATTATAAATATATAGCACTATGTTCACATTACCCTGAGGGCCAGGCCAGCGCTTGCCATATAAAATTCTGCAGTTTAGAATAAGAAAACCAAAAGCTCACACAGTGGTGATTGCTAACACAGTTATGACAAGGCTAGTGGCAGCATACCTCAACCCAGTAGAACTCATGGAAAACCGTCTTTGGCATTAAAATATGTCATGAAAAAATTTAAAGTTAATCAAAATTAACATCTTGTTTTACCTTTTTTTAAAGCAATTTATGATGTTTTCTTGAGCCCTACACCTTCAGATGAGTCTGAATTGGAGCCCCACACAGGTACATGCAGCCTTTCCATTATGTGTCTGGATCCCTGATGTGCTGACAATGCCTGGTGGTAGTCTCTGTTAGTCTTTGCAGAGGGAAACTGGGTGCTCAATAGAACTGTGCAGAGGAGTGGTGGGGGGATGAATTCTAGCCATGCCTTCCCTTGAGGGACTGTCCTCATTCTCATCAGTAAATAAGCTCTGTCCCCTGAGGGAGAGGGCTGGGATTTAGCTCAGTTGGTAGAGCACTGCGCTGCAGTCTCTGAGGTCCCGAGTTCAATTCCCAGCACCGCAAAAATGGGAGAAGGACCTGGCAATCCACTCCCAAGGCAATCCCGAAACAGTCAGCCATTGAAAACCCTATGAGGGTCGCTATGAGTCGGATATCGACTCGACGGCAACTAACAACAACAACAGCAACCTGAGGAAGATGCAGATAGAGTGGGCTGCCCTTTGTGGAAAGTTATAATTATGGCCTATTGCTCTTATTGTTCAGAATCATTCTAACAGTGTCAGGTACTTAGAGTGTTTTCTGTGGAGCTGTGGTTCTCAAATGGAGATGATTTTGAACTCTTCTTCTCCACAAGGGACATTTGGCAGTGTCTAGAGAGACATCTGGTTGTCACAACTGGGGTAGTGCTATTGACGTCAGGTGTACAGAGGTCAGGAATGCTGCAGTGCACAAGGCCAGTTCTCCCAACAAAGAATTATTTATCCCTAATCATCAGTAGGAGCTAGGGTTTAGTTCAGTTGGTAGAGTGTTGCTCTGCAGTTGAGGACCCAGGTTCAATCACTGGAACTGCATTAAAAAAAAAAAAATGAAAAGGAGGTGGTAACCTACTCCTGAAGCAATCCAAGAAACAGCCATTGAAAACTCTATGAGGGTCACTATGAATTGGACCCACCTGGACGGAACCTAAAGACAACAGTCTTCAGTAGGACTTGGGTAAGAAATTCTGCCCTAGAATGCTATATCATTTGTTTGTCTGCAGAAGTTCAGGTGGGTCACTTATTTGGTATTCACTTACTGATCCATCCACAGTGAGGTTAACTCAGGCTAACAGTTCCTTTTAGCAAGTGTTTATTAAGCACCTATTAAACCAGGTATATGGGCAAAGGTATTGGCAGCCCAGTCCTGAAACAATCATCACCCAGTGAAAACCCTATAAATACCAGAGAATAGCAGAGAAGCACTGACATAGCACTGGGCATGGCACAGTGCTATACATAGGCTCGCTATGAGTAGGACTCGACTTGATGGTACCTAACAACAACAAACTAGGTATTGCCAGAGATTTAAAGCAACCCTGGTATGTGCCAAATATATGTCTGATATTTTTTATGGGTAGCTTTCTTTTTCCTTTTTGGTACTTGGGCATCAAATCCAGGACTTCCTGCATGCTTTTGCAAAGTGCTTTGCCATTGAACTGTACCTACAGCCCGTTTTTTATGTTTTTTAAATTTTTGAGACAAGGTCTTCCTAAGTTATACAAGCTGCCCCTGACCTTAAACTTGTGATCCTCTTGCCTCAGCCTCTTGAGTCCCTGGGATTATAGGTGCTAACCACCACGCCTGGCTTTATATGTATCCTTATCTCAGCACTATTTGTATCATGTTGAGTAGAAGTAGATAATTTGAAATAGCAGAGAATAAGTAAAATTTAAATAGCATGCTCAGAGTGGATTCAATTAACAGTTATGAAACAGAAGGGAAGTAACCATAAAAATAAATGAAACAAGAGAATGTATACAACACTGCCTTACTACAGTTTCTGATTTTAAATGTATGTATATTTTTCAAAGTGAGTTCATCTTCAACTCCTAATGAATCACTAGGTTAGAAGTGTTGCTCAGCAATCCCTCAAATGTTTTTGATATTTTCCTTCATATGAGGCATAATTTATTACTCATGAATTTGTATTTTATTCCTGGGGCCTTCTGCTGCTTTTATAAATGTTGACATTTATTCCAACAGCAACAAGCCATCCCATTCTGGACTCTTTCCCACCTAAAACTTCTAGAACTCTTGAACAGCCAAAGGCAACACTGGGTAATGTTTTTAACAGAAAAATTGTGCTTTGTTTTCCATTTTAAAAATCCATAATCCACATGAATGCTTTTCTTCCAAATGACCATTTCATTCCATCACATGTAATCATTTATCTCTTTTTTATTTCTGAGTATACATGTTTAATGTATTTTTAACACAGGCTTCTTTTATATTCCATTCTGGTGTGTCTGTCTGTCTTTCATATTGAACTGTAATAGATTATATTTTCCCCACCCTTAAAGTGGTTAAAAAAACTTTGAAAACTGCATGGACATGTTCATTGTCTGTATCAACTCATCTCATGTATTTGTGACCTACAGTCACCTTACTTCCTTCCATGCATTGTGCCTGGAGTCAGCTACTGAGCAATTACTCTACCTCTCCCCCGACTTTAAATCATGATTTCACCAGCTTTCCAGACAGCATGCATTTTTCGTCCTTACATACTTGTCACATGTGCATGTTAAAGTCATTAAAATATCCCATTTTAACTGGGATTATTTGGTGGGCTGGGGTGTTTGTGTTTTCAGCTCCAAGTGAAATACCATTTGCTCCTCAAAAAGTGGAAACCTTTACCAGTCCTGAAATGCAGCCTACAACACTTGGTAACTAATGACATTCTTGTAGTTGTATGCTTTAAAAAAAAAGGTGAACTTATAAAAAAGAATAGTCATGTTAGCCTTTTCAGAATTTTTGGTACTAAACATTTTCCCTTCCTTCTCTACCATGAAATTCTTCCAAAAAGTTCAGTTATCTAGTATACTTAGCCTTATGATAAAGAAGTTCAGTAATCTTGACACCTGTAAATTTTGAAGAATCATGTCCTTCTTTCTCTCAAATTTGTTGACTGGAAAACACTAGCAGAAGTATAGCTGATAGTTGGGCATGGTGGCTCATGCTTGTAATGCCAGAAACTCAGGAAGCAGAGGCAGGAATATCACAGGTTCAAGGCCAGAGGCAGCCTGTGTAACTTAGTGAGACCCTATCTCAAGATAAAAGATAAAAAATGGGATGGGGTGCAGCTCAGTAGAGCACTTGCAAAGTGTGTGTGAGGCCCTGGGTTCAACTCCAAATACCACAAAAAAAAGTATAGCTGATAATTATTTTAAGATGTGTCCTTTCTATTGAACATGTTCACATATGACTTGGTGAGGGTGTTTCACCCAAGTTTACATATACAAAGCCCCAAGTAGGCCCTGCAGTCCTGGACATAATGAAGAAAGATATGTAAAAGAGAAGTAACCCTCACTTCATAATATAAAATTATTTGATGAATTATTCAATAATAGTTGATTAGTGCCTGGTGAAGGCAGTAATAAACTGCAAGCTAAATAAGTTCTGAACTTTTCATTTCCTCAATGTAAAATCTCTTATTGGTAGGTCTCTCTAGTATTTGATGTTATCCTTTTGAGTTCTTAGTTGTCCCTTGTATTCTGAAGTGCCTCAAGCATGCTTACTTCCTAGGGCTTGTACCTGAACAGTGCATCTTCAGTTTTTATGTAGAAATTGCATTCCTTTTGGCTCAGTCAACACTTACTTATTGAGTATGTACTGTATATAAAGGACAGTGTAGGGCATTCTAGGAATACAAAGAAATATAAGATAGTTCTTGATCTCAAAAAGATTTTAAGTTTACAGGCACAATCATATCGCTGAGAAATATCACTTTTCAAAGGTCTATTAAATCTTCTTCTTTCAGCTCCCCAGAAAACTACACCTGTCCCTTCTACACCCAAACGACGCATCAGACCCAAACCACACAGAACACGAAAACCTGGTAAATAAATGTGTCTTTAACTTTTCAGGATATTTAACTCCAAGTAGATCATGGTCATCTCTTTATTGTAAAAAAGAAGTCATATTTCTCTAGGGTAGTTCTTTATAGAATTTGAAATGAACTAATAATAATACAAAATAAAAATCAGATTATCCAGTAAGATGTTACAGAAAATCATGTGGTATGTTTGTGTGTGAATTTTGAGATAAGCCTAGAAACAAACCTTCCTGTCCCTGTATGATGAGGGTGATATATAGTAGCACACACTTTTTGGTGTGCATCTGTACCTAAGTGTCTTATGGTTAATGGTTTATTTCTGGTGCCTACTGTGATTTCAGTGTTGCAGTGGGAAAGTTACTGAGATGGGCAGGATGTGATTCTAGCTTCCAAATTATTTCTAATATTGAGAGGATGAGACATAACAATTAAAGCAAAACATAAGATTATAAAACTCAAGAATCTATACTATTTGTGTTGATCCTCCAAGAAAGAGTTGATACAAACCTTAAAGCTTATTTGTAGAATTTAGATGGAGGAAAAGGAGAGGGGAATAACCTATTACAATTTGAGTAATTAGCTGGTTTATCAACCTGGAGATAATATTTTTCATTGTCAAATAATATACTCAGAACCATGCTCAGAAAGCTGTGTTTGACCTATTCCATTTACATTTGCAATGCAAATGCCATTTTATATGACGTGTGCTATTACGGTGATTTAACATTTCTTTCCTCCAAATTTTGCTCCCTGTGTACTTTAAGACTGACTACTAAATATAGATGCCTGCAGTCGTAGCTCTGTGGCATCCAATCTCAGAAATTAAACAGGGTTGGCCCTGGTTAGTACTTGGATGGGAGACTGCCTGGGAACACCAGATACTGTAGGCTTGGGAGAAGGACCTGGAAACCCACTCCCCAAAATCAATCCACCATTGAAAACCCTATGACTAGCAGAGAAGCACTGACAAAGTGTTTCACCTTTTGTAGGTAGGGTCGCTATGAGTCAGATACGGACTCGATGGCACCTAACAACAACTAAATATGGTGCTTGCAGCCATGCCACCCTGGTGTCTAATCCTCCCAGATTTTAGAAACTAAGCAGGGTAGGGCCTTGTTAGTGCTTGGATGGAAGTCTGGGAATATCAGGTCCTTGTAGGGTTGGGAGGCAGACCTGGAAGCCCACTCTCGAAACAATCAGCATTGAAAACCCTGTGAATAGCAGAAAAGCACTGACAGTGCCAGGCATGGCACAGTGTTGGGGAGTGTTTCCATTCTGTTGGATATCAGGTTGCTATGAGTCGGACCCAGCTCCCCAGCACGTAACACCACCAGCACCACCACCACCACTAAATATGGCAGAATTTTGAAAGGTCATTCTGTTTCTTCTTGAAAGATATTTTATAATCTCCTGGATAGCTTAATTTTTCTCCCTTTTCATCACCAGAACTACAAGTCCTAGAACAATTCATTTAAATTTCTAAAATCCCTGAGCCTACATAGATAACACTAGGTAATCATTGGTATATCCTTAGTGGATGTGTTATTTCATTTCACAATGAGGAATCCAGGACTTCAGGTATTATGTAAGGCATCAATTTGTTGTTGTTGTTAGGTGCTGTCAAGTCGGTATCCGACTCATAGCAACCCTCTGTACAACAGGGGAAACACTATTGTCAGTGCTTCTCTGTCATTCATAGGGTTTTCAATGGCAGATTGATTTTTGGGAGGGGGTTGCCAGGTCCTTCTCCGAGCCTACAGCTTCTGGTGTTCCCAGGTGGTCTCCCATCCAGGTACTAACCAGGCCCGACCCTGCTTAGCTTCCGAGATCTGACGGGATCGGATGCCACAGGGCTACAGCTGCAGGCAAAGCATCAATTATTTGTTGTTGTTAGGTGCTGTCGAGTCAGTATCGGACTCATAGCGACCCTCATAGGGTTTTCAATGGCTGAGTGCTCCAGGATTGCCTTAGGAGTGGATTGCCAGGCCCTTCTCCCATTTTTGCGGTGCTGGGAATTGAACTCAGGGCCTCAGAGACTGCAGCGCAGCGCTCTACCCACTGAGCTAAATCCCAGCCCAAAGCACCAATAGCTATTCTAAATGGCTCGTTTGGACAGTGCTGAAATTTCATAGACTACATCAATTCCATATCTATCAAGATTGTGGATAGCTCATGCTATACTTAATAGATCTGAGCTCTAGGTCACATGTTGTCCTGTGCCAGCAGTTGAACCACTGCTGTTGTCTTGTCTTCTACCCAATCATTGTATTTAAAACTGGATCATATGTACATTCTCAATTTTTTCAGGTAAGATCCTTAGGTCAACTTTAGACATCATTTAGAAAAAAAATGAGTTTTCATTTTACTGTTAGTGGAATTTCTTTGTGCTTTAGGTCATAGCATTATACCTACCATTGAATATTAATTTTAAAATGTGTCCTTCCACTTGGCTTGAAGACAAATATAGCTAACAAATATGAAGTAAGATTGAAAAATAATTATACTGATTTCTTTTAAATCATGGATTACAGTCTCTACTCTAAGTAGTTACTGTGACTATTTAGTGCCAATGTATTGATAAGTTAAATGTATTCTTCAAATATTTTTCCAAGCCAAATGAAAACTCATGTGTGTATTTGCATTAAGTGCTTCTCTGTGAATGGAACATGAGTTTTTTAACGCAGTATTTCCAAAATCTTATAAGATGATGGATTCATCCCACTTAACATATAATTTACATTCAGGTTTTTTTGTGATTTTAAATGTTGACGTGCCTTAATATTGATTTTTTATTATTTTGTTTATTTTTTCCAACTTCTATTAAAACACAATTTTTTGAAACCTAAAGTCCCTATCATCCCAGACGTGACACATACTAAACCTGGTAATTACTCTGAACTTTGAAAAATATTCCAAAAATAGGGTTGAAAAATTGTTTTATGCAAGTCTTTGGTACAAGAATTTCTGATTTATATGTTAGTATTTGATATATTTTTCCATGGAAAATGCAAAAATGCTATAAGATGATCTCATTACAACCAGCCCCTTTGATATTATCACAGGGTTGCCTTCAGCTGTGTGGTAGATCATTATGTTCGTGACCATCACAGAGAAAACATAGAAATATAGCAATGTGAGTGCTTGAGAACCCTCTTGTCTAGGACTACAAAATAGTTTCCAGTACCAAAGTTAATTGGAATTCTGATTTCACTGAATAGAGCCTTTCAGCTGGAAAGAAAAGTGTTTCCATCCTCTAAGAACTCAGCTTCTTTGGGGGCTTGTCCATTCTCAGGCTCTGCAAGATCAGAAAGGGTGGTATTTCTCTAATGCTCCAAAATTTCTTAGTTGGGGATGATTTCCAAACACTGGCTTCCCTTTACCTCTCAGGAGATTTTAATGGTGGTTTGCTGAAGAAAGGAAAATTCTTGCATAAAGGGATTCTTCTCTCTGTATAAAATCAGAGACAATTCCCTGTGCAAGGATTGTGGAACATGCTTAATGACCAAATCTTCCTCTTTTTAATCTATCGTTCAGGATAGACGAGACAGAAGTCTTAGATGTTGATTTATAAGATTGAATATAAGGAACTTGCCACTGCTTATTGTCATTGTCATCTAAATTTTGAACCTTTAGTTCTGGGAAGACTGTATTTCTCTTTATAATGTTTAATGGGTTCTGAACTTGCATTTCCATTAATGGTATGTTTACAAAATAAGATTATTAAAGCAAGAGATTTTCTACTTAAGTGGGCATGATTTATTTTGCAACAAAGTGGGTAAGGAAGAAAAATATAACTGTTCTGAAAAAGATTTCTCATAACTCCTTTTGAAGAAGAAGTTATATTTCCAGGTGTAGGTGTCAGACTGATGCTAAGGAAGTTGACTATGGCTGATGTCTCCAAGCCAGAATAATGGAATGAAAATTCTTGCTTAGGGAGAGTAATTGAACAAAGAGGGATAGCTTATAAAATTAAATTTCTGAGCAGTTTAAATCAAAGAATTTTGACAGCTGCATGTGAGAAGGATTTAATGCACATTTATTTAAAATATTCTTAAGAGACTTTGGGATAAGGTAGAAGCTATTATATATATATGCTACATTTTGCATAGAAGGCTATTGCCAAGCAGATGAAGAAATATTACTTCATGTTTGGGTCACATAATTTAAATGTTTCATCAATGTACAATAATTATTTCTATTATAAGATAAAATCTGAAAGCATCAAAAATTCTCCAAATATGGCTACAGTTTATACATGTTAAGTTACATCATTAATTCAGTGAGTTCTAAGAAAAGAATTGAGAGGAAATTCATTCATTAATAGAAATGAAGGATGTTGTTGTTGTTATGTGCCAGTGGGTTGGTGTCCACTTCATAGTGACACTATGTACAACAGGTGAAACACAACTGGCAGTGCTTCTCTGCTATTCATAGGGTTTTCAATGGTGGATTGATTTTTGAGAGTGGGTTTCCAGGTCCTTCTCCCAAGCCTACCGCACCTAGTATTCCCAGGTGATCTCCCATCCAAGTACTAACGAGACCCAACCCTGCTTAGCTTCCGGGATCTGACGGGGTCAGACACCACAGTGCTACAGCTGCAGGCAAATAAAGGATGAGAGAGTGTATTCTTACTATTCTAAGGTGTTTGAGTACAGACTTCTTAGTTTGACATTTTCTTTTAAAATGGAAAGATTTATTTGGAAGCTAATGTGTTATTGTTGTTCCTTTGATTTCTAAGCTTTCTAATACCTGAGGATATTCACCCATTCCTCTAACGGCAAATGCAAGCACTTCAGAATCCACACCTAAACCTACCAATTCATGGTGTCTGTGAGTGGTACAGGGCAATACAGAGTACTGACTGGATCTCTGCAAACCATTGCTTTGGCTCTAGCTTTTAAAATTTTTATTTTATCTTATTTTTAGTTTAGAGAAGGCCACAAAGGCCACATTGATATCTCTGCAGAAGATTTGTGTGTCTTGCCAACATTCACAAGAGCATATATGAGCCACTGGAAGCTTTTTAACTTGAAGAATCCTCTGTCTTTCCCAGCCTACTCATGAAACTCTTTTATACCATTTTATTTTCCATGCAGGCTACAATGTTTGCTTCAGTCTGATATATCACTACTGCTACCGATACATCACTGTTACTTTGCTGTTCATTTATTATAGTGTGTCTGGACAAGTTCTTAAGAAAGCAGACATCTATTAGCCTTTTAGCCTTATTCTTTCACACCTGAATGACAGTGATTTAAACACTTCTATTTCAAAAAAATGCCTGCAGTCATACCAATGTGGCATCGGATCCCATCAGATCTCAGAAGCTAAGCAAGGTCGGGCCTTGTTAGTACTTGGATAGATCGCCTGGGAACACCAGGTGCTGTAGGCTTGGTAGAAGGACCCAGCAACCCACTATCCCCAAAAAACCATCAGCCCCTGAAAACTCTATGAATAGCAGAGAAGCACCAACAATTTTATTTCGCCTATTGTATGCAGGGTCGCTATGAGTCGGATACTGACTCTACGGCACCCAGCAACAACAAATTTCAAAAGTAGAATTCCATGTAAATCTTCTTAAAATAATTTCTTTTACTCTGTAAAATAATAAAACTATTGGAAGAAACCTATTATTTTCCAAAGCCCAAGTCGACATTCCAACCAAACCACTTTCAGCATGAAGTATAAATTACTTACTACTCATTTCACCATTGAAGTCCTAGCTATCAGAATATTTAAATAACATTCTTATTGAATTTATTCATCATTTCATGAACTCTGAGGCTGCCTTTGGACACCTGTTGATTTACTAACCAAAATGGATAAAGTTTTCTAATGCGTGAATCAACTTGTTTACCAGCAATATGTGCTAGTAACTATGAGGAGTACCCCATGAACATTTGTGGCTCCTGTTGGACCATAAGTTTAATTGTTATCTTTTGTGAAAGAGCGTTGGGTTCAGCTAAACTGGAAATCATTCAACAGTAACTGTGTGGACATGGGGACAGCTCAGAGGATGTGTTGCCTTTTCCTGTTTCCTTGGGTGGACCAGGCTGCCTTTTAAGAAACAAAATTACCAGTGACAAATTCAGAACAAACTTAGAGTAACTGTCCTGAAATCCCTTTAAGTTAGTCTTTCTTCAAATCTAAGAGGCAGTCAACAGAATAGCAGATAGTGAGGGCCATAACTAAAGATCAGCCACACAAATGAGAATTCTTAATTCTTTTGTTGATCTGAGAAGGAAGTAGATGAGTAAGCCTCACTGTTCTAAGCCAAAAGAACCTAATCATGCACCAAGGAGGGAGCACTTTTCGTGGTAACCAATGTTTAATTTGTATTTTTCACATATTCTTCAGCATTGCTTTTGATATTCCTTGCTTTTATTACAGCCCCAGAGCCTATGACTCTACCACCATGGCATTCAACACAAGGTAATGAAGCATCCTTTAATCAGTGAAAAAGAATGATCTTTCTCTAACACCTTCCATGTTCAACTTTGTCCTTAGGTTTTGGCTGACTTTTAAAACATTTAATTGTCCCTCAGATCTTTTTTCCAGGCTTTTCGTTTTGTTTTTGTTCTGTTTTGTTTTTTGTTTTTTGCCAGAATATCGACTCTGTGCTTGTGCTTGGCTGCAAAGAGGCTCTGAGACACCAGTGAGAGCCACCTCCTGTCGTGTGTTTGAGGAATTTGCCCTCAGCTGGTTCTAACCTGGTTATTTCCAGTAGAGTCTCCTGGCTTCCCCAGGGCATGTTTGTACTCTCACTTTGGGATGTGTTTTGCTTACTTTCAAAACTTTAACATTTATAGACTTTCTTGAAAAGCTCTATGATCTTTCCAGATCTAAATACCCCGATGCACCACTAGGAAATCCATTCAAAGATGGAAAAAAAGAAAAACATTTTAAAAAGAAGAAACTTTTATAGCTTCTTTTTCTTCAAAAGAGAAAAAAATGTGTTCCAGTACCAACTTAGCCAATTACCCATACTTTCCTTCTTAATATGCACTGCTGGTTACTTTATTACATTCACTTCTTCCAAATAAGAATCATGCCTTTTTTTTTTCTTCCATTTTTCTCTCCAAACTTAATTGGCTAAAATTTTATTCACTTTATCTGAAAACACAGGAATTGGTTTAAACAGAAAAGGACATGGGGATAAAATTTCACCATTTATATTTATTCAACCTAATAATTAAAAATTAAATATATCTCATGTTTAACTAGATTTTGTCATTTTTCCTTTGATTTTGATTCCTTCTTGATGATTTTCCATGCAGTTTCAGGCCCTGGGACAATGAAAACCAAACCTTCAATAATAATATTAGGTTAAACAGTTTATTGAATGGGTGACCTTTGTTTCTTTTCCTACATGCTGGTGTTTTTATTGACAAGCTCAATTTTATGGATTAGTGCATTGATGTTCATTTATGTTTGTATGCTCTGTTCTTCTGGAAAAAAATTCAAATCCTGTACATACAGTTTATAAACATATCTCATTTATAAAAAGCTTCCTCCCTTGAAATAATTTCTAAATTCAAAGGCTTTTTGTATATATTGTTGATGTATAGATTTTTTTAAAACATTTAACTGAGTAAATAATGATAGAAAGTTGCAGAACAAAAGCATATGGCCATGATAAATCAAAGGGCTTAAATATCCTTCTAAGGCATGTGTCATATTTATGGTCAGTTTGTAGGGCCACCCTTCCCATATTAATAAGCTATTTTCTTCCTTCAGCTCCACCAAAGACCAAACGACCAGGTCGTCGCCCCCGCCCTAAAACCACACGTAGTCCAGAAGTGCCCAAGTCCAAACCTGGTAAATGTGATATTCAGGGTTCCTATTAACATAGAAAATGCAATGTGGTAGTTTCTGAATCAATAGCCACCACCTACCTAAGTAGGTGTTCTTTAGGAACTAATATGATTGATTTTTATACTTGAGCATCTGTACTCACTTTCTATGTTCATATTATACACAATGTATATTTTATTTTTAGTTAGTAGATACACAGTGGAAAGATGATTCGCTAAGTGGATCATTGAAGTAAGGCAACTTAAATTGTTATATTTGAATCAGATATGGTGGTGCATGCTTGTAATCCCAGCACTCAAGGAGGCTGAGGCAGGAGGATCACAATTTCCAAGCTTGGTCTACACTGCAAGATCTTGTCTCAAAAAAAAAATTCTTATATTTGATATACACTCATGGCAGAAGAGGTGTGGGAAAGAAATAGGGAAAGGGGGATTATAAATGGGAAAAATAGAAAGGAAATCCTATTCAGAAAAAGTCCACAGTTTAGGTACATCTCTATAAATTAAGACATGTTTCCTTCCTCTGGATGTCATTTCTTGATATAATTAGTGTTCTTGGTTTTTGTTTTTTTGTTTTTTTCCTTCTGTAGCTCTGGAACCTGCCACAATACAATCGGAGCTATTGGTACCCACAATCGGTAATTCTGTGCCCTCCACTTGCTTTCACAGGTTGTCACTTTTGCTTTTCATGCTCTCCACCCCAGGCATGACTGCAATTCTACCACCCCATCACAATGTCATCCCATGCTCCCCTTCACATTTCCTCTCTGGGTCTGAAGAGCCTGATGACAGGAGAATTCTAGAATAATCTGGTATACTCATTTAGGGAAGGTTTGTGGTTTTGGACACAACTTCCTGGTTCTCTGCTGATGCTCTGTCCTTCAATCACATGTCCTGGTGTTAAGAAAGCCATTGACTCTTTCTCGGGGATTTCTGTGCGCATTCTGTACTGAACAAATGGTGAAAATTTTTCCAGCACTGTGGTTGTAATTTCATTGCTTTACTCATTCAACTTGTCAGACTCTCTCTAAGAAGCTGCATGAATAATGGCTTTTTTGACTTTTACATTTCTTTGAAAAATGCTTTCACTTATGTTTGAACAGCCAGGGACTGTTCTTCATCTAGGCTCCAGCATAAAACTCATTGCGGTCTTTGTAACTTTAGAATATTAGAAGTCCCAAGATGGTTTTATTGTTTTAGTATCAATGTTGATGACTATAATTATCTCACTGTGATTTGTCAGCATTCAAAATCAATTTGTCACTGCTCACTTTTAAATATTCCAAAAAGCAGTAGCCACATAACATTATTTCTCATGTGTAATATCAAGTGTTTAGGGATTATTGTCCAGGGCTCCTCCTAAGCAATTTTTGAATTTTTGTCTTACTATTTTTGTACCAAAGAAAACTTATCAATGAAGAAATAGAACTAATGTACTTTGTCCTCTTCGAAATTATATATATATATATATATATATATGTATATGTATATATATATATATATATATATCTGATGACAGTTATCGTTACTTTTGCTCAATGACACATTTTAAGCTTTCCCTGAAAGTCTGTTTTTTTTTTTTCAGGGAAAACTGATGGAAGTGTATAGTTAAAATGAATACTTTCCCCACTCTTCTTACATGCCAGGAATTAATTTTTGTGTATTTGTTGAATTTATACAGTGTGTTTGCTTATCTTATGTGTCTTTAATTTTGACAGTCACAGTCATGACTATTATGCTAACTTTTAATACCTTTTTCTTTAGCACCAAAACCATCCAAGAGACCTAAAACCACACACAGACCAGATGTATCCCAAATCCAGCCTGGTAATTACTACTTTCAATGCCTTGACCTATAAATAGGAAAACTGTGTGTAAGTAACATTAATTTTCACATCCACAGTTCATCTATGACACTAATTATAGTACCTTTTTTTCTTCAGATTCAGAACCACCAAAGCAATTACTTCCTAAGCCCCAAACCACAGCAAAACCAGACTTGCCAACAAGTAAATCTGGTAAACATAACTTCCAGTGCCTTAGTTTAACAAGCTTTTTATCTGTGGAGAGGTTATAAAAAATGTTGCTTGTAAATGTTTACATATCATATGAGTTATAGAACTCAAACATCATGGTTTTGTTCATTATCTTCTCAAAGTAGCCCCACTAATGTTTTAATTGCTAAATGAAGAAATCAATGTATGGGAAACTAGTAAATGTTACACCTGATTGTCTGATAGATGTCATCTCCTTGAAGTACTTTTAGGGTTTATTTTCTGAATTCATAATGAATAGAAGTTTGGTTTTTCTGTATATGGAAGATTTTTGTAAGTGATTTTGGTAATTATTGCTAAACAGTACACTCAGAAGCCTGACACTTGTTTTTCTTTAATAAGTACAAGTGAAGAAAAGCATACTAGCGAGAGATTGGCTTGTCTAAAATACCTATTGGCATTTTAAGGAGTGATTGCTAACTGATTTTCTATCACATAGGAAGATATTCATACAATAGTTTTAAAGATTCATTTGTTTTGTAATTGAAATTTTCTTCCAAGATTCCAGTTAGTATAAAATTCTAATTTTCTAGAGGACCTCTCCCATAATAAATAAGCATATCAAGAAGGGAGTTTATATCAACTTAGAATAAACTAGGTTTTCTATCTCCTGAATTAAATATTAATGAAAAGCTAAAACTCACTTTTGTTACTTATGTCTTTTTTTTTTATGATGCAGTCTTTGAGCCTGTTATGCTTGAGACTGAAGCTCCTTCTATGACCTTAGGTAAAATGCCTCTTTGGTCCATGGTTCTCTGGTCTTGGCCCTCTCATCTCATTCATCATTACATCATTATCTGTAATTCTCTTGTATGTGCGATTGTCATTGAACCTCTTTTTCATTCATTTCCAAAAATTATTTACTGTCTTGAACATAAGCCCATTTTAACATCAATTTAGGCACTCTTACATCTCAACTTCTAATGCCTGAATGTCATGCTTTCTTTGGTCACCTTCAGAGACATTCAGATTGACTGCACACTTGATACTATCAAGAGTCATAAGTACCATCTAGCCATCCTTTGGACCTGGGAATTTCAGAAACCTTTACTAGCATATATGTGCCATTTATGGATGTGGGAGGGAGCAAAAAGAAAGCTAGTTGTTGCGTGTGATGATGACACATCATTGTCTCTGTCCTGTAAAAGTCTTTTTTCCTTGATTCCATACTAACTCAAATGCAATTGGATAAGTTCATCTTATGACATGAAATTCCAAACAAAATAGACAATCAGTTATAAGTATTGGATTCATCATATTTTCCTGGATTCCTCTTTCTCTTCTGTGTGCCACTAATTCAGAAGATGCTCTCAAATGTGGCTTACACTAACTTCATGCTATGGTATCTTGAACAATCAGGGAAAGTCAATCTCTGTACAAATACTTAAAGGATTTTTGTCAATGAGAAATTTGAAGGTCACATGAAGTCTTCTTGATTTAATGAAAAATAACAGGATATACTAATTTAATACCAGTGTTGTCATTCTTAATTTCATATCTATGCATAATCATTTCAGGATATCATAGAAGTATAGAAATCCTATTTATCTATTCAAAAATTTGCATTATTATCTTTCAGGCTTTTTTCTTAATCATTTCTGTTCCTAACTTGAATAGTTATTCACTCACTATGCATTTGAGATAAATGAATAAATAAGGGAAAATAGTAAATGGCAATATCACATTTATTATGAAGAAAAGGCACAAATTTACCTTTGTACAACTGTCACCCATCTCTATTAAATAGACTAAGATTTTCCTAATTTATTTCACAAACACTGCTGCCCATAACAAATTAATAATTATGGTGAAAGCCTTTCAAATATCAACAGATATTTTCATAATAATTTCCAGAGTAATTTAAAATAACATGCCCAACCAAGACATGGTGGTACACACCTATAATCCCAGCAACTCAGGAGGCAGAGGCAGGACTGCAGATTTGAGGCCAGAAGCAGCCTGCATAACTTAGTGACACATTATCTCAATTTTTTAAAAAATGAAAAATGGGTTGGGGATGCAGCTCAGTGGTGGAGCACTTGCAAACTATGCACAAGGCTATGGGTTCAGTCCCACAGTACCACAAAAATTAAATAAATAAATAAATAACATGCCAGACAACTAAGAATTTTTCTTGAAGCCAGGCCTCCTATATACATAGAATCCAATTATCAAACACAGAAAAATACTTCCAATTGGCCTCACAGCTATTTGAAGTGCAAAGAGTATGCCTATATGGCAACATGATGGATATAAGGGCATGGCCGGTTGGCAGTAACAAACACTATTTTTCCAGGGTTCAGAAATGCTTCTCAAACATGACAGGGTTAAGAATATTCATTTTGAAGGTAGTTTTCTTTTTAAAATATTTTTTAATCTCTGTTGTTTTCTGTACTGCTTTTGGTTAATTCCTACCACAGACACTGAACCTGTAATTCTGATAATTGAGGCTCCAGTGACAACATTAGGTAATGACTTTTTATTGTCTTTAAGCATGTACATTTTCAACTCACTGTCTGCTCTATTACTGTCTAGGTCAAGGTCTTTCCCTCCCCCTTTTTATAAACTTTTCTCATCCCCTTCTTTCGTCATTCAACTATGTTTCACATTTTGAATGTATCAAAAGTGCTTAAAACGTGTTACTTAGTTATAAGCCTCTATGCAGTCAGTGTAGAGACTCTGTCCCCCAGATAATCCAAATTTATTAATGCTTCACAGAGCCTCATGATTCTATTCAAGTACTCTTTTATTTTAAAGCTAAATTTCAAATGCAATTAGGATGGCCTATGCCTTAAACATCAACTATAATTCTGTGGCCATCTTGCTTTCTGTTTTATTTATTTTTATTTTTTAGATAGATAGGACATTTTTGTCATGTACCAATGATTTTTTTCTCCCTTTATCGGTAAATGTTGGTGGGGTACAGAGTAATACAGCATTGGCTTTTTCCATTATGCAACTATTACATCACTTTTGATTATGCTTTTATCAACTTACAAGATTTATGGAACATTTTGACTAATATGTAGTAAAACTCATGTATACATTTGGGTTATATTTCCCTATTTTTCCCATGTACCCATGAAATTGCATAGTTTACACTGAGATTATCCTCTCCCCTTTATCCCTCTACATTGATTCTCCTCCCCATCCCACCTTCCATAATCTTTGCTTCCCTTTGCTAGTTCTGTCCCTCCTTATTTCTGTTCTTTATAGTGTCCCTTCTTCACTAAGCTTAACTGTGCATTTTTATATATCAATTTATGTAAAGGATTTTTCTTCCTTCAAGATTCAGCTCCCACATATGAGTGAGAATATATAGTATTTCTCTTTTTGAGCTTGTGTTTGTTCACTTGTTTGCTTCAGATGATGTTCTCCAATTCCATCCATTTTGCTGCAAATGACATTATTTCATGTTTTTATTGCTGAGTAGTATTCCATTGTATATATGTACCATATTTTTTTATTCATTCTTCTGTTGGTTGGCACCTTGGTTAGTTCCATATCCTTGCTGTTGGGAAGAGTGCTGCATTGAATGTGGAGGTGCAAGTGTCTCTGTGGTATGATGACTTGTCTTGCTTTGTGTACCAATGATCTTAGGATATAAAATATGTGTACTGTAATATTTTGAATGGGTTGTATGCCTAAACCAAAAAATTTCTAAGTACAATCTCCCCAAAACAGATTAGCCCAGGTCTCTCCCTGATATGATATTGATGTAGCATGTGTTTGTCTCCCTTTGCGTCTGAACCCTTTTTAAGAACCTGAAGCCAACAACTAGTAATAGAATTTTCAGAATAATAAAACAATATTGTATAATCTACTTTAAAAGAACTGTCAGTAGACCATAAAATATTTTTGCATACGCGTGACCAGAAGAAAACTCCAAAAGAGAGACAAATTTTCTTGAGATTCAAGAAAATCTAGGAAAATTTTAGAAAACTTAGAATCATGTGTAATTTTCTTCTTTCATTTCTGAAGTCACATGACTGTAATAACCAGTTTCCTTTCCTTAGCTCCAAAAATACCACAAAGAACAAGAACTCGTGGTCCACGTCCCAAACATAAAACCACCCTGAGCCCAAAGATACCTCACACTAAACCAGGTAAATAATTTGTGGTTCCTGGTCTGTGTCAAACCCCATTTGATGTGACACTGGGGTGGAAGTTTAACTTGCCACCTAATTACCTTTGTGACCCTTGAGGGTGAAGGTCCACATCATGGAAAGCAGCTGCTGCCAATACAATGCTGTTTGCATGAGGATCTCCCTGGGACCTGAGTGTTTTATTTATTTTTCTGGCATTCAGTACATTTTGCTCTTCCATTCTAGATCAGAAAAAACTTATCTAGTTAGGTATCTGGGGCTGGGATTTAGCTCAGTTGGTAGAGCACTACGCTGCAGTCTCTGAGGTCCCGAGTTCAATTCCCGCAAAAATGGGAGAAGGACCTGGCAATCCACTCCCAAGGCAATCCCGAAACAGTCAGCCATTGAAAACCCTATGAGGGTCTCTATGAGTCGGATACCGACTCGATGGCACCTAACAACAACAACAAGTTAGGTATCTAGTTAGCATATTTAATTCAAGTAATCACATGTTTTACTAAATGCCACATTAGCATCTGTGAGGGATGACTTAGTTGAAGGAGGAAGTTGCTCTTAAGATGTTTATAAATAGATATAAGGAATGTGGGCAATAGCAAATATTTATGAAATTTAACCAACTTTTAGGCACATAGTTAATTCTTGGAGAATCAAAAAAAGTCCATGGGCTGATATATGTAAGTGGACCTTGAAATTTGTAGCCTTTATTGATTTGTTCACTGGATGAGCAGGGATCATATAAATTGAGGGGGAAAGGTGTCTTATGTGGGGGTGACAGTAGAAAAATGGGAATGAGAAGTACCACTTAATTGTGAGAAAGGCAGTGTTTGCTTAGCTGGACAGCAATGATGTTTTTGGAGGATCCACAAAGAGGACCTTGATAGCCTGACTTCAGAGATTGGATTTGAGCCTATTGGCTTGTCCTCCTACTCTTTAGGGTCAGGTCTTTTCTGTCCTGATAACAGACAGATGCACTAATGAGTCTCATGGACTAAATGACCCTCTAGATCTAGCTATTTATATGCCTTTGTTTGAACAAAGCTCTTGGTCTTTTCCCAAAGTGGACTGTGAATTAAAAAGAGCATTGTCTCTTTTGGGTATTCATCACTATATCTGCTTAAATATATTGCCAATTGTATTTATCATGACCTAAGGCTTTGTTTTCCAGTCTATAGTGTTATAAATTATACTTTTACATTCCTTCCTCATAATTGTAAACATGTTATTAAGTACCTAAAAAGTTTTTAAAGCAGAGTTTTCTATTATATTATCTGGTAATATAAAAACAAGCAACACTTTGTAGCTATGTAGAGATCCTAAGGATATAACTGTCATGAAAGTAAATATCTAAGGACCTTCACTTAAGAACTTTAAAATTTTTGCTTTGTGACTATAGAATCAATGGTAGGTGGTAAAATTCATTTTTGAGGAATCTGATGGCTTTTCTCATGTGTTTAATCATTTTCTCTTTTAATTGTCTTTGATCACTTCTTCCACCAGACTTTGGACCTAGTACTCCTGGGCCATCATTAGGTAATGAGTATTTATGTCCTTAAGCAAGTGTTTTTTCTTATTCATTGTCAAGCTTTGCTATGGTGCCGAGAGGATGATGGTATCATCCCCTTTCATCATCCAATTATAGTGTCCATCTTAAAATATCAAAGGCTTGCTTGCTTTTTAACAGAAACGTGGGTGGACTTAATTCAAGACAGTCGTCTCCTTCATATCCCACCTTGAAATTGTGTTGTGTTAATCTGAGTCTTTGAACAGTACTGTTTGTTAGAGCCAAGATCTAAATGTTTCCCTGTGCCCTTACTTTAGATCAATGCTTTATCAGTGATGACAATGTGAAAATTTTTAAAGCAGTTTACTTTTTACATTTCAAATTCTGTATAAGCATTTTTTTGCTCTGATGTTTCAGTGAATTTTGTAGATTTACTCTAGTACATTACTAAGTGGAAAATTTGCCCAGGCCTACTCATCTTAAATTATAAGTGAATGTTATATACACATGTATGGCAATGTCACAAAGAGACCCATTAAGTTGTACCCTAAAAAACTACTAATAAAATAAGATTGCTGGGGAAAAAAAATAAGTGAATACTAAAGGGTTGATGTGAGCCGCTCTCACACCGATAGAGTTGGCCAGTGATTGGTTGTAATAGTTTAAATATAGAGACATGTTTGAGAAAATAAAAATAGCTCCTAGTTTCCTCCTCCTCCTTCCTCCTCCTCCTTCCTCCTCCTCCTCCACCTCCTCCTCCTCCTCTTCTTCTTCTTCTTTTTTGTGACACTTGGGTTTTGAATCCAGGGCCTCACACATATGTTGCAAACACTGTACCACTGGGCTGCACCCCTAGACCATTTTTATTTTCTTATCTTGAGACAGGCTCTTGCTAAATTATGCCAGCTGCCTCATGCTTCAAACCTGCGACTCCTACCTCCACCTCCCAAGTTGCTGGCATTATAGGCATGAGCTACTACACCCAGCTTTATCTTCATTTCTGAAGCATAATTATATGTGTAATTTCTGTCCCTGGAGAACTCAGTTATTAAAGAAAACCTATAAATATACTAAAGGAGAAAATTTCAAGCCCAAGTGGCAAAGTCTTGTCAAACTCAAACAAGTTTTAGAAAACTTAAAGCCATATTATATCATACTAGGCACAGTTTTTGGCAGCATCAGCACTGTATTAATCCTAAATTTTCTTCCTTCAGCTCCAACAACAAAAAGAATTCGTCATCCACGGCCCAAAACTAAAACCACGCCCCATTCAGAAGTAGCGCAGACAATGCTGGGTAAATATGTTGTACTAGTCAGCTTGTTCTTGCTGTGGCAGAGAAACTGACCAAGGCAAATATATGGGGGAAGAGATATTTATTGTGGGCTTACCATTAGAGGATTTTAGTCCATCAAAGCAGAAAGTAAGATATCAGGGCAGGCAAGGTGGGACCTGTGGTAGATACTTACATGTTTGTGACCAGGAAGCAGAGAGGGCTTACCAGATGCAGGGGTCTGGGGAAACACCTCCAAATGCCCACTCCCCATGACTGCTTTCCACCAAGCTAGATCTCACCTCTCAAAATTCCATAACATTCCAGGACAGCGCCACCAGCTGGGGACCAGTGTTCAAATACATGACTGTTGGGAGACATTTAGATTTAAGCTATAACAACATGTGGTTTGAGGTTTCAAGAATTGACAGTCTACCCCTAAATTCTATGCACGTATGACATACTGAGGCATGCCATATATATATGAGAGAGAGGCATGCCATACATATACACATATAAATATATACACACACATAGAGAGATGTATGCCATACACACACATAGAGAGAAGCATGCCATATATACACACAGAGAGACATGCCAAATATATAATATATAATATATATATATAATATAATATATATACACACATATACACACAGAGGCATGCCATATATATATACACACATATATATGAATATATACACACACAGAAGCTTGCCATACACACACACACACACACATACACACACAGAGGCATACTATGCACACACACACACACACACACATAGAGGCATACTATATATATATATATACACACACACACACAGAAGCATGCCATATACACACACATATACATATACACAGAAGCATGCCACACACACACACATGCACACACACATATCCACACAGAGGCATGCCATATATATATATATATATATATGTATATATATATCTATATACACACACACACACACACACACACACTCAGAGAGAAGCATGCCATATACACACACACATAGAGAAGCATGCCACACACACACATACACAGGCATGCAATATATATATATATATATATATATATATATACATATATATATATATATATTTAAAAGTAAAAGCTACTGGTAAGAAGAACATGAGATGGCTGAGCACATCATGTTTCCTTTTTAGGCATCTCCTCCATCAACGACCATTTAATTCACCTCTCTTATTATTTGAGTCCATTCACATCTTAAAGTCAGAGCTGCTCAGTATAGTCTTGAGCTGGCATAATCTGTTCAAATCAACTACTTCTATTAAACCCCTTCTAATTCCCCCAAACTATATCATCCCATACCTCAGAAAAGCAGAAGGTATATTTTATTACTTACCAATTGATTTACACTATAGCAGCAAACAAAAACTATTCCTGCATAAACAGCTAGAAAGTAACATAAGGCAAAATGCTCATGCAAATATAAAATAATTTCTTGACTGGCATAAAAGCTACATACTAGGTCCCTGGTAAATAATTAGAGGAAAAAAATATCCAGGATAATTTGGAAGAAAGCAGCACAAAATTTGAATGAGTGGAAGGATAAGGGAATGAAAGCTGGTGAACAGGGAATGTGTTGACCCTGACTTGCTAGGCAGAGGGTAATCTGTTGATGCTCATGTATTGAAGGGGCCCATTGAATGAATTTATGGGGGGAGGCTGGAGTTTAATTTTGATCCAGTGGATTTTAGGTTCATCCTTCTTAGGACCAGGCCTTTTCTCTTATTAGAACTAAAGATATCCAGGCTAATGATGACAAAAACTAAGAGCTGATTCTTTAAGTTTAATAATGCTCTATTAATAAAGAACTTCATCTCTTAGTCTCTTTTGAGAGTTACCGTGTGTGCTGGACAAACCCTTGGGTGACCCACAATACCTCCTTCCTCCAGGGGTTAGGAGCTTTTTATAATTTACCCCCTCCCTCTTCCCTTATTCTCTCTCTTCTCTCCCCATCTTTCTCTCCTAAACTAGCACAGCAGATACACAGGCGGTAATATCCTATCACCTTTTTCTTTTTTCTGTTGGAAGCAAGTCACAGGTCCAGCACATGTGCAAGGGAGCTTGCAGACACAAAGCTTTGTGTTTGTATTAATACAAAGGTGTTAATACCAGGGGCAAGAATTATTGAAAATCACAATAGAGTCTGTGTACCACAGTCTGTTGATATTCAACTCTCTGAACTGTTTATTGCATCTGTCATTACCAGTTATTATTTATGATGGATGCTTTTACCATTTTTGGCTTCTAAAAAAGTGTTGGTTATCTTTGCCACATTGTTTTTCTAATAACAAATCAGTTTTTCTAGTTTCTAAGTGTTCATGTTAGTTCAATTCAAATGATCAATCAACAGTGAGATTTTATATTTCAGAATTTACCTCAGAGAGAGAGAGAGAGAAAGAGGTAGAGAGAGAGAGAGAGAGATTCAGCATAGTCCCAAGGTTACGAATGATTGTCCTCTGAATCAAATAAATACCTGGTAAATATTTGGAGAAATAGTCAAAGGAAAAAATAAGTTCACTTTCACTTGAGAATATTAAAAATTAACGCTGTAGCCTTAGAAACATTTTTTTCCATTGTGAGATGAATTTTCTGACTTTGATGCATTCACAAGTTCTCTTTGGTTTCTTTTATTCATTTGATCAGTTCCTGGCACAATCCATGAACCAGTTATTCTTATAACTGAGGCTCTGGAGACAACACTAGGTAATGACGTACTATGTCCATCAGCACCTGCAATTCTTGCCCATTTCATCGCCATCATAATCACAGCTTCTCCTACTTCACAAAGCTTCCTCATCATCGCCTACCATTCAATTACTTAATATATTGAAGAGTATTAAAACAATTTCTTGTCTTTAAGGGACCCAGCTCTGAAGTTAGCTTGAAATAGGTGGTAGGTAGGTAGGTAGGTAGGTAGGTAGGTAGGTAAATGGGTGTTGTTATTAGATTCGTCTCATAGTGACCCCGTATACAACAGAACAAAGCACTCCCTGACACTATGCCATGCCTGGCACTATTGCCAGTGCTTCTTTGCTATTCACAGTGTTTTCAATGCTGGATTGTTTCTGGAGTGGATTGACAGGTCTTTCTCCCTAGCCTGCAGCAGCTGGTATTCCCAAGCAGTCTCCCATCCATGGACTAACCAGAGCAACCTTGCTTAGCTTCGGAGATCAGGCAGGATCAGATGTCAGGGTGCTATGGCTGCAGACATCTGCAGTGTAACACCTTTAAATTCATGGTGTCTCTGCTCCCATGTAACATTTTAAGTCACATTCTTTGTTAATGAGTTTCAGACACAATAAATGGGGCAGTGTACTTGTGCCTCATTCAGGCTGAGTAAACTGACACAATCTATTATGGTGAGATAATTCTTTTGCAGATATCAATTCCTACACTTTTACTATCTGCATGCTTCTATTTTTGTTTTGCCATTTTAGATAACCTTGTTTTTATAAATAGTAAAATAGAAAATGTGCTCAAGGTTGATAAATTTAAGCTACAAATACTATCATTAGTATGAAATCAATCCACATCTATACACACACACACACACACACACACACACACACACACACCATAACTCAGCAAGGTTTCTGTACTTTTTTCATTCAGTAATTCCTAAGAGAATCTCTTTGAAGTATTCTTGATATATCAACTCATGTTTCTGCATGATTTTTGTTTTTTCAGAGAAATGTAAATGATATAAAGAGGCACATTTTCAAGATAGAGACAAATATCTCAAGCTCAAAAGAAAACTTTCCTGAAACTCAAGAAATTATGCTAAGTATAATCTTAGCCACAACTTCTAGAATCCAAAACACTGTATTAACCTAAGTTTTTCTTCCTTCAGCTCCAAAAGTACCTCAACGTCGTCCACGTCCACGTCCACGTCCACGTCCACGTCCCAAACCCAAAACCACACGGAGTCCTGAAGTATCACAGACAGAATTGGGTAAATGTATAGGTCCTGTCCTGATAAAGGAATCCTAGTTTCTATCCCAGTGGGGCCCACAGAACGTAAAATGACAAGTCAGGGTCAGTGACTGATTCCACATCAGACCAGGTGATAAGGAAGAGGATGGGGAGATGGTGCCCTAGCTTACCTTCCTATACTCTGTTGATTAGGATCTTCTCTCCTATGTTTATTTAATTTACTTGTCACTCAATTTTCTTCATCCTATCAAATGTGTGGTGAACTGAAACAGAGAACAAATGTATGTTTGTATCCATGGGAGATTATTTCTGAGCCATAGTAAGTTTCTAGAGCATGCCTTGGCAAATATTTTCTCTGTAGTGTCAAAGAGGAGATATTTTTGGCTTTGTTGGCCACATAGTCTATGTGGTATATTTTTTCCATCTTCTTCCCCCAGCCCTGCAACTGTTTACAAACAGAAACATCATTTTTAGGGGAAAATGATCCTTGGAGGAGGGTGACAGAGAGGTTCAGAAGGATAGGCATGCGCATGAGCCAGTCAGAGGAGGCAATTTGTGCTCACCAGTGGAGGCTCTTAGACTTCCAGGAATTGATCAGAACATTTCATTGAGGCTGCTGCCGCTAAATGGCCACATAGAACCAGCTAAGAACTTGATGTTGGATTTGGAAATTTGGATGACAGCTGAGAATCCATACACAGTCTGGGGTTCTCTGGGCATGGGACAGAGGGATGCCCTGTCTGCTGCAGGTAGATTGGCTGCCCTTTATCCTGCTGTCTTAAGTATTCAAGCTGGACAAAGCTTGAGGGTCTTCCCAAAGATGACTTTTCAGTAAGGTGGATTTGGTCTATGTACTAGCTGTGTATCACCATAATGAAATACTTGACCCAGATTACTTATTAAGAGGAAGAGGTTTATGTAGCTCACAGATTTGGAGGTTCACACTCCAGATGCACAGTGTGAGTTTAAGGGCTGCTCTTTGGCCACATCACCTCATAGTACAGAAGGCAATGGCAGGGGCAGAGGCAGGGCAGGAGCAAGTGAGTGATGACATCTCACACCAGGAGGAGAGAGGACACGAGGCACCAGCCTTGATCTTTATAATTATCCTTTCTCAGGAACTCAAGAGGTCACATAAGAACTACCAAGGGGTCTTGCAAACTATCTTACAACCTCACTGACCTAAGTAAGGACTTCTTACTGTGGGGACCATGTCTTTAATCACCAAGGACCCTTGTGGGGAACACAACCATGGCAGTCTATGTTGGTATATTAGATCATCAAACATCAAAGAATGAGAATAACTTAAAGGCATTTTACATGTGCCATTATCAAATACAAAGTTTATATCAATGCCTCCAAAGAGAGACATTGGCATCTAAGGGCAGAGATGCCATGTTCCCTTATCTCAGAAGGTTAACCATATTTGCTTTGTGTGTTGAGACATGTTATCCTGGTTAATGATTTTTGAAGTGAATATTCTGAGCTTTTCATAAATTTTATTTATTTTTTTTATTATTTTTGGCCAGTTTCTACTACAGTCTTTGAACCAGTTACACCTATAAAAGAGACTCCAGGGACAGCACTTGGTAATGACACATTTTGACCTTCAATTATTTTCTCTATTCACTATCAAATTCATTATATGTCACTATTCAATTGCATCCTCCATGTTAAGAGAATCGAACATGCATAAAGTAAGTTGCCTCTTGTTTATAAGAAAGCCATGCATTGATCTAGTTTAGGATATTGTCCTGCCTTGTAACTTACTTAAAAATATTTTCATGTCACTTAACAGTTTTGGTTTAACCAGAATTCTTTGTTAAGGTATATTTCATATATACTTGGGGTTATCTGTCTCTGATCCTACAATAGGAAAATTTCTTGATACATCCTTTGCGTATGTACCTTTTTATTTAGCTATTTTTGTTTATTAATATTTGGGCAATATGTTTTAGTAATATAGTCAAGGTTAATAAGTTTAGATAATCAACTCCATCCTTAGTGTGAATCTGATTCTCCTCCTTCCCTACTGTAGTTCAGAAGGTTTTTCAACCATTTTAATCTAGTCAGGAAACTCTAGAAGGATGTGATTTTAAAAAAATACCAATCATAACTCCCTAAATTAATAATTTCATTTTATATGTCAAGTTTGTCCCCAAAGAACCTTCAATGACAAAAGAAGATATAATAACACAGTAGATTGTAAAAATTTTTTATTAGAAAGATACCTTTCCTGAAACCAAGAAAATTCGTCAAGCTTTGTAATACTTGAGGATTCTTTAAAACTTTATAATCTGGAGAACCATAAACTTTAAAATAACTAAAGGTTAACTCCTACTTCCAAAAATGTCTCAAAGGACACAAACTTACAGCAATTCCAAGGCCAGATGTGCCCAAAGAGGACATCAGATAAATACAGACTCCTTGGTTTAAGGAGCCTGTGAGCTCATCTAGCCCAAAGCCTTACTCATGTTAGGCAAGTGCTCTACCAGAGACCAGGTCTCTTTATGTAGCTCAAGCTGGCCTTGAACTTGCTATGTAGCTCAGGCTGGAAATGTCAGCCCACACATGTACCCACTAGTGAAGGAATCCTGAGGGACTATTATCCTCTTAGGGTTGGCAGGGAGTTTATGATTCAAAGAGATATGTATAATCTTTCCTCTAACTTGGGGAGGTAGACAAAATGTTTTACTCTTTAGTCTGCAATGATTTGAATCAATTTTAGTTCTTTGTGTAATGGATGTTTTGGTATTTCAGAACTTTTCCTGTAACTATAATTTGATAAACCTAGATGTTCTCTTTATTCAACATCCCCAAAAGAGCAAGTTATTTTTACATGCTTATGAAGAATGATTAGAAACATTTAAGTACGTGGATAAGATGTCCTTGTCAAAGTCTTTCCTATTTGATTCAGATAATCGAACACTATACCTAGAGGTATGGTTTGCCTCTAGTGGTGCTAGAGGAGACTGAAGGTGTTGACTTTCCGGAGATGGACTACTAGCTATAGAATGGCCAGTCTGGACAGGATGGTGGTTTTCCTCTGAGTTGGTTCCTAGGTCTGGTTTACTAAAATACCACACACTGAGTCTCTTAGGCAACAGAAGTTAATTTCTCCCATTTCTAGAGGCTACAAATCCAAAATTAATGTGTACACAGGTTTGATTTCTCCTGAGGCCTCTTGGTGGCTTGCAGAGGGCTACCTTCTTGCTATGTTATCACTTGGCATTTTTTTTCCTCAAATGCATCCCTGATATCTCTTCCTCTTCTGATAAGGACACAGGTTGGATTAGGACCCCACCCATATAATCCATTTGAATTCAGTTACTTCTTAGTTCTTATCTCTAAATACAGTACATTGGGATTTAGAGCTTTGGCATATGAATTGTGAAGACACAATTCAGTTCATAATACCTTTCGTCCAGAAATTTAAAAGATATATATTCTGGAGGCAATATTAGAATGGCAAGATTTACTTTGTAGTGAATGTTATGACTCTATACATTAAAAAAAAAAAAACTTTTATTTTGTTTCTTCCATTCCTGTCATAGACCTTGAACCTGTTACAGACCTTGAACCTGTTACTTTTAGACCTGAGATCCCTGGGACAACATTAGGTAACAACCCTGTGCTATTTGCCAAGTGCTTCTGCTGCTCATTGTACAGTCGATTCAGTCTCAGTTTCCCTGATGTGGCTTTTTCTCCTCTATGAGATGGTGGCCATCACCCTGTGTTGCCATTTAATCATTTCCACTTTCTAAAGGTCTTTTTAAAACAAGTTTCCTGTTGTTTTTATAGAGCCAGGTATGAGATTAGTTCAAACATTAACCTGCTCTGTGGCACATTTGAAATTGTCATTGTATCTTGTACTTTATTGAACAATAATCTTTATTAAAGCTTTCATGGCAAGGACTGTTTTTTCCCAAAATTGAGGAAGTTTTATGACTTCTCAGTACAAGTACAAAACTTCATCCTTGAGTGAGCAACTCAACTGTGTCCGTGAATTTGCCCAGAAAGCACCATCAATGATAAAGACATGTTGGTATAAAATGAGTAAAAAAGCAAAACTAAAAGGACAGTTACCTGGAACTTTAGAAAATCTGACAAGTTTTGGGAAAACCTATCCTCAGTTTCTGGAACCATAAGACCTAGTATAACAAAGGCTTTTCTTTCTTCAGCTACCAAAATATCACAAAGAACTCATCGTCCACAGCAACTCAGACCTAAAACTACACCACAACCTCAAGCACCTCAGACCAAACCTGGTAAATTTGTAATTACTAAGGGTGAGCCTTGGCAGTTTGCCTCATTGCAGACTCAAAGCAATGCCAGTGGTGGTCAGTGACAGCTCTTATTCTCCCTGAGTGTGGTGAGGAGATCAGGCATCACTAAGAACTCTTCTGCTCAACTTTCAAGGAGAATACGGCAGGGTGAGACCCAACTGGTGCCAGAGTACCTTATCCTTTCTGTGAGACCCTTCTTTGAAACTATGTATGTTGTTGTTATTGTTGTTGTTATTGTTGTTGTTGTTGTTAAGTGTTGTGGAGTTGGGTCTGACTCATAGCAACCCCATGTACAACAAAATCAAACACTCCCCAACACTGCTGTGCCTGGCACTATGTCAGTGCTTCTCTGCTGTTCAGAAGGTTTTGGATGGCTAATTGCTTTGAGATTGTTTCGGGAGTGGGCTGCCAGGTCCTTGTCCTATTTTGTGATGCTAGGGATTGAACCCAGGGCCCCAGAGTGCAGAGTGGCACCCTACCATCTGAGCTAAACCCCAACCTAGAAAGTATATTTCTTACTATTAAATTCCATTCAAATATATATATATATATATATATATTGAACCCAGGGCCTTGTGCCTATATGCTTTGCAAGTGCTGGACCACTGAGCTGCACCCCCAGCATACCCCTTTTTCTTTTTACCTTTAGTGCTGGACCACTGAGCTGCACCCCCAGCATACCCCTTTTTCTTTTTACCTTTTTTTGAGACAGGGGCCTGCTAAATTACGCAGACTATCTCTGGTCTCAAACTTGTGATCCTCCCACCTCGGCCTCCTGAGCAGCTGGAATTACAGACGTGCGCCACCATGCCTGGCCCATTCAAATCTTAAAAGTGAAGTTTTTTCAGCAGAGCAGTATATTTAGTTCAAGTAAACAGATCCTAAGTCTCTTACATATTTCCAGACTCACATTGGCAACCATGGGTGATATGCCAACTGGAGGAGTTTTATTTTACCTCTAAAATAGTAGAATTGAGGATGTGCTTGCTTGACAAAAACATAAATTAATGATTTATGGATTAATGATTTATGGATAAAGGAAAAGATGGAGGGTGGCTGGATTTGGACCTTGAGCCCACTATAGGATTTATATCAATGGAGACAAGAATGAACCATAGTAGGATGACTGGGGATGTGCAGGGTCAGCCAGAAAGGCATTCTAGTCCAGATGGACTACTTACAGATGGTTAGAATATGGCTGGCGATGATGCTCCATTTGAAAGGTCCATCAGGCCAGTTGAAGGAGAGTTTTGAGGATTTGATTCAGGAGCTTGGATTTGATATACATATAATTGTAGTCTTTAATTTCCATTTTTAAAAATGGACTTAAAGGAGGTAGATTCTCCACTGGGTGTTACAGACTGGTGACCATCTTTCTGCTGCTCTCTTACATACCATGATTTGGACAGAGCCCTTAGATTCTTTCTGTAGATGGATTCTTAGTAAGATCAACACAGGCAACTTTGCTGATTAAGTTTCATATCTGTTTTAAACTTATAATCTGTTGCATCCATGTTTACTTAATATAGTAAATACTCATGTTCAGTTTCCATAGAAGTTCAGGATAATTATATTTTTAAACATAATTTATTTTCTAAGATTATATTAAGTAAATGCATTAAAATATTTTCCAGGGCAGAGTTTTCCACATCAGGTAGAATACATTTGTTAAAATCCTAGGAGAGTTCCATGTTCACTTCATTTTTTTTTAAAGACAATATCTCACTATGTCTCTCTGGCTGGCCTATAACCCTATATGTAGCCTAAAACTCATGGGAGTCCTCCTGCCTCAGCCTCTCCAGTGCTGGGATTATAGGTGTGTACCACAATGCCTGGCTTTCAAGTACACTTCTTTAAGATACCAGTCACCTTGGCAACATAGGCAGCCTATGCTGCTTGGCGAGACCTTGTCTCAAATTAGAAAAGGAGCTGGATGTGCAGTTCAGTGGTGGAGCACTTGCCTGGCATGTGTGGGCCCTGGATTCAATCCCAAGCACCACCAAAAACCAACTGACCAAGCAAACAAATAAAAAGCCTCAGGGTAATTCAGAAACTAAGTCTAAAACCAACTAAGATTAAAGTTAACCAAATCTTCAAACTCTTTCCCTAAATTAAGGAGTTAATTCTTTTTCTTTTTTTTTTTTTTAGAAGAATTGGTAGATTAGTAAAATGTGTTTAGGTATGAATTTTCTAACTCCTTGTACATTTTTAAATCTCTTTGGTTTACTTTGTTGTTTTTGGTCAGTTCCTGCTATAGTCCTTGAACCTGTCACTCCTAGACCTGAGGCCCCAGGAACAACATTAGGTAATGTTGATTCACTGTATATTCAGTAAGCCTCTTCCTGCTTATTGTCATGCCTAGAGTTTCAACTTGCTTCATGTGACAATGCTGTCATTCTTCATGCCCATTCAATTGTATTCCACTAAAAATTATGAAGACTCTTAAATCCTCTGTTTTAACAACTATTTCAGGGCATTTGTTTGCTATGTAACCTACTTGAAATTGTCATGTCATTTTGCATTTTGATTATGTAGTGTTTGTGCTAAAGTCAAGATTCAAATATATCACAGGTCTCTCCCTCCCCCCTTTCTTTTCTAGACAGATAAATCCATTAATAACTCTCACAGGGCCAGGAGGATGCATTACCCATTTACATTTCACTCTTTTTTTTATTTGGGTAACATTTTATTATTTGTATAGGTAGTAATGTGTTCTTCTTATAAATAGTTTCACAGAGAACCTGTTAAAGATTGAAAGATTAAATTATAAGTCATAAATCATAGATTTAATTGGACCGTCCTTCGGTATCCATTCAAATGTAGGACTGGTTCCTAACAATTTCAGTGCCAGTCAAGCTGCCCTATGAAACTCAGACTATAATTACCCACTTTATTTCTTGAATTAAATGATTTTTTGTGTTCACAGAATTTCTTGTGATGGAAGAAAATATATAGAGTATATGTGACAAAAGTCTAAGACTAAAAAGTCAACATCTAACAAGCTATAAAGTGTAGTTATGTTTTTACTTCCCATAACTTCCAGAGACATAGATAATGTAAGTATATGGTAACCCCAAATTTCTTCCTTCAGCTCCCAAAACACCACAACGGAAACGTCCTCCACGACCCAGGCCAAAACCCATACCAAGTCCTAACGCACCTGAGTCCAAACCAGGTAAACCTGGTGTTCCTGTTTGAAAGAGTCCCAGCAGCCTGACCCAGCATGGTCTCCAGAGTGATCCCAGGGTTGGGACTAACCAGTATATCCCTGTGAGAGTGAGAATGCAGTTCAAGGTGGCAGTAGTTGTGCCACAGGGGTGTGAAGGAGAACATGGCTGCGGGAGGTTTGTGGGGAACTGGATACCTTGCACTTCCTATGTGCAATTGTCTCTGTGCATTTTAATAACTTCCATTTATCTCTTAAAAATAAACTTCAGAAAAATTAGGCATATTCAGTTCAAATCAAAAACTATTTATCAAGGGCCTTCAGTATCCTGCAAATCCTATCTATATGTTCAGAATATACATTAGCTCTGGGAAACATTTTTGGGTCCTCAAACCTGCAAGAAACTTGGGAATAGAAATCTTTCTTGATAAATAAGGTACAAGATGGCATTGTTGTTGTTAGGTGCAGTTGAGTCAGGTCTGACTCATAGGGACTCTATGCACAACAGAACAAAACACTTCCTGACTCCGTGCCATCCCCAGAATTATGTCAATACTTTTCTGTTATTCAGGCTGGGATTTAGCTCAGTTGGTAGGGCACTGCGCTGCAGTCTCTGAGGTCCCGAGTTCAATTCCTAGCACTGCAAAAATGGGAGAAGGACCTGGCAATCCACTCCCAAGGCAATCCCGAAACAGTCTGCCATTGAAAACCCTATGAGAGTCGCTATGAGTAGGATACCGACTTGACGGCACCTAACAACAACAACAACAACAACTCTGTTATTCAGAGGGTTTTCAGTGGCTGTTTCGGGATTGCTTTGGGAATGGATTGCTTCTCCCATTTTTGTGATGCTGGGGCTCGAACCCAGGGCCTCAGCACAGAGCAGCCCTCTACCAACTGAGCCAAACCCTAGTCCCAGAAGATAGCATTAGGCTGTATATATGCAAAGAAAGATTGATTTTTGGGTGCTACCAACAAGATATGCTAGGTACCTAAAGTTTTGGAGTAAGGAAACATAGATTGGGGAGTAGAGTCTTAAAATGACTGAAGTACATGGATCAGTAGAAGGCTGAGAGGAGTAAAATCAGAAAGAAGAGGCATAAGAAGAGACCAGGCAGAGGAATACTGATGTAGAGGGTATCTTCAAAGTTGCAGTCAAGAATGCTCTGAGGCTAGAGATATAACTCAGTGGGAGAGTGCTCGATTTGCCTGAGCAAGGCTCTGGGTTTGGTCTCCCACACTACCCAAACAAAGCAATCAAAACAGTCAAAACAAGCCCTTTCTGATCTCAGAGGGTGTGTGGACATCCATGGTGGAGATTCTTAGGAGCCTGAAGGAGCAGCTGAGATTTGGTCTGGTAGACATCAACAAACTTTTCTTTCCCTGTGAAGGCATGTTCATTCATTGCTTATGATGGAGAGATCACCCTTCTCAATTCGTCATGCTGAGGCCTCGATCTCTTTTCAAATATGAGTTCTTAGCAATATCCACACAGTCCACTTTGGATTATTAAGTAGGTAAAGAATGAATAATAGGTACCTCACTTAGATATAGCCAAATAATAGGAAGTCAACTGCCTACTCTTAGTTTAATAGTCTTTAAAAGTTTCTAGGTAGTTCCAGAAACTATATTCTACTAGAAAGCTTCATTTTGGAGAAAATGTTTCGTCTTCACTCATTTAAAACAATCACTTTGTTTATTTTTAATACTTTCTGTCAGTTCCTGCTGCAGAGCTTGAACCTGTGACACTCAGCACTGAGACAGGGGTGGCAACACAAGGTAATGACACTTTGTGATCCTCAGTAAGTCCTCCTTGCCCTGTTGTCACACTCACTGCATCAATATCATAGTCATAGTTTTTTCTTCTTTCTAATATTGTGTCATCATCCTCTATTATTATTTCATGACATCTTCATTCTAAAAGTATTGAAAACTCTGGCTCTTAAAAGAGTCACCTCTTGTTTTTAAGACATGCGTGTGTGAACCTAATTCAGGTCATCTGTTGTGTCTGTCACCATCTCATCATCTTGGGTGTTTTTTAACTGGTGTTTTAGTAAATGTGACTTTAAAAGGCGGTTTTCTTAATTCTAACAATTACTATGGTGCCAGGAAGTTTTCTGGAGGATCTAATGTTCTATTTATTTAATTATTCTTCACTCATTTTTACTATCTGTGTTATTCTTTTATTGGCATTTCAGTTAATTATATATATGGTCTTCTTTTAGTAAATAACGAATGAGAGTATAACTGATCACCACTACCACCAGGATATTTTAGCCGTGATTCCCAACTTTATAGAGAATCTTACTGTGTAATGCAAGCTAGTCTCAAACTCATGATCCTCTCACCTCAGCCTCCTGACTGCTGGGATTATAGGCATGCACCACCATGCCTGGCTCCTTTTCATTCTGTAAGAGTTCTATCAACCACTTTTCCTTGACTTAACCACATCATTTTGTATATGACTCTTATTCCCAATGGACTTATTGTTGCTTATTTATGACTCTTATTCCCAATTGTAAAAGGAAACATGCTATTATAATAAGGATGTTGTTGTTGTTGTTAGATGCCGTCGAGTTGGTATCCAACTCATAGCAACCCTCTGTACAACAGGGGAAACATTATTGTCAGTGCTTCTCTGCTGTTCACAGGGTTTTCAATGGCAGATTGAGTTTTGGGAGGGGGTTGCCAGGTCCTTCTCCCAAGCCTACAGCTTCTGGTGTTCCCAGGCGGTCTCCCATCCAAGTACCAACCAGGCCCGACCCTGCTTAGCTTCCAAGATCTGATGGGATCGGATGCCACAGGGCTACAGCTGCAGGCTATAATAAGGATAAGAGTTTCAAATTAAAAAGTTTGAAAAGACGTTTTTTAAAAAATATGAGAAAATGTAATAAGTTTTAAGAGACTTAGAGCCACAGTTCATGCCACCCCTGAACTT
The DNA here is from genome assembly GCA_007922755.1 of Pedetes capensis. Lineage (NCBI taxonomy): Eukaryota > Metazoa > Chordata > Mammalia > Rodentia > Pedetidae > Pedetes > Pedetes capensis. The sequence continues at coordinate 86,661 of VMDO01001830.1, forward strand.
CTCAACTAAAGACCCTGTAATAACTGAAAGTTTTCTTTCCTCAGCTCCTAAAACACCAAAAAGGACTCATCGTCCACATCCCAAACGTAAAACCACACCAACTCCTGAGGCCCCTCAAACCAAACCGGGTAAATGTGGATTTGGGGTTACAGGAGTGCCTCCTAGCAGCTCTTGGGATTCTATGACTAATGCCAACAGTAGGAGTGGTGGCCTGTGTGGGTGAAGGCACAAGGTGATCTGCTGCTGCCATCATTGTTGAGTTTGCAGGGGAAACATACTTGGAGACCTGAGTGGCCCCTGAACTCCTTATGCTTTCTGCATAATGTTCATTATTTACTACTACTTATTTTGTTTCATTCTTCTCTTAAGGACAAAATGTCAATGTCGTAAATAGTACTAAGCTTTTAATTTCAAGAAACAAGCATTAAGTGACTTCCATCTCCCCATAACCCCTCAACAGCTGTGATCATTATACAGAAGTAGGAAGCTTGTGTTTACTTCTCAATCTGTGGTACATTCAAGGTGAAAACCTGCCCCAGTAGGAAACATACAAAAATTGAACCAAGGCAATGTGTCTCTGCAAATCAAACTTATTTTTTAGGGTGCCATAAATATCTGTGAGCTTAGAGAAAGACAAGTTTGTGGAGGACAGGTATGAAGGCTTAGAAAAAAAAGATATGTCTTAAATTCTTAGAGAAGAAAAGAGACAGAAGGAATGGAAGTATAGATCCCAACCAGAGGGCACAGGCTTCCTGGAATAAGTAGAAAATCCTACATCTAAGAGGTGATAAGAGTACTGTTTAGAAGGGTCCATAAGAGTAGTAGAAGTCCTTGCAGGAGTGATTTAGAAGTTTGGATCTGACTTCAAAAACGTTAGTGATCTTTCATATCCATTTAGAATACCACCTTTTTATTACTAGAGCAGTAGCTGCTCTGTCAGGTACTACACTCAGTGGATAATCCTGTTTTGTTGAGTATCTTTGTCTCAAATGAGATCTCACCCTATTTCCAAATATGAGCTTTCAACAAGAGGAGTATGGTCACTTTGCTTTATTCTTTGCTACACCTCCTTTCAAACATGTTGTTGTTGTTAGGCGCTGTCAAGTTGCATCCACCTCATAGTGACCCTAAGTACAACAGAAAGAAACACGCCCAGCACTGTACCATGGACATGATCTTCTTATGTTTGAGCCCACTGTTGTACCAATTATGTTTCATCAGCAAAAGGAGGTCCCAGGGGCTGTACTCCATTTCCACCATTAAGGTTGACTCTACTTTGAGGAGGCAACTCTTCTAGCCTGGGGGGACTCATTCTCCAGAACTACATTTGACAGTGCTTTCCTACTATTCATAAGGTTTTCAGTGGCTACTTGTTTCAGGAGGGGGCTGCTGGGTCCTTCTCCCTAGTCTGCCTTACTTTAGAAACTCCACTGAAACCAGCTACTATTTGAAATACTGGTGGCATAGCTTTCAGCATTACAGCAACACACAGGCTCCCACAGCATGACAACCTGACAGACGTGATGGCCTCTCAAACGTAAAATCTATTTATTGTATCCATTATTATTTAGACATGTTATTTTCTTAAAGCTTCCACAGAAAAGTCAATTAACTGCCGAAAAGTTATATATAAGCACATATTTGGTAAAATGTCTAAGGTTTCTAAGGCAGTCTTTTATAATAGCTGGAGTCAGGTACTCAGGTATCTATGAGAATAACATGTTGACATTGAGATGCTTACCAGATTGTGAGGTCATGGCTGAGTACCTCTTAAAAGGACATTTACCTGGGTACAAGGTGGCCAATTCTTCAAGTAATAAGTAATAAATTTCAGAAAATGATCTTAGAATTGCTGTACACCTATTAAAGCACTATTATGCGAGTAAGATTTAATGTATTGACTTTTCACACTTTGTTTCCATTGCTTTTAATTAGTTCCTGATACAGATTTTGAAGCTGGTACTCTTAGAACGGAAGCTCCAGAAACTATGGGTAATGAGAATGTGTGTTCTTTAAATGGTGCTCTTCCTGTCCATTGTCATAACATTGCATTTCAGGCTCTTCCACATCTTAAAACCATTTCATCGTCCACTGTTGTCATTACATTACAGTCTATCTTGAAATTCTGAGAGGCTCTATGTCAATTATGAGCTGAATTAAAGAGCACTATGCATGAACTAATTTCAGGACATCAGTCTGCCTTGTAACTGCTCAACATCGTGTCATGTGATCATGTACATTTGCTTAAAAAGCACTGACTAAAACCATGTTTCAAACATGAATCTCCATCTATCCTCTATTTACACTGCTTACTCCTCAAAAATTGCAGAAATATCATGCTGCTTTGCTCATATTTTTTTAATTAAGACCTCTGTGATTTGTTGGTGGATCTGTAGTCTTAAGAAATGATATTTTTAGTCAATTGTCAAACTTAAAGTGTGCCCCACTTTGAAATTTTACATGATAGACCTCAATGGTAGAGGAGACTCTCTTTCTCTAGCAGGTTTAACAGCGTTTCTTAACTTTCTGAATCAAAGACTACTTTGAGATTTTGATGAGCATAGTACAGCAGTTAGGTGTAGTTCATCATTCTTGCAAAAATTCAAACCTGAAATTTTTATTGTACTTATCATTATTTGAATAGTGGACAAAAATAGTAGACAGTTATCTTAGCTTCTATAGAAGTCTAAGTAGATTAATAAATGTGTTTTTCAGTGCAATCGTAAAAGCATGTATTATGAAGTGTGTAAAAAGCTTGTAGGCAGACTTCCATAGTAGCAAGAGTCTTGTAATCAAACACCTTGCAGAACATGTAATAATATTTAGCTGTGTACGATGCCATCTTCCAAGTCATGAGATTGAACCTGGCCATGGATTGGCCAAATCTACAAAGAACAAGTGTCTCTTTTCTCTTAGTTCTGAAGCTTAATAGATCAATTTATGAAATTAACCTTAAAGTGAATTTTTAAAATCTCTTTGGTTTATTTTATTATTTTGTCCAGTTGTTGCTACAGTCCTTGAACCTATCACTCTTAAAACCAAGGCTCCAGAAACAACATTAGGTAATGATATTCTATATTCCTCAACAATATTTTCTTGCTTGTTTTCAAACTGATTCCATCATCATCATAATTACATTGTCATCAACTTTATAAGACGGTCTCATCATCTGCTATCTTTCCACTTTAACTTACTTTTTCTTAGGCGTATTTAAGATTCTAAAAGAAATCATCTATTGTTTTTAAAAGCTATGTGTGGATCTAGAATATTTTTCTCCCTTTTAATCATACTTGAATTTGTACTATGTGTTTTCATCTCAATACTATTCATATCTAAAGTTGAATCTCAAACACACTTGGTAATGTCTGTATGTTACCCAGACAGAATAAGCTATAGCAATTTGTATGGCATCAAAGATTCTTTGGCATATTTATAAATTTTAGTGTGAACTTAAGACCCTACTATCCAGAGTTTGGCTATGGTTTGGGGTTTTTTAAGTCAGAGGTTTATGAGTCTCTTCACTCTTTGGCTTAATTTTGTATGTGAATTTTCTCTGTCCAGCATCTTCAGTTTTAAAAAATAAAATAAGAGAAAATATTTTAATCTTAAAACATATAAGCATTAAATCTCAATGAACTGTTTTATATCTTAGAAAACTTAGAGCTTTGTTTCCAAAGGCACTAGCACTAGAATAACCCAGAATTTCTTCCCTCAGCTCCTAAAATACAACGAACGCGTCATCCTCGTCCCAGACCTAAAACCACAGCAAGTACAGAAGTACCTCAGACCAAATTTGGTAAATGCGCAATCCCTTTGTTTGAGCAATGAACTCTAGCAGCTTTCCCTAACCAGGATCCAAAAGCCAATACTCATGATGGGAAGTAAATGCTGTCATGTTCTGTAAGACGCAAGGTAGTAGGTATGGTTAACAGCTGCTTCCTCTACAGAGCTTTCCAGAAGAACAAGACTTGGGGAGGCTTGTGTGCCTAATCTCTAAAGTAACTTAGTTTGAATGAAGTTCTTGGTCTCTCTATACAGATGATTTTACAGCAAGACCGGCAGTAATCACTCTTGGCTATGCATTGCCATATCTGCATTAAAACATATCTTATTTTAGTAGCCATGGTGACATGAACTATTTTTTTCAACTTCCAAGATATACAGTGTCACTTTCATGTGTATTTACATGGATGCTACCCAAACAAATTTCCAACTTAGTCTTCCATATTTACTATAACTAGAAAATCAAATAGGAAAACTTTATGTGGACAGAACTAAGATATGTAGCAGAGTTCAAAGGTTATGATAACCCTCTGCAATGAACTGTTCTAGCTAGTGTGACCATCTCAAAAGAAACTGCTTGCCTCCTATAAATTCTAAGTTTTCTTAACTAGTCATTTGAAACTTGTTTTGAAAGAAAATTAAGGTTTTTCATGGGTGTTTTAAGCTTTCATGTACTCATATTATTGCTTTTAATTAGTTCCTATTCCAGGCTTTGAACCTGATATTCATAGTACTGAGTCTCAAGGAACAACATTAGGTAATGATTTTTGACTTTCATTAAATGCTTTTTCTTGCTGATTAAAAACCATCAGCTCTCATGGCCAGAGTTGCTCCTGCTTCCTAAGACTGCTACTGTCATATCATTTCATACTTTGGCTTATAGTCAGGAGTCTTGTTGCTTTCAACAGATGTCCTTGGATCCATTGAAAGATATCTATGCACCATAAAAACCTCTTTAAAATTACATTATATATTCAATGTTAAATCTGAGGCCTGCATTGTTTCTCTTCCTTTTGATATTTAGATCTATAGAGCTACTACAATTAAATAGCATGCACTTCCTCTGAGTAACTTTCCATAATATCTGTGTGTTATTCTAATTACTCTATTTTAAATAATGAAGTATCCCTATCATATCATACATAAAAATAAGTTATCTCCTGACAGCCTCAGCCTTCCCCAGCAATGATGAGCTTGATGGTTGTTTTATAATACCATAGCTTAGCAATGACTTTTATTCTTTATTAATTAGAGATCCTTCTGCATATTTAAGGATGTTAGTATTTATTCCTTTAATTAACAAATGAACTTTGTATGTGATTTTGGTCTTTAAAAGAACCCTCAGTGATAATGAGTAGCAAATTAGTAATTTCTTTTTAAATTTAGGAAGTTAAGAATATATGTTTTAGAAACCATAAATCCACATTCAGTGTAGTTGATGGTTTCAAGATCTACAAACTCTTTAGTAACCCAAAATCATCTTTTTTTTAACAAAAATGGAGGAAGCTCTATCCATCTCCCAAACTTTAAACTTGCTGAAGTTTCTTACCATGGGTAGAATCAGGAAAATCTTTGATTTCTGGTTTAAGGGGTCCATTATTTGAGACCCATTGCAGTTAGGTCTCAGAAATGACAGGGAGATGAAGCATTGATTCTAACAAAGGTCCATCTTACTCAGCTCTCTTATGCTATTTCATTAATCTCTTTTTCAAAGGTGTTCTTTTTTTCTTAATTAAACCATTGTTTCCTTGATCCCAGTGTCCCTAGCACCATATTAGCAGTTGAGTGGGGCCAGATAAGAAGCAGAGGTAGAGATCAAGAGTATATTTTACCTCTTAAACAGAGTATAATGTAACTATGAGGAAAACCTGTTCCCAAGGTTTTCTTAGGCACAGTTGTCTAGATACAGGGCAATTTGCTTATATGCAAGCAACTTGCTTAATTGGTAAAAATAGAAAATATTTAGAGGAGTCAAACATCAATGTGAGCTAATAGAGAGTAGTTGGACTTTGAAATAATTATAGGATTTGGATTAATGGCTGAAAAAGTGGGAACAACAAAAATAAACTTAAAAATATCAATGTCTCTTGAAAATAGCCAAGGAGTGGCCAAATGGGAGTATAGAGCAAACACTACTAGATGATACTCAATGTTTTGTTACTATTACTGCCATGGAATCAGCTATAAGAACCTCATAGAAATCACTCATGGGAACTAAGACTCAGATGTACTAGTTTTCTCATGAGAATGTAATTTTTCCAAAAAAGCTCTTACTTTTCCAAGAGGATGATTAAATCAGGAATCAACAGTTTTTTTCTGTGAAGCATTAGAGGGTAAAAATTTCAGACTTTGCAGACCATTCAGGCTCTGTCACATCTACTTAGTTGTACTGTTACAGATGGAAGGCAGCCAATTTTAAATATACCCTGAATTATTTTGGGTCATGATGTGGGCTGGGTTCCAATAAAACTTTATTTAAATTTCATATCATTTTCACATGTACTGAAATATTACTCTTCATTTTTTCACCATCGCTTAAAAAATGTAAAAAGCATTCTTAGGTCATAGGCAGTCAGAGGGCTGGATTTCAGAGGACTATAGTTTCCTGATTTCATTTTAAAAAGAAACACTTGGCTTTGCTTTCCATAATCTTGTATGTATTTCAGTTTATTGCTATCTCTGTCTAAAACATATGAGATAAATATCATTACTTTTACAATTTATACCCTCTTCTTTCAGCTCCTACTGAACTGCAAACACTTACATTGAAACCAGTGACATCACCAAGCCTAGAAATGACACAAAGTCAACATGGTAAATAGATTGTTTGTCTACCTGGATACACTATGAACTTCAGAGGGCACACTGTAATTAATTCTCTTAATGTTGTTATTTCCAAATATAAAAAATGAAAAAGTAATATATAATACATAACTCTAAATGTTACACAGTGCTCTTTCCATACTTGCATACTGGGGTTAAGTTAGCAATACATTATATTATTCAACTATATAAAAACTTACTTTCACTTCATTGAGTTTGCTCTGTATCATTTTAGAGAATAGATACACAACTGATTAATGCTTAATTAGCAAAACTGCTTAAAACTAATTATATTCCTTGTATTTATTTTCATCAAGAGTTACAAATTTGTGGTTCTTTTTAGTAGTTAGTTAAATTTGTGCTCTCCATCTGAAGAGAATGCTCATTCATTTGTGAGCATGAAGGAAAGAGAAAGTTCTCACTTCAGTAAAGATAAAAAAGAACTTTCCCCTCAAGCAATGTGAGCCTTACAAAACATACTGTCCTTTCAAATAGAAGACAAATTTTTAAAATCAGCATTAGCAATGCTGTTACAGCTTTCTGACCCTTATTTTTTGAAAAAAATGGATTTTATTTATTTTTTCTAGTGTAGGATTGCAATTTCTCTTCTCCTCTTCTGAGTCTCTTTTAATTAGATAAAATGACATTTTGGTTTTCATGTTGAAGGAATAAGATACGGTTATTAATGTCAACCTATAACATTATAATATTGTGAATTCAATTTAGTTATTAGAGCTTTCCTTAGAGTTAATATCATTGTATTATTATAACAGGTAACATTGAGCACTTACTAGATGCATTTTTCTAAATACTTAGTTTGTCTAAGTTATTTAAAACTCACAAAAGCCCATCCTTGATAAACTGTACCATTTTGTCTTTTGCTAGTTTCTGGAGTTCTGGAATCAGTTACACTTAGCACTGAGTCATCAAAGGACACAATAGGTAAAAATGTTCCCCAATGGGAAGTCAAACATACATGCTTTTCCATCTCATTGCAAGAGTCATCTTTTGATGTCCTCATGCTTTGTGACATTTCTTAGCCACCTGCTTCTTACATATTGTCTATGCTCATCTTGAGAATCATCACATACAGCATAATGTATTAGTGTCTGCTGAAATTGCTATGCTAGCTTCACAGTTTCTTTAGTTTGAAAGGTTTAATGCTCTTAGCACTCTTTTACTATATGTACATATAACTATGTACATATGTACATGTGGATTTTCATTTCCATATCAATTTTTAGGTTTCATCTCTATGCTTCCTAAGGACTCATTCTCCTTTTCCTTACCAGCATCTTTATCTAAAAATATGTAAGACAGTGAAATTATCTGCTTTGTCCCATGTAGTGACTGCTATAGACTGTCAATTATCATGTGATATGTGTGTCTTTTCCCACACTGCACATGGCCTTCATTTCCTGCCTTCATTTTGATCCCACTAAATTATAGCAATCTTCCCAATCTACCTGAATATTAATTATCCTCAAAAATGTATCTGCTTAAGATAACTAACTTGTGTTTTCAAATTAAATACAGGGTCCATGACAGTGGGCTTTGGGCTGCTCACCACTAACCAGCCATTCCCTGTTTCCTCCCTAGCACCAACTGAAACAGATCATGTATATCCTACTACCAAAGCACCTCTCAGGCCAGAGGAGCCAAAGACTCAAGGTGGTAAAGATTTTCGTGCTTCAATTCACTTATCCAATACATGTTTAATAAGCACTTGTTACATCCACAGAACATGAATGTTTAAACTGTGGGACTTAATTCAATAGATTCAGAGAGCTATTGCTTCTGAGGTTCTTGTATTTTTAAAATTAAAGTGATAAGCGACTCCCTCTGTTAACAAAAAATTCTTCTTTCTCTATTGGTGCCTAAGGATTAACATTCAAAAGTCAGTGACAGTTAAAACATGAATACTAGTTGAAGGCTTAATGTCATAAAGTAGGGGTTTTCTCTTTTTTTTTCTCTATTAAAATCCATTGTCCTATGTGTAAATTGTAATACAAATTCTTGGGAATGAGGAATGTTGGTATTCAAGAACTACTGGATAGAGTTTAACATCTTACAGTCTTTGAACTTATTTTCCTTTGTTTTGATACAGTTGTGGAATCTATTACCTATTTGTCTGAACCTCCTGAGGCCATGCTAGGTAATGACAATGCCAGCAGCCCAAACCATGTGTTTTTTGTCTTCATTGTACCATCACCCGAGAACCTTGGGGTCTTTCTCATTGTGAATTTATGTTGCATCCTCATTCTATGTCACCCAGTTAATTCTCTTTTTTGGTGATCCTATTCATAACCATTATCCAAAAATAAATCATCTCTTTTCTTCTGGTTATTTTATTTTATTTTATTTTTGGTCAAGACCTTAATCGCTTTCTGCACTTAGGTCAACCAAACTGTTGCGTCTGTATTTAACATTCTGCCAAAGTGGTATTGCATTGAATATTTCAGGCAATATGTTTTGTATGGTGACCTGTTTGTAATTTCTGACATACTTTCCATTAACACCCATTGATCATATTCATTTACATGTTTGATTCTTTTTTCTCTATTATTCAAGTGAAATTCTATGCTTCTTAATGGCTTATGCTATAATATTTTTATTCCATTTTCTCTTCATGGTTCCTACTAAATAGTACACCTATTTAGAATTGTTGAATTGGTAGAATCCCAGTATGGAGCAAAGATTTTAAAAAGTAATAATATTGCTTACTTCAAAAGTATTTTGAAAGCTTGCATCTCTATTTCTTAAATTACATGAATTATGAAGAAGTAGGGATGCTGTTTTGCTGCAAACTTACAATTTTCTTTATTTTTGAACATCTATTTGTTACCATCCTGTCTGTTGTCTATAATCAGGGTATCTTGAACAGTATAGTAACCCCACATACTTTCCTTCAATTATCATAGAAACATCACCTCTGCCTATCCAAACTATAATCCTACCCAGCCCAGATGAGCCTCAGACTGAACCTGGTAAATACACTATTTTGTATTTCATATGAGGTGAGTGTTTGTAGAATGACAATATGATCTCTTCTGGACATCAGAAGCCCAGACTTCATCATTACACTCAGTCTTTGATGGGTGAGCTTACCTGTCGGATGCACCACCTTTCCATCTGTCATTGGCAGTCTCTCAAATGGCAATGTTATATATATTCTTTAATATAATGCAGAAAAAACATCTTTCAGTTCCCCTTCAAATGTTTAATTCAGGAAAAGGGAATGTTTCTAGAGAAGAACACATTCTATTTTTAAATATATATCTCCCTACTTTTACATATATATCTCTTAATTTTAATGACTAGTTTTATAAATTCTATGATTATGTAAAAAGTATTTTAAGACATCTAATTGTACTTTGGTCTGCATGCATAGTACCCTGGCATCTGATCCCACCTGATCTCAGAAGCTAAGCAGGGTTAGCCTGGTTAGTCCTTGGATGGGAGATTGCCTGGGAAAACCAGGTGCTGTATGCTAGGGAGAAGGACTGTCAGCCCACTCCCTAAACAATCCTGAAGCAGTCTGCCATTGAGAACCATATGAATAATAGAGAAGCACTGACATAGTGGAGGGCATGGCACAGTGTTGGGTAGTGTTTTGTCTGTTGTATCTAGGATCACTATGAGTCGGACCTGAATCAATGGCACCTAACAACAACAACAATTGTGTTTGAGATTTAAATAAAAAGTAGAAACAGATTTCACCATATAGTCCACATAAAGGGGACTGGCCAGCCACCTTGTCATCATTCAGGGGTCTTACTCTCCACTCCTTCCTGCAGTGGTCTGGCCATTTCACTTTGTACATATGAGAAACTGAAATCATACCATTACCTTTGGCAGCCATAAAGATTGACTTGATGGTGGAGTTTGTAATGAATGAAATATATCCACCCATATGGATAACTAAATGTGCCTCTTCTTAGAAAGAACAGTCCTCTCAGTACGTACAGGTGTCCATGAGATAAATGTTTATCATAAATAAGCCCAAATTTAGGTTATCATTGTCATTAAACTATATTCTGTGGCTCTATTTCCAAGGAAGATAGGGCTATTAATTTTAGTCATTGTACTTTAAAATATCATATTAAATGTTGCCTAAAAACTCTACAGTTTAATTTTTTTCCAAAATTATACATTGATGACATGAAATGTAATATCAGTTATACTTGACTTTTCCAAAGTTTGTTTTCAGTAGCCCTAATAATTTATATTATTGAAATATCTAATTGGAAACACTACTATCAGTAATTTGTTTTACTTGAGACAAGGTCTCACAATACAGCCCAGGCTGGCCTTGAATTCACCATTCTCCTGCCTGGGCTGATGGGTGTGCACCATCACACCCAGCCTACTGTTAGGGATTCTTATTCTGTATCATTTTTCCTATGATTTCTTCATGACATGACTTTACCTTCACATGGCCTTTTGTATACCTTTGGGGAAGCAACCACATGGGTGAGAACATCAACAAACTAAGAGGTTGAGAATCAGAAAATTGCTGACTATAACAAAGTCAAGCCATCAAATTTTAGGATTAGAAAACTCCTTAAAAATTATGTAACTGGCTGGGGTTGTGTCTCAGTGACAGTGTGCTTGACTAGCACAAGCAAGACCCTGAATTTAATCCCTAGCACTTAAAAAAGATAACAAGCAACTTCTGATGAAGAACCTGATTCTATAGATCCTGATAAGCAGACAGTTCTACTCTACCAGGCTTCGCAACCAAAGTAACCATTCACATGTCTCACTGTGCATCTCTCTACAGGCAAGAAGATTCCACTGAAATCACTACACACCTTGTGTATTTTGGTTTAATATCAGTAAGAAGATGCTGCAGACTTGTTCAGAAACTTCTAGTGTCCAATAACTCTTATTTTCCGCAAATTTTTCTTAAGGTGTCAGAAACTGCATGGCATTGATACCATTTTATATTTCTTCCCAAATATCTAATGTTTAATAACTCTTATTTTCAGCAAACTTTTCTTAAGGTGCCTGAAACTGCATGACATTAATACCTCTTTGTTTCTATTTTTCTTTATCCCAAACACATTTCATTTCAAATAAATGAGATCTTCTCACAAGCTGCAACCTTGCATCTGATAACTCCTTGCTTTCATCAGGATATATATTTAATTTTCTTGGTGAAGAGGCAATTAGTTTTTACACTGAATGTTCTAGAACTTCTTTAGAGATTGCCCAGCAAAGGAATGACTCTCTTCAGAAAAGTATCTTTGTATTTGATTTTTCTTCCTCAATATAACCAATAAAAATTATGTTTCATTTACTAAGATTATTTTTATATTAAGATTTTCTATTAAAATTCATTCTATATTTGGACTATAACATGGTAACTTTGTTTTTTATTTAGAAAAAAATTGTATGTATTTGTATTTTAAATAGTACACCAGGATATTCTGATGAAATGATGTAAACTTATAATAAAAATGAATTGTTGTTATTATGAAATTTATTTTCAACCTATGTAAAAGGTATTTGAAGTAGATATTTCTGAAATTCCAACAGATCTCTTTTGCCAGGTGAATATCTTCAGTGTGCCTTCAATATTTTCAGTATGCTTTTTGTTATTTTATATAAACAAATTATCTTTCTCTACTTTGTAGATCTATAGGCACTTTAATAGCAAATGCTGTGTATATCAGCCTTCAGTGACTCCACAGCTGCTTTTGAGTTTCCAGAGTCTCAGGTACTGTGATTTCTGAAGGGCTCAAGAGCTCCGAATCTATCTCTTTCTTTTAGCTTCCAGGCAGACACCACGTGCTCCTCCCAAGTCAAAACCATCACCACGTCCAAGAATCCCACAAACACAACCAGGTAAATATGTACTTTATATTTTAATCTAGCAACAACAATAACAACATTTTAACTGGAAAAAAATTGAGGTTAGTGGGGTTATTCTGTTGAGTTATGATAGGTTGAGTTTTAAAACTATAGAATAAGTCTTCTTCTGGAGCCTAAAATGTATTTACGTTTATTTTTGGATGTGATCAAAAAGTTTATCACTGGAAGAATTGATTTCATAAGGCTTCCATAATGTTATAATTTTTAAGATGAGATGGTCAAGAGTGGCATTTCTTAAGAAGAGTAGCCTGCTTACTCCCTTTTCCTCTCCCAGTTCCAAACCATCCCCCCAGCCCTTCCACTATCCTTGAATGTGCTTCCCCCTGCTAATCACCTCATTTAAATGATCATTAATGTGTCTTGCTGATAAAAAATATCTGAAGTATACTCACTATACTGGGAAAGGAACTTTCACTACGATGAATGGTCTGGAAAAGGAAAATATTAGGCAGTATCAAAATTATTCTTGATCCAGGTAGTAATTATGGACTCCTACCCTAAATACTTTAATCAGATCTCAGAGTCTCTATGGGGACAGGGGAACTTTTAGGTATGGTTTCTAATATCTGATTTTGAGAGAAATTTTACCTATTGCAAATTTTTATCTTTAAATGATATATATTAAAAGACTATTCTATGTTCCACATCTAGCTAATTTCTGCTTTACTTCATGTATTTTTAAATATGTTCTAATTAATTACCAAAATTTTACTATGAAAATAATTTATTTTGATACATAAACATATGAAGGTATCAAGATAAAATTCCATTAAAGAATAAGAAAATTTAAATAATAGTACATTTAAAGACATTAAGCTATAAAAAGTCCTGGCAAAAAATGATTAAATGATTAATTAGTAAATAACAGTGAATAGAATAGGAATAAACCAAAAATCCAACCCTAGAAATGAACAGATGTTTAAGTTATATGAAAAGCAACTCTCGGCTTTTTATTTGAATATACATCACAGAACAAGAGTAGACAGGAGAAATGGAAGTTTTTAAAATAGAAACACTTGATGAATATTGGAATATAAAAGAAAAGCTGAAAAATAAATACCAGGAATTAAGACATACTATAAATTCCTGGTTAGTAAACTGAAAAATTTGAAGCAAAGGAGATATGAAGTAGTAGAAAATATTTATTTATAATATTATCTTTCTGAGTACTTTGTATTTAAAAAGATGCAGCATGGTAAATTAGGAGCATGCTCTAATTTTCCACTTTGTAATATATTATAAGTTTAAAATTTTTTAAATTTTTGTTTAGACCTTTAGTTAACTTTTCTTAACAAAATATGTAATGTCAGAATGGATAGATCCATAGGCTCACTGCATTCCACTCTCTAACTCTGGAACCTGGAGGGGCTGCTACAGTGTCTCTAGACAGCCTTCTGATATTCTGCTGTTATTCCAACTAAGACGGCTTCCAGTCTATTAGCACCTCCAGTGGGAGGTAGCTACAAAAACTTCTGGCTTTGTCAGTGCTACTTAATGTATAAGGGAATGACTTGGAAATTGTGAAGTAGTGGAATTAAGATCTCTCCCTTTCATAATGAGAATATGAATCTTACTGAATAGGTCCAAACAATATCTAGATTTTTATAGTCTTTTCAAGGATGTATGTGTATGCACATGTGTCACAAAATATTTTAAAGACAAATATTCAAGTCTTGGTACCTCCCCCTCACTTTTGGCTAGCTCTTGTATATTTCAAGAGGCTGTTTGAATGAGAGAATGTCTCTTCATACATATGATGCCAATATGGATTATGTGGGGCATAAGAATATCATCTAACACTAGTGTGCACATTCAAAGTGCAACACAACTTTATTCATCCACCACTTTTTCAGAATAAAATTCTGATATCAGATCTATCACCTATCTTGTTATTTTGATTTAAAATATGTTTATACATTAGATAGCAAAGTTCAAATCTATATTTGGCATTTGAAGGCAAACCAGGATCCCAAATTTGGAACAAATCATCAACAATGTTTTATAAGCAATAAAGTTTTGATTTTTAGATCCCTGTGTTCATAGGTAATAATGATCCTTTTTTTTATATTTAGGAATCTTATAACGATCAAAACTATGAATGTTCCTAATTACTGTACTGGTAAACAATATTTAAATCAGGATATGCTCAGGTTCTTTGATGCCAAATACATAAAAATCCTTGGGAAGTGGAAGAAACTTTCTAGCAGTATAATTTTCACTTCATTTTAACATTTTACACTTGATTCTCACAATACCTTTTGAGTAAAACAAGTTTATTATTTCCACCTAAAAGTAAGAAGCAAATTTCAATCTTGCTTAAAGAACCAGGATACAGAAAGTCTAATTGTCTGAATGTAATGGTCATGTCTGGTCCTTGGTATTTTCAACACTTGACTCTGGTACCTAATAATCATGTAACCCCAGGCACCAATCCAAGCCTTGCCTCTATTTCCTCACCTTTAAAATGTAGCTGATAATTTGTTCCTCCCAGCTTTATGGTGTGAATCAAAGGATCTATCCTTATAACAGTGTTTTTGAAGCTGTAAAATGAACTATAAATAAATTTGACCTTTGTTTCCTGGTTTCTGTTACACTAGTACTTTGTTATTCCAGAGGAACAGTTGTGAGAAAACAATTTTAGTTTGTGAACATGTTCATTTGAATATTTACTGGGGGTCTGAGAAAGGAGAGTAGAGTGAACCCACCTCTCTTTGCATTGTCAACCTACCTTTCTGCTGTTATGCGGTGACTGTAAGCATGTCCCCGCTTCGCAGGATTCAACTCTGACTTGGTCAACATTTTCTACTTTGTCAGTAAAAGACCTGAGACTTGAGTTTAAGGAGAAGTCAAGCAAGCGTACAAAAAGGAAAAGCACTCTTGCATTTATCTCCTCTGAAATAGATTTAAAAAAAATTCTTCATCCTACTCTGGTATTTTATCAAATTTTGTGATTTCCTAGATGTCATTCTCCTAAAATGAAGGAATTTTCATTGGATTTCCAACTGGTCTATTTCTAGAACTTATAATTTACTTTTCTAACTCCTTTATCAATAGAGCTTTGTTTTTTCAGTGTTCAAGCACAGCTTTGTCATGCCTCATGTGTTAGGCATGACTGAAAGATGCAGAAATCACACGACTCATGATCTGAGTTCTCTCTTTCAGTGCCTAAGCGGTCCCAGCATGTTACTTCAAAACCAAAAATGTCACCAAGTCCAGAAGTATCATACACTACACCTGGTAAATACTTTATTTTATGTTTAAGCCAAATACATTCTACAATCCTACTCAGCAGCACTGAAAGATGAGAGCTGATGGATATGAGGTCAATATTTCACTTGTGTTCACATACTCTATATGGTCTGATGATTTCGGAGGTCTCATAAAAGTTGTGTAGGTGCTTATGTGGTAAAACTATTACTAAAATCAAAAGGTAGAAAATTATGCCAAGAGTAGAATGGTTTCCCTAGAACTAAAGTTCTCTTATTACTGACTTACAAAAATATTATTATTAATAATAATAGCCTGCCTTTTCTAGCCTTTCCATGCTCAAATTTCTTTACCAAATAAGAAGATAAAATAATGTGTTTTTCCCCAATAAACCATGATGAAATGGCATTTTACAAATAGAGATAATGATATTTAGCCATTAACTTGAGTTCATAAATTTTGCTATATTCAGTGTTGAAGTTTTTCCCCCTCCCCATCTTAAGAGTTCATGAAGCAATAGCTTGGGTTAAGAAATTTATTCCCCTCCCACACACAAACATACACATGATTTAGGGGGCTGGTGGTATAGATCAGTAGTAAAGCACATGCTTACCATTTGAGAGTCCTTTAGTTCAATCCTCAGCACCCCTCCCTTCCAAAAAAATTTAGTTACAAATCTTTTTTTCATTTTTTACCCTATAATCTGAGAGGATTTCTTGTTCCTTGATGGGGAGAATAAATCTCATGTTTGTGGGACTATCTAGGGTGGAGACTACAAGAATCCAGACATTTCATCGCTATTACTGCCACTGCTATTCACATGAATTCTTAAAAGTGGTCTTAACTCAGCTGAACAATCATCATAAACCAATCATGTTCATTTTTAATGACAGAACCTGGAAAATACTATTTTTCATCTTTCCTTTTCAAGGCAAAATTATTATAAATTCCCATATGCTCTGAAAGCCATATAGAACACCCCAGAACCAAAGGATTTCTAAGTTATAGTATGAAATGATGACATTCCAGAAGCAATCCTAAATTCACTTGGTATAATATTTTCACATACAGAGAGTATTATTGCTGCTGAGGTATAGTTAGGTTGTTGCTAAATGGTGGTAGCTACAGTGAGGCTCCTTTGCCTTGAATAATTGAGAATTCAGAGCAAAGAACTCTCCCTGATAACAAACCCAGGTGCCTGGTTCAAAAGATCTCCGCCTTCCTTGTAGACTCGTCTCTACTCCAAGAGTTATCTTAATTTGGTGGTTATCCTCTGGCTACCAGGCTTTTGGATGGATTTCAGTCATAGGGAGTAAACCGGGAAGACAATCTAAATTTCAGCAGGCTAGCCAACTCTTCATGAAGGTTCTGTGTATCTATTCTCTCTGTTAAACTCTTATTTGCAGTCATATGCTTCAGCAATTTTATAGTTAGTTTCACATTTTCAATTAAATAAACTTTTAGGAGTAAGCTAATTAAGAATGGGGAGAAGGACCTGGCAACCCACTCCCAAAAAACAGTCTGCCATTGAAAGCCCCATGAATAGCAGAGAAGCTGTAACAAT
Source organism: Pedetes capensis (assembly GCA_007922755.1). Classification (NCBI taxonomy): domain Eukaryota; kingdom Metazoa; phylum Chordata; class Mammalia; order Rodentia; family Pedetidae; genus Pedetes; species Pedetes capensis. Next base: position 103,915 of record VMDO01001830.1, read on the forward strand.
ACTGTTTCACCTGTTGTACATAGGGTCACTATGAGTTGGACACCGACTTGACAGCACCTAACAACAACAACAATTAAGAATGAGTGTTTAATTCTAAACATTTCCTAAAAATTGAACCCTGTTGTTTTAAACAATAATTGAATTGGAGTTCATTAAAGCAATTATTTGCTTAGATTACACACTTAAAAATATTGCCTAATTTGTATGAGGAAGAAGCCTGAACATGGACATTCACCTTATGAATGTGTTTTTTCTGATATGTCTTACAGAACAATACATTTAGAATTGAGTGAACCAAGACAATAGGCAATAATTCCCCTTATTAGTGTTTTTTTAAAAAATCAAAATAGGTGTTGGGATGAACTAGAGAAGTACTTCCTTAAAATTATACTGTTATCATTATCTTCTAGAGAGTTGATCATTTCTTTCTAATGCTTATTTTCTTCTCTAAAGGATTCGGTATGTAATTTTATCATTTGTTAAAATGTTCTTTCGTCAATTTCCTTAGACACAGATATATTCTCATATAAGATTTCAATCAGGAATTATCAGCAGTTTGATGTGCCAGATGGTGTATTAAATATAGAGATACATTTGCCCCAAGTTTTAATGACTCAGCGCTTTCCTCTGTTCCTCAAAAGCTCTTTAAATTCAAATGTGCCACTGATGTGATTAATAATTTATTTCTTTATGTTTTATATAATATATTCATACGATAATGACATAAATCAGATTGTAATACTATTTTACAAGTCCTAGGAAAAAAATTACAGACTTTTGGGAGAGGCCAATTTGAATCTTCAAAATACACTTGAGTAAAGTGCCATGCCAATTCTTGGATGGTATCATTCAGTAGAAAGTATGGGCAAGAAAATAAGAGGTGGGTAGTCAAGCACTCTGGGTGCACATTTACATTCAAACAGTGGGCAGAAAAACAGTAGGCACCAGATGTTGCTGTCAAAGAAGAGAGAGAGTACCAGAAAAGAGGGAGTTGGGAGGTGGGGCAGGGAAGAGTGACCAGTAATGGCAGTGAGGTAAGGAGGAATCAGAAAAGCTCAGTCCAGAATCCCATTATGTGTACACTTTGGGTCAGATGCTTCAGAATTCAGCAATTTTCAGATTTAGAAAGAATGTACATACACCCTTTATCATAAATAATAGTGATGTGTCTGTGGTGAGGACTATGAGTAGTCATACTGAGCAACATTGATAAAAACCATAAGTCATGCTTAGATCAATCCCAGTGATCTTTTGTTGCCAAGTAAGTTAAAACAAACCAACAAACAGTTATCAGAGCTTCTTAGACTTCAGAACTATGGATAAGGTATTGTGGGCCCTTGGTTATAGATCAGCAAAGTAGAAGGCAGACCATAGTGGATGAAGATGATACAAGTGAGAAACAAGGAAGCAGAGACAGAGGCAAAGTTGTTTTATGTTTGGTTGGTTAGTTGGCTGGTTGGTTTTTGTTTTCTGGTTTTATGATACAGAGAATTACTATGTAGCCCAGGCTGGCCTGGAACTCACAATTCTGCTGCCTCTACCTCCGAAATGCTGGGATTACAGGTATGTGCCACTGTGCCCAGCAGATGCACAGTTTTAATTAAAGGAATAAAAAATAAGAAAGGGATAGTTCAAAATGGAAGCCATGTCAAGGGATGGCTTTTTGTTTATGGGCTTTTTTGTTGTATGTTTTGTTTTTTTATTTTTGCTGGTGGTTGTTAGGATATTGGAACATGTGAGCAATCTTGGTAAAGGGGAAGCAACTAGGTAGTGGGGAAGGGACTCATGGAGAAATAGAAATACAGACTAATGGTGAAAAACATAAGATAATAGAAATAATGGAAACCAAAAGGTCCAAGAGAAGATGGAAGGGAGGTAGCCCAAGAGTATAGGCAATGCCTAGAAAGTAGCCTCCAAAAGGGTGGAAGTCCTTGTACCCTCCCAGGCTGGCTCTGAGGATATACAACTGCAATAGAGGAATAGAAAATCTTCAAATAAGAAGGATATATAGTCTACATGTATTACTTTTCTAAGAGAAACAGCTTGTTTATAGCCTGTTGCCAGGGTAAACATTATTGCAGACTTCATATTCTACCAGCTTTATGAGAGACTAACATGTTGTTTTTCCATCTAACTATAGCAAAACTTTCATGTGCGCTCATATTTCTCCATATTAGACATTGCCCACCTTAGTTACCTCTTTTTAGTTTAGTTTTTCCTTGGAGCAATATGCTTTACTCCAAAAGACAGTTAATATAATTGATTGGTCAGTTAATATAAATAACAAATTGGCTAATGTAATTGAGTCTACATTATTATAATTGTAAATATAAGGAAATCCAAATTGTCTTCTTTCATTCACATTGGTTGGTTGCCCCCAAAGGGAAGACATAGGTTTTTAGAGATTATATTTTTGTTCAATTTAATATAAAGATGAATGCCACACAGGGGAAAAGAAAACAATCAGTTGCATTTCTTAGAGCTACAGTGGATCAAGTAGGAGAATGATTCATATCCCTTTCCTATAAATATTTCTATTCCTTTCCCTTCCACTGATTTCACCTGCTTTAGAAAGTCTGCTATAGCCGTTTATGAAATCATCACTTCATGGTTAACAAGAAAAGTGCCAATTTTAGCAGCTGGAATCCACATTGCCCCAGCCTAAATTCCTCAGTAAACTAAAGCAGGAGCAAGTAATGTATTTACAGCATGGTAGATTTTTTAGTAGCACATCTTTTCTCAACCTTGCCTTTATTAATCCCAGCTCTTCTTTGTGTAATCAAGTACTATAATTAATTAGGATATTTATAAACTATAAGTTTCTTTGTAGTTTGTGGCCTTTGCAGAGCTAAATCAAAGTACATTCTTTCACCTCCAGATAATCATTTAGTTTGATTTATAATCAGATAATCCTGATATTCTTACCCTCTGAATACCCTACAACACGATGTGGCAAAGGTGAAATGTTCAATATTGTGGTGTGCTTTCTCTGACTTTATGAACTACTGATTATTTTGAGGTTTCTTGTTTTCTTAAAATAAAATAAAAACAATTTAGGTTTTCAAATTCCCTTAGATGTTACTTTTAGTTTATAGATGTTCTAATGAATCAAGTTTCTATTTAATGTTCCAAATTCCACAACTGGAATTTAGCTGGTTCTTGGTAGCTTAGACTAAGAACAGATGTGCATGCAAGTTAAATTATACCCTAAAACAATAAAAAGAGAATGCCTATGTCATGTGACTTATTTCCACACTAATAGTTAAGTGATGCTTGGCCATATCATGAAACAAAGTTTTTCTGCATTGTCTTTCTGAGGCAGAGTTGTATTTTTTTTACCCAGTATCATATAAGATGCAAGAAACTTACACTGTCTCCTAAACAGATATTGGTATTTGTGAAACGTTCAGTGTAGTAAGAAAGAAAAGCCCTTCCATGAGAGAGTAGGTCCACAGAGGCCTACTTTGTCGGGGAACTGAGTTGAAAAAGTGTTTTACACTGGTGTTGGAATGTGATTTTGGCATAGAGATCTGATAGAAGGAATAGGAAATCACCCTGGTATTTTCCCCAATAAGAAATGAGTTATTAAGTTTCTAATCTACTTTATTTGGTGAAAATAGAACACAAATATTAGAAATATGCTGGGTATCAGGGACCGGATGTGAGTAGATCTATTGTTACCTGGTATTTTTATCTTTTCATGTTCTCATGTCAGTATCTATGACACCTGATATACTGGGAACCACACTAGTAAAGAAGACAAAATAGCAACAACTAGCTTTTCTGTAGCATTTACTCAGTAACAATTACCATCATGTACTTTATATGTAGGATCTTCTAATGACTGGTCAATTACTTTCACTTTATTTTCTCCCCATAATGATAACACTATTTGGAATGAAACCTACCTCCTTGCATTTAATTACATTAGCTATTTCCTCTTTTATTTATTTTTGTTCTGAGAGGTTGAACCCAGGACCTTGTGCATGCTTTCCAAGTGCTCCACCACTGAGCTACACCCTAGCCCATTTTTTATTTTTCATTCTGAGACAAAGTCTAAATTACACAGGCTGCCTCTGGCCTTGAACTTGCAATTCTCCTACCTCATCCTTCCAAGTTGCTGGGATTACAGGCATGTGCCATGACCTTTATTTTTCCCCCCAGTACTGGAGATCAAATCCAGGGCTCTGCACATGCTAAGCAAGTGTTCTACCACTGAGCTACATCCCCACCCTACCCCCAACTTTGTTTCTGTTTATTGCAGGAGACTTTTCTCTACACAGTGACATTTTTCCAGTTTGAAAGAATGGTTATCTTCTCAAACTCAGTCTTTAACCATCATTAAAATACCTTTGCTTCCTTCAGGTTTTCTGGGATTTTATATCTGTGGGTTATGTTCACTCTAGTTTCTTGAGTAACAGTTAGATTACGTAATGTTTTATAATTTTTTTCTTTCAGTTCCAAAAGATGTACTTCTTTCCCATAAACCAGGCCCCAAGGTCTCTCAGAGTGAACCTGGTAAATGAATTATTTTATTTTCACAGTTAAAATGTTTATTTTAAAAATGCTTTTGCAAATATATTTTTAATAGCTATAATATGGAAGAAGTTCAAAGAAAATTGTAGATATAAAATGTATATTTCTTAAGCCAGGTGTGGTGCATGCCTGAATTCCCAGGAATTGGGAGGCTGAGGGAGGAGGATCAAGAGTTTGAGCACAGCTGTGCTGCATAATGAGATTGTGTTTCAAAAAACAAAATATATATTTCTTTGGGAGAAGTTTATTCATATAATGTGGTTGAATCTTTTTGCTCTGGTATATAATAGGCTTATTTTCACTAAAAATGTTTTCACTGAATAGGAGATCATGTAAACCATAATTATTAACTGAGGCAACTGTTTTACCTCCTTTCAAAATATAAATATAGCTATATTATGACTGTGAGTGTACTTTTAAGTAAAAAAAATGGTGCCTAGTCATTAGTTTTCCTCAAAATCATGGTAAATATGACCTTTAAAATTTTAGATAAATTAAGTTCCCTGAGTGATACCTAGTATATAGATATTTCTCATATTTACTATGGTTCTTAGAGAATGTTCAAATAATTAAGTGGAATTATCTAGAAAATACAGAAACTAACTTTTCAGGTAGTAATTCTTAAAAATATGTTTCTTTGGTTTGCTTTTGGCATAGTTCTGCAACCTGTTACCTTTAGAATTGAACCACCAAGGACAACAATAGGTAATGGTTTTTCAAAATTCTAATTGTTTTCTTAGCTCCCATCTAGATTGCAGGTCTTTCTCAAATGATCATAATTGAAACTTCACCTCTTCTCAGTCCATTTCATCCTCACTATGACTGCTCTTTCCAAAGTAAAGAAACTATGGTTTCACTGCTATAAGGCCTTTTTTCCAAAGACCAACTTAAAATGGCTCATTACTGAGTGTGTCCTCATCAACTTCATTTATCTTCACAATTCTACCTCCCTGGTACCCATCCTATTAACAATTCACGCTAGCTTAGTGGTTCTCAGTGGCAGTGTTACAACATACTAGCACAAGAAGATTTGAATTGTGCTGTGAGAGATTAACATTGATCAAAATACTGAAAACTTCCAGTGATTTGCTTGTAACACTAAACTTGAGCAGAGTAGAAAAGATTATCCCAACAATTTTATAATCCTCCATGCTCTCTTGGGGTGGGAGATAGAGCTATAGCTAACAGACCTGTACTTAACACACCCCATCTTAAGCATATATCCTCATGGAGATGGTCAAGCACTGAATATCATTTATTATGTGTCCTTGTAGAAAAACTGTTGAGAACCATTGTTCTAATATTCCATAATATTTTTCCTGAAAGTTTTGTGGACACCTAACTTTCCTCTTTATCACTCATACAATGTTTTCCCTTTTTGGTTTCAAATGAAGGAATCTTGTATGATACCATTCTGTTCTGGTGCTGGCTTTGACTTAAAATTTACACCCTCACTACTTTTTTTTTTTGCAGCTCCTTTAGAGACCCGAGGCATCCCTTTCATGCCAATAATTTCACCAAGTCCTAGTCAAGAGGAACTACAAACCACCCTGGGTAAATTTTGTTTTGATATTTCAGTCCAATGAGGGCTCTACCGTCTAAGGATTACCCTTATGGTAGCATAAATACATTATGTTCATGAGTTATTTCAAATAGTAGAAGATGTATTATGCAAAAAAATACTCATTTTACTTGATACTTTTACATTGTATATTCATCCTTCTAATTTTATGCTGATTTTCAATATAAAATAAGAATGTTTTCAAGCATCTTGATAAAATTTCAGGAATAATCCACTGTCCATATTCATGTGTTCTCCATCTATGGATTCAAGCAAACTTCAATCAAGAATATTTGAAAAAAAAAAAGTTCCGAACTGAAAACATACTGACTTCTTTCTTGTCATTGTTCCCTATAGTATTACAACTATTTATATAGCATTTAGATTGTATTAGGTATTACAAGTAACCTAGAGAAGATTTTTAAAAATACAGGAGAATGTGCATAGGTTTTGCAAATACTACACCATTTAATTATATAAGGAGTTGAGCATCCACAATGGGGTACCCTGGAAGCAATCTCCTATAGATACTGAGGGAGGCTTGTATACTAAGAAGAAAAATGGTCCCAAGTTGATGCTGTACCTTGTTTTATTGCTTTTCCAAATTCAAAACAACATTTGGGAAGAAAATCTGTCATCTTGAACGTTTTCAACCTTGGTTGGGTGGGAAGCATAATGCTAAATATTGTGAGTACAAAATAGAGGCAAAAAACAAAAACACCCAACCTGAATATGGTCCTTACCCTAGAGCTCACCCTCTGATATGAAATCAAGATTTAGTTACAGTACTGCCTCTTCTGTGCCACCCAGTGCACTACCTATATTGTATTTTTAAATTTAATCTGCATCACTCTGTGTTATAGATTCTATCACTTGCCTCATTTTACACGTTAGAAAATGAAGACATAGAACACTGTAAAAATCTAGCCAAGGCCACATAGCTAGTGTCAGAACTGTCTTGGGAACTATAAATTTAGCTACAAGGGCTCCTAGTAATATATTAACCCCAGTGTTCTACATTGTGATGAGTATGGTAGAGAAGTGAGCAACATGCTGAATAAGCAGATTCCCTGGGGGCACCAAGGAAGGCTTCAAAGAGGAGGTCGAATTTCCACTGGTCTTCATGTTGGAATGAAAGTTGAAGAGGCACAGATGCAAAATGTCCCTTTAAGTTAAAAGACATGGGGAAGAGGCGTAGGGCAGGAAAGGCAGCGGGGCTAATGTACTAAACATGTAGTTTGCCTGAAGAAATGAGGACAGTTGAGACAGGGAGATAAGTCAGTATGAGCTGGACATGCTTTCAAAGAGTTCAACATAAATATGCTCACTGTGTAGGAAACCCCAGTTTGCTTGAGTCATAGCTGAAAATGAACCAGAAAGCAAGAGTTCCCAGCTTGTGTTTGTTGGCTCCTCTGTCCCATCTTTGTTAGATCCTGCAAGGCTGTGTTTCCATCAGTGGCCTGATTTTTCTCTCTTCAAGTAAATTCATTCGTTGTGTGTGCCCATTGACATGAACTGAGTACCTTTTAAAATGAGGCCTGTCTTGAAAAAATTAAAATTGAGTGAGCAAATATACCCTAATTATTACCAGTTACTCATCTATTCTAGCCTTGCCTGCCAAGTCCACATCGCCTGAAATGATGAAGTTAAAAGTACTTTTTAAAAGCCACCACTGGACATACTAATTGTCTGACTTCCACTCCCTACTTTCTAAAAAATGCATCTTGGTTTACTGAAGGGAGATCCATCATATGAAAAGTATTAGAAGTATCTTTTGAGTCAAATCAAGAGAATAAATTGGGGCAGGAAAAAAAGGTGGCAATAAATTATTCACACCAAATATTTCCTTGGATGCAGTATGTGGCAAAGTGAACAATGTAATCTGCTATGTCATCATAATGTAATAATTTCAGGATAATATAAGGGTAGAAGTATTGCCATACTTATTTTGGCAGGAGAAACGTCAGTAAACATACATTTTCATTTTTACATAAGGAAAGTGGGCCACACCCAAGGATAGCCACATCCTAAAACAATGATTCTGAGCTAAAACTTTTGGAAATCCTTGTAATAATCATTAAAATAATAACACAAGATGGTAAATACAATAAATAAGAATTATGAAAATATACCATTGAATTATATTAAGAGGTGTATTTTTAGATGTAATTTACCTTTATGTCATTTCTTGGGGCTGAAGAGAGCATGGCTTTTGTTTGTCATATTCACAGTGTTGATTATTTAAAATGAGGCATCTTACTGTGTTCTTCCCTAGAAGAAATAGACCAATCCACTCAAGAGCTCTTCACAACTAAGATTCCACGAACAACTGAATTGGCAAAGACAACTCAGGGTAATACTATTTCCCCACCTGTGGAGAGTAATTTTCCTTCATTTGTTTTGATCAAGAAAGAAGTTTTCTTTTCAGAAGACCTTTCTCATCAGAGCAGATCACTTGCTGCTTTTCACTTGCGTGGTGAAGGACAGCAGCCAAATCAGAATATGATATCTGAGTATCAGTTGAACAGAGGAAAGACAAGTTCTTCAGTTGGGGTTTTGCTTTTGAAAGTATTGTTGACTGCTGGATGCTGACAACTAATATTGAAAGCTACTATTTTTTTCTTACTGATCCTTCATGTGCTTCATTTTCTGCATCTGATAAATAAGAGCCTTTATCATCTTCTCCTCCTCCCCTTTTCTCTCCTTTTCTCTCCCATCTCCCTCACTTGATGAAACACATTGATATTGTGGCCTGAGAAAAGAAACTATTAATAAGAAAAATCATTTTTTCAATGATGGCAATGTTTAAACAGCCAAGGAAGTGTTCTTTGTGATTTCCTTTTGTTATTTCTTCCCTGGAATTCCCTACTTTGGGGACAATGAACTCATCTACACAAAGCTCTATCTTCATGCTCTTAGAAGTCTTTCCTCTTTATATTTTTCTATCCCACTTAGATTATATCCAGTTGTAGATTTCCAGTAGTTTAGTATTGTTGTTGTGTTTGTTGTTTTGTTTTTATTTATTTTTTTGAGACAGAGCGTTGATGTGTATCCTAGGTTGTCCTCAAACTTCTGTAGATCCTCCTGCCTCAGCTTCCTGAGTGCTGGGTTTACAGGGGTCCACTACCACATCCACCTGCTGTTGTCTTAAATACCCCTTTTGCTTATGTAAATGGTAGAAAGCCCATAATAAGAGGAGAAAACAAAAGCAAACTTCTTTTAAAGGTTGAAAGACAAGTAAGTTTATTTTACCCATTATTAATTCTAATTTGAGGGGAACAGTTGATGGATAGAATTTGAAATAACAAGAGAAGAGCCCTATATTGTGATGCACACCTATAATCCCAGCATTTGGGAGGTTCACGAGTTCTAGTCCAGTCTGGGCTATGTAGAGAGGCACTATCTCAAAAGAAAAAAGAAAAAAAGAAAAAAGAAAAAAGAGAGAGAGATAGACAAAATAGTAACAATAACAGAAATCTAGTTTTAAGGTATATACTTTATCAGTAGGACAATATTTATTCAAAGCAAACAAGCATGACTAAGAAAGACTGGTTCAGGACAGTTCCTTTACATTCTCTAAATCTTTTCTTCCTTTAGTTTAACTTTTATTTTATTTTAAATTTTCATTTTCATATTATATTTTTATTAACTTTATAAGTATACATATAAACATACATGATAAGAGTGATGACAGCCCTCTCACATCCTAAGTACCAGCTAAAACTGTAGACAAGAGATAATCCATTGTGTTACATTTGCTATTCACCCTGATTTTTATATTTTTTTCTGTTTTTGCAAATCTTTTTTGTATCTCACTTACTAGAAGATAGCTGCATTCTCATACTCAAACACAGTGCTTTTGTAGCAGAATATATATATAAATATTTAGAAGCATTATAAATAAAGACATTCAGCTCAGGTTATGTTGCCAAATGAGAAAAATATTTCAGCTTTTGAAAGCTGCACGGATTTCAGGATTAAGGTATAGGCCTGTTCTTTCCTTGTTTTGCTTTTTCTTAATTTAATGGAAATGTCAGTAGTGTATCATCATTACTAGTATGTGTAGAAATTTTATCAAATTCCTTTTAAAACATTTTCATTAGATATGAGTTTTACAGTTTATTGGGTATTTATGTAGGATCTTATATGAGTTGTCCTAGTACATTTATATAATGTCATATATTTTAATTTTTCTTCCTCATATACTGAAAATTCTTAGTTGGAGCCTCAGCTGTGCTGCCTTCAGATTCATGCTTTTTTGGGTTTGGCCCAAAAATCTTTAGAGTAGGTTCACCAGGCACCCATTTGCATGAGATAACAAATGACAACCAGGAAAAGAACCCATCTTTTGAGATGAGAGTAGCATCCATGAACTGGTCCATCCCATCTCTATTTGGGAGTAGAGGTTAACTTCAAAAAAGGCACACCATCCCTGGGGTCCTCTTCGTAAATATGTCCCTGAGCTCTGAGGCAGAGGCAGGCAGTCAACTATTTTGTCTTGATGACAGGCAATAGGAACACAAGACAGCATGTGACCACTGAGAGACCTGCCGTAGAGATGAAATCATTGCCCGTGATGTTGGTATTCTACCTATGTGTACAACTTTGACCCATGTGGCTCTGTGGTCTCCAAGCCCTGAGCAGTTATGCTTCCAAGACACATGGCATGAGCCCGCTAGTGCAATCTCCAGCACCTTTTCTCTGTGTCAGACTTGCTCTTATGTCTACTGACACAATTTCCCTGCAGGGTGCTGTAACTCAAGCTCCTTTGCCTCCACCTTCTACTTTCAACCCATTTGTAACAATCCACTTAGCCCAGAGAATTGTGGGAATTTCTGATTATTTTACTTTCAGTCCTTTATATCCCTCTCCCACCTAGGGAAAGTTATCTCCTTCCTTGTGCTGCATAATTGGGCAGAGCCTGGGTCCTTCAAGGTGTTTCTCCTGTAGTTGCTATATAATGATAGATGCTGTCTACATATAGTATTTTTAATGATTTATGAAAGCATGGTCTTTTATAAAACTATTTGGGTATGAAGCCATCTTTTAAAGTTATTTTTATTATTGTTCACCTAAAATTACATGGCAATGTTTACACAGTTATATTGTCACAGAGCTTCTTTGTCTTTCTTCTTCTTTTTCTTCTTCTTCTTTTCTTTTTCTAAGTCTAAAATTAAATTCTGGAGCAATTTTCTCAAAATCATGTGGCAGTTGGTGGTCAATTCATAGCCTAAATTTAAATTATATTTCAGCTCTCACCTTAAAAGTTCTTTCTAGGTTTAAGTGAAGACTAGAAAAGCTAGAATAAATATTCTGATCCCACGGCTTTAAAATAATTGAGATAATGAAATTGAAATAATTACTGTATCCCTGATTATTTCTGTACTCTTCTCTGATCTACTTACTATCCAAAGATTTAAAATTCATATATTTTCTAGAATCAGACAAGCAAGAACCATGACCCTAGCCAAGTGCAGTGGCGCGTACCCGTAATCCCAACTACTTGGGAGGTAGAGACAGGAGGATCACAAGTTCGAGTCCAGAGGCAGCCTGTGTAATTTAGCAAGACCCTATCTCAAGATAAAAAATTTAAAAAAAGGGCCTGGGGGTTTGTGGCTCAGTGATAGAGCACTTGCTGGGTATGTGCAAGATCCTGGGTTGGGCTCCCCAGTACTGCGAACAAAGCAAAAACAAATGACCTTTGCATTTTCTTTAAGCAAAAGCCATGTCATGTTCAAAGAGATCAACATGAAAAGCTGAAGTAGGTTAAATTGACTGGCAATTTTACTACTCTCAGAGAAAATTGAGGGAAAACATTTGCAAATCATCATCAGGCATTTTAAGGTCTGTGGGAATTAATTCTTCATGACCTCAGTACCTCTGTTCACTGTATTACCATTGGGTAGGTCCAAGCTAAGCCTCTCGAGAATTTCAGTCTGCTGCCGCTGCTGTTGGCCTGCAGTATGGCAAAATCCTGCTCATCACAGTCTTTACATTGGAAGCTTATAAATGAGCTACATTATATCCTATTTCACAGGTGTATTTTTTTAAGCTTGGTAGGCAAGGCATTGCTGATTTATGGTTATATAAATATTCACTCATAATGTGAACAGAATCATCAAGATGATATAACTCACATACATAGTTAACAAGGAAAATTTTTTCCAGCTTTAGCTAAAGCATTACCAAGAAAGTTGATGGCAGGAGACAGCATGTGGCTTGTGCGTGGGTCAGAGGAGAGCATCAGTGGATGAACAGATTCCAAGATGAACACACACTTTAAAACCTTAGCAAGCAAGAATATTTCAGTATCCTTAGGCAAACTTACCTGCTTACAGTGGTCTCTCAATTATTCATTCAGCAAGGAGTCCTCCATATGCAAGCACTGGATAACAGGAGCAGAGAGTAAGGAGGTGGTGTGTTGGTGTCAGGCTCCTTGCCCTTTGATGGGTGTGACTCTAGGCATCATTTTCTCTCCGACATACAACATTATGGATGGCACTGAATGATTCTTCATTTCAGAATTCATAAACAAAGATCATTTGATAGAGACTACATGTTCTTTTTTCTTCTTACCTATCAAAAATTTTTTTTAACCTTTTAAGGTTGCTTACCTTTGGAAAAATAATGTTCCATAGTAACTCCTTATAGAGAGACATACATAGATGGACAGACGGAAAAATGGATGGCTTATGAATGGGTCATGTTAAGCAACCATCTGATGAAATTAACTCTCTTGAAGAAAATGGACTAAATGACAACTAATCCTTAACCAACAAGTCACCTGCCTCACTCTACCTGCATCTTTGATTTTCAGTTATGGGTGTTGTCACTTGTTTTTTATTCCTTTAGCATGAAGTCTGTGTTGAATGCATAACTGGGGATTTCAGAACATTCTACCTCTTTGCAAAGTGTACAAGTTGCTGGTCCATAACATGATAAACCTCCGTTCAGTGGACTTTGGAGTGCTAATTATTAAATATAGAGTGTTTCTTCTATTTCAGCACCACACAGATTGTACACTACTTCCATGAGGCCCAGAATACCTGACAAACCACACATCAGACCTGGTAAATTACTTCTCTTTCTCTGATGACCTTTCTAATCAGTGTACTGTCCAGGCATGATGGTTCACACCTATTATCCCAGCGACTCAGGAGGCTGAGGGAGGAGGATCACAAGTTTAAGGCCAGAGGCAGCTGTGTAGTTTGGTGAGCCCTGCCTCAAGATTTAAAGACAGGGAGCTGGGGTGCATCTCAGTGGTAAAGCACTTGCAAAGTATGTGTGAAGTCTTGGGTTCAACCCCACAGTACTGCAGATAATAATAGTAATTATCAGCAGCAGCAGCAGCAGCAGAATACTGGGGAAATAGCTAAATTCATGAAGGTGTTTGGTGGGGGGAGGTGTATGCTTGAGTTATAATAAAGGACATGCAGAAGTTCTGCTCTTTATGGATAACTAAAGCAGTAATGGTGAATCCATGGATGTATGATGACTTAACAAAGGTTTGTAATAGATGTTTGGATTCAGAGACCACTATGGAACTGATATGAAAGCATTTTCAACATGGTTGAAAATGCATTTTGAACATGGTTGTGTACACATAAATCATGCACTTATAATTTTCCAAAACAGTTTCTACTGTTGTTTCTCTCTGTAGAAAAGATGGTCTCTTATCAGTAAAAGGAGACTTTTTTTTTCTCCAAGGAGAATATTTTTACTTATTTCCTTTAGAAGATAAAAAATATTTACGGGTTGTAAACAACAAAGGTAAAGTTATAGTATATGTCGGAAAATACTTTAAACTTACTAAATTCTCTAAAGGTTGTGGGACCTCTCTCCATCGAACTTGCTTAAGGAAAGAGTAAGTTGGAAGGGTTGATTTAATTCACGTAAATCACTCCTATGTGAAAGCACAAATTGGACCAAAGACTCTGGTATTTTCTGTCTGTTTTCACTGTGATTCTAAGGAGTCTTCTTAAAGTTCTAAATAATGAAACTCACTTAATAAATGAATGCTCTCAGTGAATGTATCTCCAGGTATGTGAGAAAAAGAAGAAATACTTTTTATATTCTTTGGTATATAGAGAGTCTATATTCTGGCTCTAATTCTCGAACTCCTAAAGGTAACTAGGTATGAAAATCTTTAATATACAAACATTTGTCCACGAAACTGTTTTCATGATAGCTTTGAGAACTTAACATGCAACTCAATAAACATTTCTACAAAATAAGGTAGAAGGAATAATAATGGTTGACAATTGCTGTGTGCTTGTCATGTGTCCTATGAGGTGCAGTTGAGGAAAACAAGGCGCTAATTGGAACCAGAAAGAGGATCAAAGGCAAGCAATCTGGTTCTAGAACCTGCTCACGTGAGAACAAAGCAACCAGCGCTCTATTTAAAGTCTTCTAAATGGACTGTAACATAGATGACCTCTTAAAGTTTTTGCAGTGATATGGCTTTCTATAGAGCAGGATAGAAATTTAAATGATTTAATCATAGTTTAGTGTTCAATGGTTGATGTGTAAAAGGACAATTACAATGAAACATCTGTACCCAGAGACTCCTACAGAAGGACCACCACCTTGTGAGGTCTTGACAATACATCCCAGGTCTGGTTTTTCATTAAATATATGTAGTCGTAATCTTCCTTCAGTAAAATTTTAGAGTATATGTAATGCTTACAAATGAAGCAAGGTAAATATTTCAAACTTAGAATTATAAATTCCCCTGCTAGATATTTTTCCAAGTCAAATATTGAAACCCAATGACCACCTCAGTACAAATTCAGTTCTCTCTTGTCACATCCATATCTATGATTTTTATGCCAGAATGTAGTTTCTATATTCTGAAAATTGATTGTTAAGCAACCATCATTTTATTGCTTAGTTAAATTACTTTCATTTAATTCTCTGAGAAGTTTTGTTTTTCTTGGCTAAAAATTTTTAGTAAGAAAAAATGTCTGAACTACTTATTTTCTACTTTATTGTAGTTCTGAACAGAACATTTACAAGACCTATTAGACCAAAGCCCACTGGAATGCCCCATGTGAATGGAGTTGGAACAGGTACTAATCACAAATTTATTTCATTTTTATCCTGTCAAAACTATGTTATTCATTTTGAATAATCTTGTTCAATTCACACAGCAATTTCTTTAACACTAGTTTTGGGATTTCTTTGTAAAATTGGAATTGAAAGTTATAACTCATTCCAAATTCAAAACTTCAAATGTCTCTAACAATATGAATGAGGAATTTTTCACTTTTTAAAACTCAGTCCACTAAATTAGCTACAACATCCAATGTTACTTTTTAAAAAGAGTCTTGGTTAAATATGAATTGTTGAGTGGAGATAATAAAAATAGTTGTTATTCCTAATTTCAAAATACTTTCCATTCACAGGCTGGTCTTTGAGACTGTAATTACTTGATTTTCAAGTTTATAATTTATCATAAGTACCATCACAATTTTCTTAAAGACCTGCATCTGCTAGCAATCTTGACTGTGAAATTTAAATAAGAAGAAGCAAATTTAATCAGTACAATTACCAACTGATCATCCTGGTTATAATGATATTAATGTTTATAAATTATCCAGCTTAAGTAAATGACATCACCCTAATTTATTCAGGTATGGTAGGGTAATTATAGATAATTAGGACATTGATCTGATAAAAGTTCAAACACTAACTTTACTCTGTGGATAAATGGTAGGGATGAGATGCTTTAACAAGGTTGGCTCAACATTCAAACTAATGTCATTCAATAAAAAGATAAAGAAGAAAAATCATATGATTACCTGAATAGATACCAAACCAAGCAAATACAACAACAACAACAACAACAAACTACTAACCAAAATTCAAACTTTATTCATGATGAAAACCCTGGAAATCAGGAGTAGGAAGTTTTCTCAATCTGATAAAGGCATCTATAGTAAGCCTATAGCTAACATCATACTTCTATATCTGTACCACCCTGGTGTCCTATCCCATCTGATCTCAGAAGCTGGATCGGGCATGGTTAGTACTTGGATGGGAGACCACCTGGGAATTCTGGGTGCTGTGGACTAGGGAGAAGAATCCAGCAGCCCACTCCCAAAACAATCAGCCATAAAAAACTCTATAAATAACAGAGAAGCATTAGCATAGTGCCAGGCATGGCACAGTATTGGGTAGTGTTTTATTGTATTGTACATAAGGTTACTATGAGTCCGACTCTACACAATGACACCTAACAACAACAACAATGTCATACTTAATGGTGAATGACTAAATGCTTTTCTTCTAAGATTGAGAATAGAGCAGTATTCTTTTACCACTTCTGTTGAATATAATGGAGTGTTTAGCCAGTGCAATAACGCAAGAAAAGAAGTAAATGGCATCACAGATCACATTATTATCTATGTACCATATTATAAAGGAAAATTTAATAGCTTTCATATATTTTCCAGGGTGTAATGTTTTAAGAAATTGGTGATTTTAGTCAGGTACCATAGTGCACATCTATGATCCCAGTGACTCAGGAGGATGAGGCAGGAAGATCATAAATTAGAGGCCAGGGGCAGCCTGTGCAAATTAGCAAGACCCTATCTTAGGATAAGGGAGAAGGACAGAGCAACCCACTCCTAAAACACAATCAGCCATTGAAAACCCTATGAATAGCAGAGAAGCACTGACAATAGTGTTTCACCTATTGTATGTAAGGTGGCCATGAGTCAGACACCAACTCCACGGCACCTAACAACAACAACAACAATCTCAGAATAAAAAATAAAAATGGAGATGGAGGTGAAACTCAGTGGTATAACACTTGCCTAGTAGACACAAGGCCCTGAGTTCAACCCCTAGTACTGCAAAAGAAAAAGAAAAACAAAGGAAAATTGGTGTTTTTAAAAAAGTTTTAAAATCTATTCTCCCAGTTTATGGACTTACCTGAGTTCACCTTCCTTTGATTGTACATAGTGTTAATCTGACTTGTTCACAGAAATGCAGCCATTTGTATCACTTTATTTCCTTCTTTGACGTAATTCCACTGTTTTATCCACAGTACTTCTGGCCTTTACTGATTCTTAACAACTATATTTTGAGTCAATTTATATTCAACTTTATATTCAACTTTAATATCTTGCCCAGAATATTTTTATTATCCATCTCACATACATCTTCTTATTATTTTTCTTATTGAGTTTTTAAGTTCAGATATTTTACATTAAAATACTAGTTGATAAAGCAAGTGTTTAGGGTCTATAGGACATATTCTTCATGGTCTCAGGCTATTTAAGGTTGTACCATTTGAAGACTTAAAACAAAACAAAACAAACAAAAACTTTGAGGGCATAGAGACTATGGACCTTTGACTTTGACTATGGCAATCTCTATACAAAATTTCCAATGATTCCACTAATGTCTTTAAAGTCATCTCGAACCTAGTGTTTTGTTTTGCTTTACTTCTTATTTTATAACATCGTTACAGACGCTTGCCCTGCATTATGTGTATCTTATACCTACATGTATAGATTTCTCTCTGTGTCAAGGTTAGAAAGGAACTTGCAGAATATGAAATTTTACATGGTGCAGTTTTCTAGCATTCTGGTTTTTCAGGGATTTCAGAGATATATTGCAGTTTAGCTGTTGTGTTCCATACATTAGAATCCTCGAAATTGAACATTGTGACACAGACAGTATAGTCTACAAAATTGAAAATATTTGCTATCTGACCTTCACCAGAAAAAATTTGCTGACCTCTGTGCTAGACAATCTAATTTTTTCCCTGAAGATGGAAGAGCTGAGCTGTTTAGCTATTCCCATGCAACTAACATTTATTGAAGGTCCTTATGTGCCAGGCAAAGTGTAATTCTGAAACCATTTTGGCACATGTGACTTGGCAGATATTGTTAAATACCTGAACCCTAGACTTTTTTTCTTTCTACCCTAATGAGGAAACCATGTGTACTGCCCCCAAGTGGAGTGTGCTTCACAATGAAAACCCAGACTCCTTGGGGTAAGAAATGTGTTTTTCTGAGCTGTGACTAAGTCTTCCAGGCTGCTGGCTTATTGCCTCTGAAATTTTAGCCAGGTGCTAAGATGTGGAGACAAGGATGCTGAGACTAATCCTCCGTAAATATTACTCCTTTTTGGTCACAAGGAACATAGTCACTGATTCATTTGAAAAGTAATTCCTATTGATATAGTTGAGAATTGATTTGTTTGTTTGCAAAGCTTTCGTTACTATGGTTAAAAATACTCAAATCATTACTTCATTTTGGACAATAAACTGCTAAGTGGCGAACTGTGTAAATCCAGGGACTTTTGGAGAGCTCCCATATGGCAGGGGTGGGGCTTATGCTGAGGCTTGAGTCTTGGTGTTTCTAGAGCTAGCTCTGCCCTTTTGAAGATGTGTCAATTAATACTGCCTGGGGGAAAAAGAATTCAGTTCGTGGCCTGGCCAGACTGTCTGATCGGGGGCCAATTTCCGAAGATCTATTTTCTGCAGTATCTCTTACTGGCTTCCTTCTTTCTCCTCTCACTGCCTCTCTGTGGCTGTAGCCCTTCATTTGTTCCCCTCTGACTCAGGGCAGCAGAAGTTCACTGGTTTACCCAGGCCTGGAGAGCATTTTCCTGTTCCTTTCTCTTTCCACTGAGCCCCATGGCTGACTCTTGCAGGCCCTTCCCAATGCTTTTGTATACCACCTGTTTCTATCCATTTTCAAAGGCAATAGACAGTCCATTCAGCAACTGATAAGCTATTGATTTGGGTGCTTACATCTAAGGATCATAACAGATGTTACCTCTATCTCCACCTATATACAGAGTAGCAGAAAATGTCCAGTTTCCTCCAATCACCTTCCCCCACTCCATTTCCCAATGTTGGGGATCATGCTTAGGGCCTCATGCTTCTAGGCAAGTCATCTAGCACTGAGCTAAGTTCCTAGTCCAGACCAGTTTCTCTCTTGATTAGAAAAAGAGTCAGAGAGAATGTGTATCTTTGATCTCATTCATAAAGTAACCCTGCAGAACTCTGGGTTGTCTCCTGGGGTCCTCAAACTGCAACTCACTTGCCCATTTGGGCACACACTCCTGCAATACGTGTCCAGTAGGTACTACTGAAAGCCTATGCTGATTTTCTGAGTCTCACACACCAGTGGAATGGCTAGGTGACAGGTCCTTGCCAGCTATGTGCATTTAGCTCTCATACAGTGATGACACCTCTGCCCACTCAAGATACCTAGTATAGGTTATCTAGGGCTGTAGACATTAAGAATCATTGTGAAACATAGGATAAGGAAGGAAATAATGGGAGGACTTGGTTCTTGAGAGGGAGGGTTTGGATCTGGGATTATGTCGTTCTGAATCCCAACACTCCCTAGCTGTGAGACCTTGGGAAGGTTGTTTAATCTGCCTGGCCTTAGACTTCCTCAGCTATGGGCCCTGGATGTATTGCCCACACAGAGGCATTATAAGGCTAAGTCAGGTAATGCATGTAAGGTGCTTGCAATGTATTCTATCAAAATATTTTGTTTTTCATGGGCAGAGAGATTTGGAGAAGGGCATGAAGAACCATCTACTGAAGACATATACAGCCTATTGGCTTCAAGAGTATATATGCATTTTTTTTACCTTCAAGAAATAATGGTAAATCAAAACTTACCAAGCCAAGTTATCCCAGCAGCACAAATGGAAATATTTTCCATTCTCCTGTGCTATTCACAGAGTAACCATTCAAATGAGCCATTTCTCTGACCCCATTACCACTGACAGTGGAGCACAGGAAACCAACTAATGAGGCATTTGTTTTTACCATGCTTGTGGGGTTGGCCTCAAAATAGTTGCTGCCCCCAGAAACATTTTATTTACTGTCACAAATAAGAGCATTTGATTCATGGTTCCATATAAATATTCTTCATGATTTTATATTTTATCCCTTAGCCAAGCAGCATAGAGAGTGAGCTTGTAATATTAGGTTCATCTCCAAATATCATAATTAGTGTGAATTGTCATTTCATTTTTGGCAAGTGAAACTTCTGTCATATATTTAATCACTATCTGACTGCATATGAAATGACATTGGGTAAGTAATGTCCCTGCACAGTCCTTGGGACAGTTAGCCCTCAAAATAGTGTTGTTGAGGCCAGATGCTGTGGTGAACACCTGTAATCCCAATGATCTGAGAGGAGGAGGCAAGAAGATTCCGAGTGCAAGGCCTGCAAAGCCTGTGTAATTTAGCAAGACCCTGTCTTAAGATTAAAAAAAAAAAATCAAAGAGGCTGAGGATGCAACTCATTGGTAGAGCACCTGCAAAAGTATGCACAAGATCTTGGGTTCAGCACCCATAAAACCATAAAAAAAAACAGCATTGCTGGTATTGTACTCACTAAGGTGGTAGTAGTTGTTAATGTAACCGCTAGTATATTTGTTAAAATATTTGTTCTTTAATGTGTAAATTATAATCAGAACCTCAGAGTATGGATTCTTTCTTAGGATGAGCCATTATATCTGAAGTGATATACTATTCAGATCTTAAAATATGTCCATTTCTATTCTCTCTTAATAAACACTTGTCAGCCATATCAGAGATTTTTATAATGTAAAGAATAATAACAAAAAACTAAGATGAAATAAACCTTAGTTCTCTCTACCCTAAGGAAGCTGTCCCAAACTTAAGCCTGGATATTTAGGTAAATGACTAAGTAATAACCACCAGATTGTACTTGAGGGATTTAGGAGAAAAAAAAATCACACAAAGCAATTTTCAGCTCAGTTTCTTCCAAGTAACAGTTTGCGGTTCTGGGACTGGCCAGAACTAATTTATAAATCCCTAAAGATCTAGTTTTGTGTCCTCAAGAGTCTGATAGCCAAGGCCAGCCCAGTTATATTTTTAAAGTCAGTTCATTAAGTATGAACCCAAATACACTGGAATTTTGAGGGTTTTTATGAGCATGGAAGAGTTGGAGAAATTTTTGACCACAAAATGTACCCACAAATATTGGCAAAAAGTGGCCACTCCCTCTGGATGAAATTCTGCCTGGTGAGGCAGTACCACCCAGGAAGGCAGTGCAGGATGAGTGCCATGGAAAATTGTGACAAACCACATTCCACAATCCAATGCTAATTCTACAGAGAAAACAGAACCAACAAATGTAGAGTTTTGAAGATTTTTCTGTATCCAGATAGTAGAAGCCACTTAAAATAACTAGACACAAATCCTATTCAAAGGTCGGATCAAAATAAAAGGGGGGGGGGGAGATAAGAATGGTGTCAATTTAAATGGTCTAGAAAATGCATGTAATTGTCCTAACAAGATAAAAACAAAGACCACTACAGGAAAAGTTTCTATCTTAAACAGAACTGGAACCCAAGGACATATAGGAAAATATTACCAAGTAAAAGTTAGAGAAGACTTAGATGGGGAGGGGGGAGGGGGGAAGCATAGGGGAGGGTAAGGGGTAACCTATATGAATAATGTTCATAAAAATGCATATATGGAAATGTCACAATGAAAAGCATGTCAGAATGAATCACATTAAAGTGTACATTAAAAATTTCCAATAAAAAAATAACTAGACACAAAAGCACCAATGACCTTGCTCTGCCAAATATGCACATTATAAGTGATGATGCTACCCAGTACCCATGACAAAGAACATTTAGCACATGTTTGCCATATATTTATTCCCATTATGTCTGCTCACAGGAGCCAAGCAAGCACCCAAGCCATCAAGCACTGGTAGAAACGTGTTGGTGGACTCTTCCCACACCACAAAAAAGCCAGGTAAAGAATAAGATGCTGACCCTTACAGCAGCTCAGCCCTGAAACTTGCACAGTAAAACAGAGTAGTATGTGTTGCAACAAAAACATCATCTGCATGGTCCCCAGTGTGTCAGAACCATGTTAACAATACATGCATAATGCTGCTGAGATATTCCAAACTACTAACTTAGGGGGAATGAAAAGTGCTCTGTGCACAAATTACATACTGATAAGAACCTCTAATGGGATGCCAATTTAATAATTACTTTCTATAATGGCCTGAGGGCCAGTGTGGCTCTACTCTTTGTCATGTTTAAGTTCTACTCTTGTGAGAATTATTGAGATATCCTTTTGCTTTAATGGATTTACGTTCCTGATTTAAGAGTATGCTGTAGGTTATCAGTAAAATTATGCATCTGGCAATTCAGAATGCTTCTGTGTTTAAAAAAGGGTTCCATGAGACCTGCTCTCATGCATAAGTGTCTCTGTCACCGTCCTCCCCTGACTGAACACATGCACCCACTCTTGGCCACCTTCACTCCCTTCCCTCTCTCTCCTTCCTCTTTTCCTCTCCCTCTTTTCTGCTCTCTTTCCTAGCATCTAGGAACTAGTTAAAGCCACAGGATGTCTTCCTGGATTGACAGTTTTACTTGAAGATTTTGAAACCCACATAAGTAATGTAAAGGAAAAGATAGAATTTTAAGCTATAATGTAAAACTTAAAAGTTTGGGTTAAAATAATCCTCTCCAAACACCTTGAGCTTTGCCAACTTTTGTACAAAATAGGTACCTTTTTGCAAATGATGAAAAGTTACCTCTTTCCTTTGCCCTTTGGTATACCAGTTAAAAAAAAGGTTACCTTTCTCTGGCCTGGCTGCCCTGCACCAGAGTTCTTGGGTGGGCCCCCTCACCAGGAGTCCTTGTGCAGTTCTCAACCACCACAGTGGTTCATAGCAACCCTGCACTCCACAAGCACCAAATTCTTGTTTTGCCCATAGTACGACTTTGGTGTAATAATTTAAGAAGTTCTGAAGCTTTTTGTTTAATTATAATTACATAATAAAGGGCAGGGCAAAACACCCACAAAAGAAGAAATTATATGCTGAACAATTCAAAGCTAAAATGATATAAGAAATCATAGTCTCAAAATCAAAGGCAATTGGTGCTAATGAAATTCAGAAATGCTACTGTTAATGTCTATATAGGAAAAGAAATATGCTAAATTCTGTATATCCTTTGAAAAGGCAGATATATATTTTTATCTATAATAAAGATACATTTTTGCATACACTAAAGTGCTTTATTATCACTGGATACGTGAACAATAGTAATTTAGAGGAGTATGTATATTACTCATATGCACTTTCCTATAAAACCTATTCTGTCATCCAGCTGCTACTATGACAGGTTGTTTTTGTGGAATGATTTTTGTATGAGTCCTTATGATGACTTTCACTATAATATCTCTTAGCCGCAATCCCAGGGACTCGCCGTCCACCCCTGCCAACTAGACCCATGCCCCCACGAAGAAAACCTTTACCACCAAATAATGTCACAGGAAAGCCAGGAAGTACAGGTATGTCTATCTTTTACCTTCATTCTCCCTCTGTGATTTCAATTTTACTCTCCAACCACAGCCCTCCATGGAGTGGTAGCTCAGGCAGGTTTGAGAATTCATATGCTGGCTCTGGAAGGGTGGGGTTCAAGAAATCATCCCTCCACATCTAAGCCAGCTTGCTTCTTCATGTGTTCATGTGTGGAGCCTCCATAGAAGCTGACTCTGGTCTTTCAACAAATAGATCATTCTGGAGGATGTGATGCTGCGCATTGCCAAGGCCTCAGGAGTAATGCCCAGTCATTGACTTCTCATTCTGTCTTCTGAATTGAAATCCTGTGCATCCCACTAAAAGCTATCCTACCCACCAGCCTTCAGGCCAGCCCCAATATCCTGGTGCTCAGGTTGGAGGTGGGGCTAACCTGTTGAGGTGACTGGGCAGGACACGCCAATGCAACCAGGCAGGCATCTATCCTAGGAGTCAAGCTGCCTCTCACCTCCATGCCTAGGTTTGTTTTGCTCCTCCTCACAGTGACCCCTCTGAGACATGGATATTCATGCGTGTTTCATCCTTTCTCCAGCTCCCTAAAACAGTCTTAGCATTGCTCTTCTGTTCTACATGTCCTTGTTACATACCTCTATTAGAGCAAAGAGCAAGCTGTTTTATACCTGTTTATTGTACCTCGCCTTTCCTTTATAGACTGTGAGCTCTGTGATGTCAGAGTCTTTAGTGTCTTTTCTCTGAATCCCCAGAACAAAATCCAGTGCTTAGAGTGTACAAGCTGTCTGATAAGTAATAACTGGATGATCAAATGAATGAAATGAAGAACCAGTTAAAACTGATTCAGTTCAGAGAGAAGCTTCACCGCATTTCTATTATGGGCTCTTCTCCCAAGACCCTCCTACAAAGTACATGCTCCCCATCATTCCTTTCTCTCCCCGACTCCCTACTTCCTAAATATTTGGTGGGTGGAATCAGGATAAAAGTATTGAAGGCAGGTGTGAAAGATGAAACTGATGAGGGTTTATGTGGAAGGGAGTGGATGGCATTCTTATTTGCAGGATAAAAGGCAGCCATGATGGGGGTGGGGCTTTTATGGTGTCTCATGAACTCTAGACCATTTTCCCCAGTATCTAAAGGAGGACTCAGCTTCTCATTCATGCTCCTTTCTGGCTGAAGTCCCAGTGGCATGGCCCTGTGAGGGGACCAGGTTTCCCTCACTAATTATACTGTGAGGTGGCTGTGACATGAGGGCCAGTTGCCTTCAAGTTGGACTCCATGAGCCACCAACTGACAATAATGACTGAGCCAGGAACCCCAGGAGACCCCCGCTGAGTTCCCCTGGTAAAGCTGCATGTCTCCAGCATTGGTTGAATGGCCACAGTTCCTCCCTTATGAAGTCTTATTTTCTCTTGTCCAAAAGTTTAGCCTTGGTACAGGCCACCCAGCCTGGAGAGCTGTGAACACATTCCACTTCTGAGATTAGCTCTGGTCACTGCTCCCCAGGCTTCACCATCCACCTCTAACTCAGAGAAAATGGCTGCATTGATGAGCCAAAACAACGGAAAAGGGCAATTATGTAGATTTGGCCTGATTAATATCACAGAATGGGCATCCAAGATTCAGGAAATCCACTGTCTGCGACTCTCTCACACATGCAGTCTTGCCTGCTTTCTGCTATCTACCATTTGTTCCCTCTCTCCAGACCCAGGGGAGCCTCTGAATCCCATTCTCCTTGCCAAGGTGGAAATGTGGCCAGCATTTGCTGCTGACTGCCAACTCTGAAAAGATCATGTGAGCTGCAGTAAACTTCTCTTGGTTTTGCTTGTCCTTTTACTGTGGCTCCCTCCTCCTAGGACAGGAGCGTGCATCCATAGGGGTGGACCAGAGGCCCTGTCAGCCTGACTCACCTATGATTCCAGGTTGGGCCAGAATCCAGTTCAGCTTGTATCCCTTGACTCTCTCTGTTGTAAGAAAGACTCCTTTCCCCAAGAAGAATATAAGATTCACTCTAAACTCCTTCTCACTCTAAACACTCAGACTTGCCTGGCCCTTGGAATGGATCTAGTTTCAGAGACTTATAAATACTTTTAGAGTGGAGGAGTCCCTGTTGAATATAGCAACATTGGATAGCACCAGTCTGGCCATTAGGTGGCAATCATGGAAATTACTCTGTTGTTGTTAGGTGCCGTCGAGTCGGTATCCGACTCATAGCGACCCTCATAGGGTTTCCAATGGCTGACTGTTTCGGGGTTGCCTTGGGAGTGGATTGCCAGTTACTTCTCCCATTTTGCAGTGCTGGGAATTGAACTGGGGACCTCAGAGACTGCAGTGCAGCACTCTACCAACTGAGTTAAATCCCAACCCAGGAAATTACTCTAGGAATCTTTTTCCTTCTTCTCTAGTTACCTCTCACATCTGCTAGTTAATCTCTAAGTGTGACTATTCCTCTCCTTGACATCTCTCACATCTGACGCCATCCATCTAGGCTCACTGGGTCTACTGTGGTTCATCTCCCCTTTCCTTGCCTGCATAACTGCCTTAGTTTCCTGACTTGTTTCTCACACACTGGAACTGCACCCTAACCATTCATCTTATTCTATCATGTTACTTCCATACTGGAAATCTTTTCATAGGCCCTTATTACCTAAAAATAGCACCTAAAGCCATGGTATGCAAGTTCTTTCATGGTCTACCCTTTCACATCACTCTACTCTTAGTTTTTACTGTACTTTCTGGGCCCTCTCTTCATTCACCCCTTCATATTAAACACACCAACCATTTTCATGCTTCCCTAAGATGGTTTTTACTGCAACCTCAGACTAGAAGACAGCTCTCATCCCTATCATTGATCATTTCTTCTCTTACTAGCATATCCTCTGTGAAGATTCTGCTCCTCCCCACCCAACACCCTCCATCTATCCTCATAGATATAACCACTCCCTCTTCTTGCCCACTCAGTGACCTTATCTAGTTCTTTCTCAATAACTTTAATGTTTCAATACCTTTGGCTCACTCATCTATCTCCAACAAGAACCAAGTCTTATTTTCTCTCTAAGCCTGACCAGTAATGCCAAGCCACATGGTAAGTGTTTAATAAACATTTATTGAACAAATAAATGGGAAACTTGGCAGTGCTCCTATAAAGACTTACTACTTTGGCTTTATATTACAGGAATCATTTCATCAGGCCGCGTAACTTCCCCACCCTTGAGGGCAACAATAAAACCTACTGAAACCCCCTCAGAAAGACCAGAAATAGATAAAAAGCAACCAACAGCTCCTGCCTCTGGGGAAGAGTTTGGTTAGTATGATAGTTCTCACTAGATGACTTGATGAAGTACTAAAATATTTCAAATTAGAGGGAATAAAGTCTCAGTTCTTTATCTTCTGTTTTACTCATTTTTATGTTTAATATGAGTCTTCTCAATTTTAAAGATATATTTATTTTTAATCCTTTGTTATAGAATATTTCCTGTCCTTAGCAGATATAGACATGCCAAGGTTGTTTTCTAAAAAGATCTAGATTACTCAATTTTACTAAATCACTGGTCATTACTAGCTACACATCTTATTTTGTTAATAAGTATTAACTACTTGGTTGTAATTTTAATTCCTTATTTATTACACTCCAGGGCACTTTGCAATAGAACACAATTAAAGGGCTTTTATTGTGGATGAAGATGTGTAATAACAATAAAGGAAGTCAAAGATACAAGCAATTTAACTAAGAGGAATCTTGAATATCTTTAGTCTTTATACTTTTTTCATGGCATGTGAAGCTTTCTGTTTCTCCACAATTATTCATTATCTTTCATTTTCAGGTAATACAACTGACTTTAGCTCAAGTCCAACAAGAGAAACTGATCATCTTGGGAAGCCCAGATTCAAAGGTATGCTTGGCTCCAAAGCTTGACTTTTACAAGGCTATTTTTGGTGGGTAGATCAGTCAGGTATTGCTGTGTAACAACCACAGAATCTTAGCAGCCTACTATAATACAGATTTATTTTTCATGGCTCTGCAAGATAACTGGGGTCAGCTGACCTTGTATGTGCTTGGTTAGATGCTTCTGCTAGCAGCAGGCACAGCTGGCCCTGGTAGATTGCCTTCAGGTCATTTTCTTTCCCAGGATAAAGAGCCAAAAGTGACTCAGGAAAAGCCATAGTTATCATAACTCAAAGTAAATATAGGAGCCATCCAAATAGCCATATTTCAGGCTCCTTTTTATATCTGACAATATACATTAGCCAAGAAATCACATAGCCAAGCTCAAACCAAGGATTATGGACACAGAATACTTTTAACAACAATGTAATATACCACAGCAGGAGAGATATTATATGATACAGATCTCAGTATTTCCTTTTGCAATTTTCTATGAAGCATAAAATTTGACAACTTTTAACATGTATTCACCCCTGTAATCATCATCCCAATCAAGATATTGAACCTAGGCATCACTTGCAAAACTTTTGCCATGTACCTTTGTGACTTCTTCCCGTTTTACTTCCTACTCATCCCCAGTCCATTTGTTGTTGTTGTTAGGTGCCGTCGAGTCGGTATCCGACTCATAGCGACCCTCACAGGGTTTTCAATGGCTGGCTGTTTCGGGGTTGCCTTGGGAGTGGATTGCCAGGTCCTTCTCCCAGTTTTGCGGTGCTGGGAATTGAACCCAGGACCTCAGGTTTCTCACCTTAGGAGTATCTACTTCCCTTTTCCATAAGGTTTGTCCATTGAAACTGTCCTTTAAGTTTCAGCTCAAATGCTACCTCTTTTCTAAACATTTCTCTCATTCTCTCAACACTCAGAGATGTGATCTTTCCTTAAATTAAAATATTGTCTAATACAAAGTAAGCAAATAATGTTAGTTATTATTTTCTTGTGCATTATAATCACATCTTTTTCATAACATTTGCATTTTTTCTCATAATGTAAGCTGGGAGTGTATTCTGTGCCACCACTAGATGGCTCATTTGTATTATTAATGGTACCGTAAGACGACAGGGAGGGAAGCAGGGAAAGCGATAAACGAGGGAGAGCTGGGGAGGGAGGGGGCTGTAAAAGAGAGGGAAGGAACCACAGGGGATCTGGTTAAGAGTTAAGAGCTTCACTTAGTTCAAACAATGCTTGTTATATTTATAACATACAATAGACATAAATGTTTGTGTGTTTAACAGTATATTATTCTAAGACCCAATAAATGATATCACATTGCAAAAAAAGCA
The DNA here is from genome assembly GCA_007922755.1 of Pedetes capensis. NCBI lineage: Eukaryota > Metazoa > Chordata > Mammalia > Rodentia > Pedetidae > Pedetes > Pedetes capensis. The sequence goes on from VMDO01001830.1 coordinate 132,544, forward strand.
ACCTTAAAGAACCCCTATTTTACAATATAGAAAATACTAAAGCTGTTATTTATAAAGTGAAAACAGAGTAGACAATAACAAAGAACTAAACAAAAGAGATTAGTAAATACATGAGTTTCCTTTAATATTGTTCTAAAATAAGAAAAACAACCACCTCCCAGTCCATAGGTAACTAAAAATGTGCTATATCATGTAAATGAAAGCAGAGTATGATTCCCCTTGTTGTTCTGAATTCTTTTACTCAGCCTAATTATTCAGCGATTCATTCACATAGGTGCATAAAGCAATGTGGATGAATCTCACATTCGTTTTCTATTGCCTGTAGCCGTATCACTGTGGCATCAGATCTCGGAAGCTAAGCAGGGTCGAGTATGGTTAGTACTTGGATGGGAGACCACCTAGAAACACCAGGTGCTGTAGGCCTGAGTGACAGACCCAGCAACTCACTCTCCAAAAAACAATCAGCACTGAAAACCCTATGAATAGCAAAGAAGCACTGGCAATAGTGTTTTGTCTGTTGTCCATAGGGTCGCTATGAGTCAGACACCAACTCAACAGCACCTAACAACAAGAACAGTATTCTATTATATGGATGTACAATAATTATTTATTAAACCTATTCATGACATTCAGGGTTTCTAATTTTTTTAATATTACCAATAAAACTTCTGTGAGCATTCATGTGCAAATCTTTGTATAGACATACACTTTTGTTCCTTTTGGGTAAATAGTGAGGAAGGGAATGGCTCTATGTGAGTTCACAACAAACATTTAAAGATACTGAGAAACTGTTTCCAGTTGAGAATAATTATATCTTCTGAGTATAAGAATATTTTCAATGATGTACATTGCAAATATTTTGTCACAGTGTGTCTTCTCTTTAATTTTATGAAACTCAGATTATCAATCCATTTTTATAAACAAAATTCACTTTTATTAATAGGTATAGTGCTTTTTGTCTACAGCCATACCATCCAGGCATCTGATCACATCTGATCTCAGAAGCTAAACAGGGTCGGACCCGTCAGCCCTAGGATGGAAGACTGCCTGGGAATACTGGGTGCTATAGGCTTGGGAAAAGAACCCAGCAGCCCATTCCCAAAACAATCAGCCGTTGAAAATCCTATCAGTAGCAGGGAAGCACTGAAAATAGTGCCAGGCATGGCACAGTGTGAGGGAGTATTTCACTCTTTTGTCCATAGGGTCACTATGAGTCAGATCTGACTCAGCTGCACCTAACAACAACAACAACAATAACAACAACAACAACAACCAGTGCTTTTCAGAATATTTTTTTCTTCTTTAGTTAGCTTTAGTAGATTATGTCTTTCAAGGAATTAGTCTATTTTATCTAAATTGTCAAATTTATTTACATAAAATTCATAAAATTCCCCTTTTATCTTTCTAATATCTATATATTTGGTGTCATATCTAAGGAATCATTGAGTAATCAGATATCACAAAGGGTTTTTTCCTCATAGTTTCCTGCCAGAAGTTTTATATTTTTGTTTACACTTATGATCACATTGAGAAAAAAATTTGTTTATGATACAATGTATGACTATATATTCACTTTCTTGCTTATGGATATCCAGTTCCAATATTGTTTGCTGAAAAAACAATCTTTTTTCCACTGAATTGAATTTGTCAAAATCAATTATATATATATGTCTGTGTGCGTGTGTGTGTGTGTGTGTGTGTGTGTGTGTGTGTGTGTGTGTCTGTTTTTGGACTCTATAGTCTGTTCTATTCATCTATTTATCTCCTTTTACACCACCACACTTTCTGGATTCCTGTGGTTATATAATAAATCTTACAATCAGATCAGGTTAGTATTAAAACATTGTTTTTATTTTTCAAAGCTGTTGGTGATTCTGGATCCTTTCCATTTCCATATGAACTTTAGAATTAGCTTGTCTATCAAAAAATAGTTTCCTTGGTTTTTGATTGAGATTACACTGTACCTATAGGCATTTCGGAAGGATTCACAGCTAAATAATATTGAGTCTTCCACCTATGAATATAGTACATCCTGCCATTTATTTAGGTTTTTAAAATTTCTTTCAAATATATATTGTAGTTTTCAGTGTGCAGAAAATAATGAAAGTAATATTTTATTTTAGTTTTCAATTGTTTGTTGCTAATATGTAGAAAAACAAGTGACTTTGTATCCTGCAATTTTGCAACACTTACTAGTTCCAGAAGCTTTTTTGTAGACCCGTTGGATTTTCAATTTAAAGAATTAAGTCATCTGAGAATAATGTTCTCTCTCTCTCTTCTCCCCCCACCTCTCTTTCTTTTCTTTCTTTCCACTTTTAAGGTTTTTTCCTTGACTTATTGTACTGCATAGAGCCTCCAGTAAATATTGTATAGAAATAGTGATTTAAAAATATTTTCCTGTTTCTTAATTTATGGGAAAGCATTTAGTCTTTCACCATTATGTACGGGGGTGATCGTAGAATTTTCAGAGATGTTTTTATTGAGTTGGGAAAGTTCCTGTCTAGACCTAGTATGATGAGAATTTTTATCAGAAATTGATGGCAGATTATGCCTGATTTAGGTACTTTTATTGAGATGATTCTGTGTTTTTTCTTTTTTAGTTTGTGAGCATGACAATGTAGTTTTTTAAATTTTAAATTAACTTTGAATTCCAGGGGCAGACCTCATATGATCATAATGTAATCTTGTTTTATATAATTTGGATTTAGTTTGCTAAGATTTTTTTAAATTATATTCCTGAAGGTTATTGCTCTTTAATTTTCTTGTAATGTCTAATTATATTTGGTATCAGAATAATGCTGAATTCTCCTCTTCAATTTTCTGGAAGAATTTGTTTACAATTACTATTGCTTCTTCCATAAATGTTAATAATATTTACCAGCAAAGCCACCCAAGCCTCATATTCTCTTTGTGGGAAGACTTTACTTATAAATTTACTTTCTTTAATAGGTATAGAGATATTTGGAATATTTTGTCTTCCTTAGGGAACTCTGGTAGATTGTGTTTTCTACAGTACTAGTCCACTTCATCTAAGTTGTCGGATTTATTGCCATACAATTGTTCAGAATGCTTACTTTACTCATTTAGAATTTTAATGCCTGTAGAATCTGTAATAATGTCACCTTTCTCATTCCTGATACTAAGTATGTCATTTTCTTCTATTTTCTAGTCATTCTATAAGTTTATAAATCCTTTGATCTTCAGAAAAAACTTACTGTTGTTTCACTTATTTCCTTCATTATTTTTTTTTTTTGTTCCCTATTTCATTTATTATGATTCTGATCTTATTTCCTTTCTTTTGGTTAATTGGTTAATCTTTTTTCCTTTTTATTTTTTTCCTGTGCTGGGAATTGAACCCAAGGTCATTCAAATGCTGGGCAACTGCTTTACTATTCAGCTATACCCCTGTCCTCTGTTCCTCCTTTCTAATATGTATTTAGTGCTACACATTTTTTCCTAGATATTCAAGCAGCATCCAAAATTTTTTGATTTCTTGTGTCTTGTTGTGTCTTGATTTTACCCAACTCAAATACTTTTTATTTCCATCTTGATTTCTTCTTTGACCCACTGATTACTTAGAAGTATGTTTTTTTTTAACTTCCAAATATTTGGATTGATTTGGATTGATTACTTAGAAGTACGTTTTTTTTTAACTTCCAAATATTTGGGAAATTTCCAGAGATCATTCTGTCATTGAATTGTAATTTAACTCCATTATAATGTGATACTTTGCATTACTTGAATTCTTTTAAATTTTTTAAGTCTTCTTTTATGGCCTAGAATGTAGTGCATCTTAGTACATGTTCTATGCAAAACAAATGTGTATTCTTCTATTAGTAAATGGGATGTTGAATTAACCTGCCAGGGATGCCATTACTGAATATCATAAACCTGGTGTCTTAAACAATAGAAATTTTCTCCCAGTTCTGGAGGTAGGAAGTCTGAGGTTGGTTGGTTTGGTTTCTCCAGAGGCCTCTGTTGTTGGTTAACAGATGGTCACCTTCTTACTGTGTCTTCATCTGGCCGTTTCACTGTGCATGTGCATCCTTGATGTATCTTCTTCTTCTTTTAAGAACTCTTACAAGTCAGATTCTGTTAGAGAACCAGTCTCATGACCTCATGTAAGTCTCTGACTTCAAATATAGTCATATTGGAGTTAAAGCTTCAACACAGAAATTTTATAGGAACACAATTCAGTCCCTAAAAAGCTATGCAAATTAGTTCAAGTCGCTTGGTTGTACTGTGCAGTAACACTATATCCTTACTGATTTCCTGTATATTTGCTCTATGAATCCATAACAATAGTAGTGAGATTTCTTACTACAATTTTGGATTTATTTCTACTTTGGCCTGCAGCTATAGCCCTGTGGCATCCGATCCTGTCAGATCTCGGAAGCTAAGCAGGGTCGAGCCTGGTTAGTACTTGGATGGGAGACCTCCTGGGAATACCAGATACTATAGGCTTGTGAGAAGAACCTGGCAACCCACTCCCAAAAATCAATCTGCCATTGAAAACCCTATGAACAGGAGAGAAGCACTGACAATAGTGTTTCACCTATTGTACGTAGGGTGGCTATGAGTCGGATACTGACTTGAGGCACCTAATAACAACAACCATTTTATCAGTATTTCTTTCACATATTTTAAATTTGCATCAAGGTATGAACCTAAATTATTTAGAACTATAATAAACTCCTAATTAATTGATCTTGTTATTATGGGTTATTATGTTATTAGGGTTATTATGAAATAACCCTTTTGGTTTCTGGTAAAATTATTTGCTCTGAAATCTAATTTTGATATTTGTATATCCAGTCAAGGTTTCTTTTGATTAGGAGTTACCTTTTTACATCCTTTTATTTTTAATCATTAGTCTTCTTTTAACGTGCATTTCTTATAGGCATTATATGGTTGGGTCTTGCTTTTTTAATCTAACAATCTACATTTTGGGGGTATGTAAAGCTTGGCATTTAAAAGGATTATTGAAATTCTTAGGTTTAAATCTTTTTTTTTTTTTTCTTGTGGTACTGGGGATGGAACCCAGGGCCTCACACTTGCATGCTGTGCAAGTGTCAAACCACTGAGCTGCCACATCCAGCACATTTTTTTACTTTTTGAGACAGGGTCTCACTAAATTACACAGACTGTCTCTGGTCTTGGACTTGCGATCCTCCTGCCTCTGCCTCCTGAGCCGCTGGGATTACAGGCATGCGCCACCTTGCCCGGCTCTGGTTTAAATCTTTATCTTGATATTTGTTTTTAATTTGTCCCATCTATTTTTTGTTCCCTCTTTCCTCTTTTTCAATCTTATTTTACACTGAGTATTTTAAAATTCTTTATATCTTTTTGCTGTTTTATTCCTTGTATCTCTTTGGTGTTTACAATATCCATCTTAAAGAGAAAAATGTTGTGTATATGTATCTATATAGTTTCTATTTTTGTGTTCTTCCTTGCTTTGTGGAGATACATATATCTATCTTTAACTTATCACTATCTACCTACCAGTAATAATTTTTAAAAACTCCACATATAAGCACCTTACCTATGTACAAATTTTACATATAAGAATTTTTATAGCTTCTTTTCTTTCCTCCTGGCCTTTGGGTTATACTAGTGTCATATATTTTTTGTTTACATGTTAGGTACACTGTACAAAGTTGCTTTTATCTTTTAAATGGTAAATTATCTTTTAGAGAGACTTAGAAAAATACTGTGCATATATGTCTATATATGTTCTATTTTTGTGCTCTTCGTTGCTTTGTGTAGATACATATTTCTATCAGACTTCTTTTAATGTCTTATACTGTAGGTCTTCTGGTAATGAATTCTTATAGGTTTTGTATTTCCAAAAATAGTATTTCTCTTTCTTAAAAAAGATATTTTTCACTAAGTATTGAATTGTACATAATTAATGTTTTCCTTTCCATGTCACTCCATTGCCTCTCAATCACATTCAATCCAATAGGAAATTTATCACAATCCTTTCCTTTGTTGTTCTATACATATTCTTTTTCCATCTCCTTTAAATATCTTCTATTTTTCCCTGGTTTTGAGAAACTTGATTATGAGTGTATAGTTCTATCCATGTTTGTTGTGCTTCGGGTTTTTTGAGCTTTTGGAAATATAGAGGTTTAGAAGTTTTATATATTTGGTATATTTATGGCTATTATTTCTTAAGTATTTTTTTTTTCATCCACTCACTCCCTTCTCTACCTCAGGTCCTCCAATTACATGTATGAGTATATGAGACCCCTTGAAGCTGTCTCTCAATTCACTGATTTTCATTATTTTGAATTCATTTTTTCTCTTTTTACTTTGGATATTTTTTATTGTTACAGTTTTATACTATGTATTCAAGTTCCTTATCTTTTATTAGTAATGCCCTATGTGTATTAATTCTATATAATGTTTTTGCATCTTACGTATTGTCATTTTCGTGTCTAAAAATTTGATTCGGGTCTTCCATATCTTAACTTTTTGAACATGTGGGTTTTAACTGTTTATTATCCTTGTTTGATGATTCTAACAGCTATGCAAATTCTAAGTTGGCTTCAAATGATTGATTTTTTTCTACTCATTATGAATTTCACCTTGTTGGGTGTTGGGTTTGTTTTCATCTGTAAAATATTCTTGAGGGTTTTTTTTCTGAAGTGTAGTTAATTATATGGAACTGGTTGATCCTTTTGAGTCTGGCTTTTAAGATTTATTAGGTGGGACCAGAAATGTGTTTAGTGTAGGGTTCATTATTCCCCACAACTGAGGTAAGACTCAACACTCCATAAATTATGAGGTATAAATGAAGTCCATAGAGACCAAATTAACTTTTAAGATTAACATAAGGTAAAACTATTTAGTGAGTAAATCAACAAGATCCATATCATGTATCCCAGAGTTAGGATTTGGGAGTTTTATGTTTGAACCATCTATAGTACTACCTTCAACTATATGCCTATGAGGCTAGATGTCCTCAAACAATTGTATTTACACCCTCACGTCTATCTTCTTCACTAGTTTTAAAAATGCTAACTGTCAGAGTCCTCTCTCTCTCTCTCTCTCTCTCTCTCTCAGGTCCTCATGTACGATATATCTCAAAGCCTGACAACAGGCCCTGCTCCATCACCGACTCTGTCAAACGGTTCCCTACAGAGGATGCCACAGAGGGGAATGCCACCACCCCACCGCAGAACCCACCCACCAACCTCACTGTGGTCACCGTGGAAGGGTGCCCCTCATTTGTCATCTTGGACTGGGAAAAGCCACTAAATGACACTGTCACTGGTAAGATCATGGCACAAGAACTTATTACTGTGGTGGGAAGGTTTGATAGATAAAATGATGCCTCTGGTGTGACACATGATGAGTATCTGAGGAGGAACAAGGCCTAGCAGTGTTCTGCCGCCCTTGAGGCACATTGTCAAAGTGTCATGGGATGGGGAAAAGAACATCTTTTTCCTAGTTCTGGGCTTCCTGTGAACTAGCAGATCTCTTTAAGTTGCTTTCCTTCCCTCTCACAATCCTTTTCACAACTTAAAGATATAGGGTAGTCTTCTCATTGATAAGAAAATTACAGGAAATATGAGAAGTTGGCACTGCTGATGGTATTTAGTTTTCCTATCACCAACCAAGCCTACAGCCATAGCCCTGTGGCATCTGATCCTGTCAGATCTCGGAAGATAAGCAGGGTCGGGAGGTTGGATGGGAGACCTCCTGGGAACACCAGATGCTGTTGGCTTGGGAGAAGGACCCCGCAACCCACTCCCAAAAATCAGCCTGCCATTGAAAACACTATGAATAGCAGAGAAGCACTGACAATAGTGTTTCACCTATTGTATGTAGGGTTACTATGAGTCGGATACCAACTCAACGACACCTAACAAGAACAACAACAACATCACCAACTAAATGTCTAAGTTGACCTAGAACTTTAAAGCAAGCTAAAAGTCAGTTACCCTATCTTTGAGAGATTGAAAAGAATTCCCACTTATGGGCCATTTTCTGCTCATCTCAGGAAATTTTGATTGTGCCACCACCTTCCAAGTTCCTCTTAAAGTGATTGTAGAAAACAAGAAACCCCAAGTCATTCTTCAGTTTTGTTATATGGCAATTTGATTCTCCATAGTGAAACATTAAAAAAGAGAAGAGAGGTAGGAATAAAGACTGCCAACCCAAACCAGCTGGAAGAATGGCATGTAGCTGGCCTGAGTCCCTGAGGTTCTTGATACAAGGTCCCTGCCATGCAGACAACAGAATGGCAGAAAAAGAAGCTGTCAGGAGTAGACAGGAACTATATAGGTAGAGCAAGATGAGATGGGAAGATTCAGAGTCTGGCAAAAAAATTTTCTATTGTCAATAAAAGGGAGTGCAGCAGTTGTTTCTACTGTCAAAGAAGAATACAGCAGTTGTTTCTCCTTAGCCAACACCATGTGGTCAGGTAAATTGGAAATTTCTCATGCAAAGCTACCCTGGTTTTGAGAAAGAACCAATCACTGCCTGTGTTCCTAGGGATCTCCCTAGTTCTCTTTCTTTACTTGGGACTACAGAAGGTACTACCATCCCAAAATCTAAAAGTCAATCATTGTCTCTCATCATTGATTATCTACAATGTATCAAAACATCCAAATTCTCCACCCACACCACTTGTTGATAAGGAGTTCCTGTGACAGTCTGAGTCTTAGTTTCCTTAACGTCAAAAGATCTATAAAATTTCATTTGCCCTAAAGATGTGGAATATCAAGTTGGAATTAGTTAATCTAATACATCTAATCATCTAATACATATCCACTTGGATAGCATCAGATTGAGGGTTAAAAGTGTGATTTCCCTCTCTGAGTCATCAGTAATAATTTTTTAAATTATATGAATTTGTACTCTCACAGAATCATGCATAGGATACACATTATACATCTAATCAACTGCTTTTATAATGTAGTTCCTTGACACCAATGGGCTGCTTGTGATCTTTCACACAACATATGTTCATGGAAATGGCCCACATCTCTTTAGCCATAGTATTTCCTAAACAGAAATAAGCCTATATTTATCCATTATCCTCCTAGTCCACATTTAAACATCAGAGCATTTGCCCTAATGATCTCCTCTATTTTTTTCATTTTTGCTTATTTTTACTGTGACATTAAATACCACTTGATTTCAAATGTGAACCAGCAACTCAGATAATGCAAGAATTAATTCTTATATCCTGGGATGTGGACTTTGCAATACAGGATTGAGAAAACAACAGCAACAGAAAAACATAGCCCTCATTTCCAGAGTTGAATTTTGTCGGTATTTTAGTCAACAGGTACATATTTCTCTCCAGCAAATGAATCCAAAGTCAGCTGATTCTACATATTGCTTTTACACTTCAGTAGAAATAGGTGCACTAAAAAAATTAGTCATAACTTCAATCATCAGAAAACTTAAAAGTTGTTGGAACATGATATTCAAAGAGTCTGCTGATATAGATTTAAACCTCAGGCTAGCTGAATTCTAGATGCTCAAGTTGGGTACATAATTAGAGTCTTTGAGCTTAGTTTCCTTACCTTACTAACAGTAATAATTCCCATTGTTATTAATTTATCCCGAGGAAAATGTTAGAGAATCTGAATATGCAACATAACTTTTAGATTAATGTTTATTAGTAGAGCAATAGTAGAAACAATTTTAATGTTGGTGGACTTATGTAAAGACATATTACTTTAAAGCTTTAAAAAATAAAAGGCTGGTTGTGATGCACTCCAGAAGCTGAGGCTAGAGGATCAAGGGTTGGAGGCCAGCCTGTAGTACACAGAGAGATCTTATCTCAACACACACACATATGTGTGTATGTGTGTGTCTGTGTTTACGAAACACATGACAAATATATATTTAAAAGAACTCTGAGAAAAATTCTGAAGATCTTATAAGGAAGTTTCTAGATCCATATTGAAAAATTCAATCTTCCAGAGAGAATTAATAGTATTGTGTGTGTATGTGTGTGTGTGTGATAGAGAGAGAGAGAGTGAGAGAGAGAGAGAGAGAAAGAGATAGGGAGAGAGAGAGCAAGAGAGAGAGAGAGAGAGAGAGAGAGAGAGAGAGAGAGAGCATACAAATGCTTGCAAGAGGGCAAAGGAGAGGGCAAGAGCTTCTCACTATGTAGCCCAGCGTAGGCCCAAGTTTGAGGTCTTCCTGCCTTACCCTCTCAAGTGCTAGAACTAAAGGTGTGTGCCTCCATGCTCAGAAAGAAAAACATTATTAAATTAACTTCTAAAACTTGAGTAAAATGAAAATTAGAGATGTACACTTAAAGTTTCCAGTAACTAAAAGTCTGGGTTAATACTAAACAGGATATCACATAGTTGATGAAGAATATCGCAAGCCAAAGATACTTTTTAAAGGTCATTGCTTTGATGCATAATTAACTTGAGTTTCATATAAATTGTTCTTTTAGTGACTAAGCAGCACTTGAGTTTTTCCATTTGGGATCTTTGAAAATTTTTGTGACTGTATTTTTAAAACACAAGTTGGCAATAAGGAGTAACGAAAGTAACAATAATAATAAGTACCACCTGTTGAGCAAAATACTATTAGGCATTTTCCACATGTTCCTAATTTAATCTCCATAGCAACACTTTGAAGAGATATTACTGATATTTTACAGATGCAAAGACTGAACATCAAGGCAAGTGGCTTGGTTTGTCTCTTTCCATTAAGCCATGTCATTGCTAGTTCAACTCAATTTTATATACATTTTTTTCCTTTATTAGTAAATGATGGTGGGGTACAGAGTAATACAGCATTGGCTTTTTCTGTGGTGCATCTTTTGCCTCACTTCTGGCAACACGTTCATTGACCCACAAAGTTTATGGAGCTTTATGGCTAGTTTGTAGTTAAACTCTGATACTTATTTGGGTTAGCTTCTCCTATTTTTCCAACATACTCATGAAGTTGTGCTGTTTACATTGAGATTGACCTCTTCCTCTTCATACGTCCTCATTGACCCACCTCTCCATCCCATCTTCTCCAATCTTCACTTCCCTCTGCTAGATCCCTCCCTTTCTTTCTACTACTTATATTGTCCCTTGTATAGGATTTTTTCCCTCCCCTAAGTATGATTCAGCACCCACATATGAATGAGAACATAGGGTATTTTTCTTTTTGGGCTTGTGTTCGTTTGTTTAAGATGATATTCTCCAATTCCATCCATTTTGCTGAAAATGACATTATTTCATTTTTTTACAAATTGCTGTGTAGTATTCCATTGTGTATATGTACCATAATTTTTTTATCCATTCTTCTGATTGAAGCCCTAGCCAGAGAAATCAGACTAGAGAAAGAAATCAAAGAGATACAGATAGCCAAAGAAGAGGTCAGATTATCCTTATTCACAGATGACATGATACTTTATTTAAAGGACCCCAAAAACTCCTCTAGAGACATTTTAGCCCCAATTAACTCCTTTAGCAAAGTGGCAGGATATAAAATTAACACTCAAAAATCAGTAGCCTTCCTTTACACCAACTGTGAGCAGGAACAGAAGGAAATTAAAGCTACAATCCCTTTCACGATAGCCCACCAAAACCTTAAATATCTAGGAATCAATCTAACCAAAGATCCTGGAGATCTCTACAAGGAAAACTTCAAAACATTAAAGAAAGAAATGTCAGAAGACACTAGAAGGTAGAAGGACCTCCTCTGCTCATGGATTGGGAGAATCAATATTGTAAAAATGGCTATATTACCAAAAGCAATCTATAGATTTAATGCAATACCCATTAAAATTCCAATGACAGATTTTGCAGAAATAGAAAAAAATGATCCAAAAATTCATATGGAAACACAAAAGACCACATATAGCCAAAACTCTTTTAAGCTACAAAACTAGTGCAGGTGGGATCACAGTCCCTGACTTTAAACTTTACTACAGGGCTGTAGTAGCAAAAGCAGCTTGGGACTGGCACAAAAATAGGCCTGAAGACCAGTGGAACAGAACTGAGGACCCCGAGATACACCAATGCATCTACAGCCACCTGATCTTTGACAAAGGAGCAAAGCAGGCAAACTGGAGAAAAGATAGCCTCTTCAACAAATAGTGCTGGGAAACTTGGATTTCCATCTGCAGAAAAATGAAAACAGACTCTCATCTTTCAAATTTTAACATATATTTTAAAAACTTCAATCTATTTTTTATTAAAAATTCCTTCATAGCTGAGGAAAAGATAGAAAATGGGCAGATTTGAATTTAGGGTACTTCCCGTCCTCCCTGAAGCAGTGTCTACTAAACTAGAGAAAACTGACAGGTTAGAATAAAAAAGAAGTCTGAGTAAGTTATTATTCAGCTCATCATCACTTATTAGTCCTTTAATAATTGTACATATGGTGTCTAGGTAGAGTGGCCACTGCCTTCAAGTTTAATTTTGGGTTTTTGGAAGGGTGTTCATATGAAATTGGGTTTTTAAAATAAACCTTAAAATTCTCCCTAATTTAAAATCAGAGATTGTAAGTCTACCTGAATTATTCTAGTTTTGGTTTTATTTGCAATATTCAACTCATACCTTTGGTCTCACCCCAATAGTAGAAATCACTAACATAACTTATTGGCTCATTTGCACCCTTTCTGCCTTTATCTGATGCCCAGGTCTTAGGTATTTCTGTATGTCAGTGAAGCTGATTTTTAGTGAAGTGTTGGTTTATTTTTTGTTTTTGTTTTTTGTTCTTCAGTCCTATCTACTATTTTGTTACAAAAATCTCATATGAGAGCAGGGTAAAGTGATTAAGCAATCTGTAAATTATCTTCTCTTATTATGAAAGTCTCTCTCTCTCTCTCTCTCTCTTTTGGATGAACACTGCAAATTCATAGAAACACACCTTTAAGTGAAATTTATGCAGACTTCTATGTGAATTTTAAAGATGTGACTTTTATTTAATACAATTATCAAGGGAGTACAACTTATATAAGCAATAGGTAGAGAATCTTCCTAATTTTGTAGCTCCAAATAATGGACTGTAGAAAAGTGGTTTATTAATTGGTTAACAGTACTTGCTGATGTGGTTTTAAGCTGAAATTTTTTTTCACAGCAGTACTACATACTCAGTGGCCTTTTCTCTAACTGTTATAAAGCCCCGCAGAGTGGGAAGCATGGCTTCAATTCAGGCCTCTCTCCTCATACAGTACTCTTCCCAAACTGGGCTTTCTAGCAATGGCAGACTGTCTAACTATCTAATTTACCTTACAAAATCATAGTCTCAGCATCCAGAGTATCCACAAGAGGGTCATCAGCCTTCCTTGGTTACTACGTCTTCCTCTGCTCTAATAAAGGTGAGCAGATATGGTCAACAGGCAACTTCCCAAAGGCTTTGGGAGTTTTACCATCTGGTGACTGTCCTCATGTGGACATATATATATATATATAAGATGAATATATATAAGATGAATATATAAGATGAATACATTTCTAGAACTGCAATCACAGTTGCTCTCATTTATGTGGATGGCTTTAGTATGTCATTAGCTTCAAGAATAATTAAATCCTCTGGGACAGGAACTCAAGTATCTGTTGTATTTTCTTTTATACTTTTCAGAATATGAAGTTATATCCAGAGAAAATGGATCATTCAGTGGGAAGAACAAGTCCATTCAAATTACAAATCAAACCTTCTCCACAGTAGAAAATCTGAAACCAGATACAAGGTAGGCCCCAGTGCTATTACAGGTAGATTCTCAGAGTGCATAAATCCTAACCATAACAAAAGAAAGAAATAACATCATCTTTTCTGCTTTAAGGGAGGATCCAATTTGCATGTTCCTCTGGCTTTCAGTAGTGCTATACCAGATACTTCTGGAGTCACATTTTGAAAATGTACAAGGAATTGGTGGGGACAGAAGAGTCAATAAGATGGCCTTATAAGTTAATAGTATAGTTGGTAATGTTAAAAAAAAGCCATTGATATCAAAGGTTGATTTTAAATACCAAAATTTAGAAGTCTTTGGACCAGAGATAACTGGAGTTTGCATGATGTACACTAGATTTGAAGCACCAAAGAATTTGGCTCCTCATGCTGAAAAGTGGGGAGAGAGGAAATGGAAACCACATGAGAAAATGCAGGTGAAAGTTTTAATAGTTAATACGTAAAAAGGCTACATAGTAGTCCAATATATAGCAGTCCTTTGCTTTAGGGACTATTTACTTATTTATTTTTATTTTGAAGTACTGGGTAGTTGAATCCAGGGCCCCATACATGCTACACAAGCATATCACAAATGAGCTACACCCTCCATCCCCTTTTTGTTTTTTATTTCAAGACAGGCTTTTGCTAAGTTGCACAGGCTGCCTCTGTACTTGAATCTGTGATGGGGACTTTTATCATTGACAAAATAATAGTTCTGGCAGTAGGATGTACTTCAAACAATGTAGAGGAAAATAAGCACTTAATTCATTATAGATGGATGGCTGTATACAAACGTTAATCCTATACTGCAAAATAACATTTCCTCCATAAATGTGGTCTTTAAAAGTTCTCTATTTTGAGCTGTAACATGGAAAATTTTACAACTGTTAATTTTCTTAAAATATTTAAGTTAGCTAAAATAAGCATATATTTCAGTAAAAGCCCATTTGATCTTGGTTCTGAGAGAGAGAGAGAGAGAGAGAGAGAGAGAGAGAGAGAGAAAGGGAATGCATATTTTTTGTCATAAAATATTTTAAGGAAAGAGTAAAGAGACAAGATTGTCTTTTTAATAGGTAGATTTGTGCTTACAAAACTTGGTTTTTCTCTTCAGTTTCCTGCTTTTTATTCCACTTAATAAGAAGTGACATGCAGAGTACAGTATATTCACTGAAAGGCATCCAGTTTGTAAATGTGCATTGTATTCCTTTTCTGAACCTAGCTGTCCTCATACCTTCTCACAGTGCACCTATTAGCTCATAATCAAATGTAGAATGTGGTTATTCCAGTGCCATTTTAAGCACAATTTGTTTGCAGGGGGTTTGCATTTCAATTTGTTGCTGTTAGGTGCCATCAAGTTGGTATCTGACTCATAGCGACCCTACAACAGGTGAAACACTACAACAGGCGAAACACTATTGTCAGTACTTCTCTGCTGTTCATAGGGTTTTCAATGGCAGATTGATTTTTGGGAGTGGGTTTCTGGGTCCATCTCCCAAGCCTACAGCATCTGGTGTTCCCAGGTGGTCTCCCATCCAAGTACTAACCAGGCCAGGCCCTGCTTTGCTTCTGAGATCTGACAGGATTGGATGCCACAGGGCTACAGCTTTAGCTACCTTTTATTAAGTGCTGACGTGCTCAGCAGTGTCCTGGGTGTTGTGGCTGGGTACAAACATGAACAAACATGGTGCCTGCTCTTGAGCTCAAGACTAGCAGAGAGGCAGTTAGTAATTGGGTGTTCTACACAAAGTGATGTGAGCTCGGGAAGAAGTATGCTCAAGTGTCGTGGGAGCCCAGAGTGAATGGTACTCCATAAAATCTGGAGAAATTACAGTTGCTGAGCTAGCCCAGTATTGATGCCTGGTAGGCTTTCAATAAATCTAGTATCTGAATGATCTGTATAATTCATGATTCCTTTTGAATCTAAAACACTCAATATTTTATCATCTTATTTTGTTACAAAGGAAAAATAATGCCCAAAAAACTCCTGAAAAAGTTAACATCTGGGGTAAGGCTTTAAGGATAAGGATAAACTGGGCATGGTGGCCCATACCTGTAATCCCAGCACTTGGGAGGCTGAGACAGGAGGACCAATGAGAATTGGAGGCTAGCCTGGTCTACATACTGAGTTCCAGGCAAGACCCTCTCTAATAAAAAACAAACAAAACCAGCTGGCTAGGTGATTGTGGTAGGGAAGACATCACAGAGAATTGCATGTCAATGCAGAAGCAAACTTTGAGTTATAACTGTTAAAATTTTCCCCCCATGAGGTTCTGGAATTCCCTATGTGAATAACTGGAAGATAATGGCTTCTGAAAGAATTATCAAAGCTGTGTTCTATGACTAGGAGATACATGTAAATCATTTATTTTAGTTGCACTTTCTATCACTTGGCCTGGTGAAAAAATGTGACATCTGAAAACAGGATAATTACTTGTTCATCTTTACACACCAACATGGATGGAGTATAGCTTGGTGTTAGAACATTTAACCCAGGAGAATCAAGGCAAAGGTTAAAGGTTTACAGACTGATTTTTTGTCAGAAATTCTAAATGGTCAGATATTATTCCAGAAACAAAATAAGAGTAGACCATGCTCCCTTTTCCTTTTCAGTGAAAGCCAACCTTCTCCTGCCTGTTTTTAATGACTTAGCCAGGTTTTTTATCCACTTTACAGAAGCTCAAAAAAATCACCCTCAGTAAGAGAACATCCAGTAGCTGTTTTACTGATGGGGAATATGGCTCCACATGAGCCTGGCATTAGATGTTCCTGTCTATAGAGCCTAGAGTGGCAGAGCTGCTCTGGGCACCTGGTTACAGATCCAAAGGCAACACCCAGGCTCTTCCCAGCCTGGCCAGGGACTATCTGAAGCATAAGAGGGCTGTGGTCTCTTATGACCACAGGGAAGGGGGGCCATAACTTTCAGTCAGGTGAGGCAAAAGAGTCACACAGGTGAATGTCATCTCTTCCTTTAGAAAACTTCTCTCATTCCTCAGCCCTGAAATCAAAAGAAATGTATAGATGTTGGGATCCAGTTGAATCAGTACTCAAGCCCACTCCCCAACATTTACTTTCCATTTATTTCTTCCCCATGAAACTTCTCTTGCCCTAGATCCACCCAAGGACAAAAGTCCTCTCTTTTTTCTATTGGTAATTTTTAATGTACAACTTAATGGGTTTAATTCTGACATTTTCATGTACACATTTCATTGTACATTGCTCACATAACTTCCCCCTTACCCTCTCATGACCCTCCTCCCCTACCCCCAAACCCCCACCAATGGTCTCCTTTCTACTTGCATGTATTTTTGGGTGAGTATTTACCTACATAGGTCCATCCTGATTTTGATATGTCCATCCTTTTTTCTATAGTGATCTACCTTCTTACATTCTCAGCAGTATTAGATAAGTCATCTAGTCTGTTTACACTATTGGTACCCTTTGGTATTATTATATTTTTTTATTTTAGCTATTCTAGTTGGGTTTTTTCTACCCCTTTTTTTCCAACATACTCATAAAGTTGTGCTGTTTACATTGGGATTGACCTCTCCCCCTTCATCCCTCCTCATTGACCCTCATCCTGCCAACTTCTCCAATCTTCATTTCCCTCTGCTAGATCCTTCCCTTTTTCTTTCCACTCCTTAAATTGTTCCTTCTATGCTGTTTAATTGAGGGTTTTTTGTTATGTTTCAATTTATGTATAGAATTTTTTCCTTCCTTTAAATTTGATTCAGCTCTCACATCTGAGCGAGAACATATGGTATCTCTCTTTTTGGGCCTGTGTTCATTCACTTAAGATGATGTTCTCCAGTTCCATCCATTTTGCTGCAAATGATGTTATTTCATTTTTTAATTGCTGAGGAGTATTCCATTGTGTATTGTTGTTGTTGTTGTTAGGTGCCGTCGAGTCGGTATCCGACTCATAGCGACCCTCATAGGGTTTTCAATGGCTGACTGTTTCGGGATTGCCTTGGGAGTGGATTGCCAGGCCCTTCTCTCATTTTTGCGGTGCTGGGAATTGAACTCGGGACCTCAGAGACTGCAGCGCAGCGCTCTACCCACTGAGCTAAATCCCAGCCCCCATTGTGTATAGGTACCATAATTTTTTTATCCATTCTTCTGTTAATGGCATTTTGGTTGGCTCCATATTTTCCTTGCTATTGTAAAAAGTGCTGCACTGAATATGGAGATGCAGGTGTCTCTGTGGTATGATGACTCATCTCCCTTTGGGTATATTCCCAGTAGTGGTATAACTAGGTCATATGGCAGTTCAATTTTTAGTTTTCTGAGGTATCTCCACATTGATTTCCAAAGTGGTTGAACCAATCTACAGCCCCACCAACAGTGTAAAAGGGTTCCTTTTTCTCCATAGCCTTGCCAGCATTTGTTGTTATTTGTTTTATTGATCTTGGCTATTCTTACTGGAGTAAGGTGGAATCTCAGAGTTGTTTTGATTTGCATTTCCCTAATGGCTAGGGATATTGAGCATATTTTTGTGTTTCAGGGCCTAGAAACTTCTTCATTTGAAAACTGTTCAGTTCCTTTGCCTACTTGTGTACTGGATTATTTGTTGTCTTGGGATTTGCTTCCTTGAGTATTCAACATATCAAGAGACTTGCAAACAAAAATCACATGATCATCTCAATTGATGCTGAGAAGGCTTTTGGGAAACGACAACACTTTTTCATGATAAAAAAATAAAAACAAACAAACAAAAAAACAAACAAAAAAACAAACCCTGGAGAAGACAAGCATATCAGGAAAATACTTAACATCATAAAGGCCATTTATGATATACCTATAGCCAACATCATATTAAATGGAGAAAAACTGAAATCATTTCCTCTAAGATCTGGAAGAAGACAAGGATGTCCACTCTCTCTGATCTTATTTAACATTGTGATTGAAGTCCTAGCCAGGGCAATTAGACTACAGAAAAAAATTGAAGGGATACAGATAGCCAAAGAAGAGGTCAAATTATCCTTATTCACAGATGACATGATACTTTACCTAAAAGTCTCTAAAATCTCCTCTAGAAAACTTTTAGACCTAATTAACTCCTTCAGCAAGGTGGCAGGATATAAAGTTAACACTCAAAAATCAGTAGCCTTCCTTTACACCAACTGTGAGCAGGAACAGATGGAAATTAAGGCTATAGTCCCTTTCATACCACTAGAAACTTAAATACCTAAAAATCAATCTAACCAAAGACCCTGGAGATCTCTACAAGGAAAACTTCAAAATATTAAAGAAAGAAATCGCAGAGGACACTAGAAGGTGAAAGAACTTCCCCTGCTGATGGATTGGGAGAATCAATATTGTAAAAATGGCTATACTACCAAAAGCAATCTATAGATTTAATGCAATTCCCATTAAAATTCCAATGACAGATTTTGCAGAAATAGAAAAAAATGATCCAAAAATTCATATGGAAGCACAAAAGACCACATATAGCCAAAACTCTTTTAAGCTGCAAAACTAGTGCAGGCAGGATCATGATCCCTGACTTTAAACTATACTACAGGGCTGAGGTAGCAAAAGCAGCTTGGTACTGGCACAAAAATAGGGCTGAAGACCAGTGGAACAGAATTGAGGACCCAGAGATATACCAGCACATCTATAGCAACCCAATTTTTGACAAAGGAGCAAAGCATGCAAATTGGAGAAAGGATAGCCTTTCCAACACATGGTGCTGGGAAACTTGTATATCCACTTGCAGAAAAATGAAAGCACCTCTCAGTATACATAGCAGTTACCTCAAAGTAGATAAAAGACCTCAACATAAAACCAGAAACTTTAAAATTACTAGAAGAAAAGACAGGCAATCCACTCCAACATATAGGCATAGGAAATCATTTCCTTAATAAAGCTCCAGTTGCTCAGGAAATTGCAACAAGAATAGATAAATGGGATTACATGAAATTAAAAAGCTTCTGTACAGCAAAGGAAACAATAGAGTTAAAGAAGTCCCCACTGAATTGGAGAAAATCTTCTCATCCTATACATTGAACAGAGGACTAATTTTCAGAATTTACAAAGTCCTCTCTCTCTTTAGGCAATGTGTGGCTCTGTTTAAACTAAAAGAAAAATGTTAGGGAGAGTCTCTCCTATCTGGGAGCAAACCGCTCTATGTGCAAGACCACTGATTACTTTTAGTTGTGTGAATGAATAGAGGAACTATTAGATAACTACAGATAAAGAATGTCTTTGATGATTAATCTTACATCAGTGCTTATAGGAAATGTGTATTGGCTGATCTCTAAATTTTTTCTAATTTATAATCCTGTGATAGGCAAGGCAATGCATGGAGTTAGTGAGAGAACTGGAATTGAAAACAAAACTAAAACACTGTCCAGTAAACTGCTGCTCTTTGATTCTGTCACTAGTCTGCAATCTGTTTTCAGATGAGTTGGGTTTAGCATACACTTTGATAACATGTTGATGGGCCAAGTTCTTCCTGATGAACAGATTGGCAATACAGATGGACACACATGATCACTGCATGCTAAAATGGCCCCTTAATTCAACTCATCTGTTCCAACGAGCCCACTTCTCTCCTTTACTGAAAAACTGAAAAATCTGTTATGTATGCCAGACATATATGTGGTCCAACAATTTCCTATGGAAAATGTACTCTGGTAATTAAGGTAAATCAAACTCACTTAATCTGCTCAAGTACTTTTATTGACCTCTGTTGGCTCAGGGGTATTTGGGAGAACAGTTCTTCCTCTAAGACTAAAACCTACCAAAGTGGCAGTAATGATTGTGTAGAAGTCTTGTTTATGTTGTTTGATTTAATAAAATGTTGGCAATGAAAGTTAGCTGGAATATGACAGCAACTTTGGATAAACTGTAAATCTGGCTGAATGGAAGAGACATGTGGAATAGGCATTATACTCTCTTCATAGTGTTTATGTGAAATTCTGCTTTCTGCAGATTCTGTATTAACTTTTCAACATCTCTTCTTGTGGGTTTTGTAGAAAGAAGTAAAATAAGCTGCCAAAGCATCAAGCATTTTGCTTAGTTTTATTGTAGGTGTGGGCAGCAGAAGAGCAATTCCTTCCATGTTAAGAAAGAAAATGAATTGCTCAGTTTAACAACTTTTCATCAGGCAAAGGAACAGTTCTCTGAGAACACGAAACTCCACTAGTCTGTAAAGAGAACAATTCTTCCTCTCACATCATTACATGTTGTTGTTGTTAGGTGCCGTCGAGTAGGTATCTGACTCATAGCAACGCTCATAGGGTTTTCAATGGCTGATTGTTTCGGGATTGCCTTGGGAGTGGATTGCCAGGCCCTTCTCCCATTTTTGGGGTGCTGGGAATTGAACTCGGGGCCTCAGAGACTGCATTGCAGCACTCTACCCACTGAGCTAAATCCCAGCCCACATCATTACATAGTTTTTTAAAATTACATTTTCTTTGGATTCCTTAGCATTTAGGGAGAGGATGGAAGAAAGTCACCACAGCACTAGAAAATTAGAAGTGCAGCCCAATTCTGGAATTTCTAGTCCCCACAGAAATGGGGGAACCAAAAAATATCCCTTAAGGCATAACAGGAAGTTAATTTATGACTTTCTACCCACATTCTCCCATGACTACTGATTCCCTGTTCTCTTTTCCCTTTTGTTATTTTTGTTTGTTTTTGAAATGGGGTCTTGGTATGTTGCACAGGCTGGCCTCAAATTTGTGATCCTCCAGCCTTAGCCTCCTGTGTAGCTGGAATTACAGGTATGTGTATGCATCACCTCATAATCTCTGTCCCTGATTTAGGCTGATTTTGTGCTCTAAGTATCTCCTAAGCTCTGCCCTCTTGCTCCTTACCCATGTTACCAAATCTGCGCAATGACTTTCCATGTGGCAGGTATCCAGAAATGCTTACTATAGTCCTGCAATAGTCTTAGAGATGAACTCATACAAATTGATTGGCTGCATCTCCTTATCGCTCTTTGAGTGACCCTTAGTCTTTTTTTTCTTACTCCACCTTTCCATTTTTCTCCTGCTGATGGAAAGATCCACTTGAATGGGGCTCAAATATTTTAAGACTACACCACAAGTAAAATCAGC
This sequence comes from Pedetes capensis, assembly GCA_007922755.1. NCBI lineage: Eukaryota > Metazoa > Chordata > Mammalia > Rodentia > Pedetidae > Pedetes > Pedetes capensis. The sequence goes on from VMDO01001830.1 coordinate 154,254, forward strand.
TAGCCAAACAACAAATCAGTAAACAGCCACAGGGTGGCCTTTCTATGTAAAAAGCAGTTTACTTGAGGTTTGAGGCTTTGGTTAAACCATCTTCCTAAACCAGTAGAAAGTATGTAACTGAAAAGTTCAAACAATGAAAGCTATAATTCAGCTCTATATTTTGGGCAAAAATAGAGGAAAAAGGTTATAGAGAAGAACAAAGGAGCAAAGGAGAGCCAGGCACGGTGCTGCATGCCTGTAATCCCAGCAGCTTGGTAGGCGGAGGCAGGAGGATCACAAGTTTGAGACCAAAGGCAGTCTGCATAACTTAGCAAGCCCTTGTCTCAAAAAGTAAAACAAACAAACAAAATGGGCTGGGGGTGCAGCTCAGTGGTCCAGCACTGGCAAAGCATGCAGGCATGAGGCCCTGGGTTCAACCCCCAGTACCTTGAAGAAAAAAAAAAAAAAAAAAAAAAAAAGAACAACAGGAAAATGGGTGTGGGGAATTGACAGAAAGAAGTTTCTGCCCAATTAGACCTGAGGGTTATCCTTGAGACTTTACTTCTCCCACTGAAGAAATCAGTCTGAGGCTAGATCCTGCAGGTGTACATTCCTTGTCTTTGATAGTTTAGCTCATGAGCCACAGATCATACTTTCTGAAACTCTAGATTTTCACTTTTCAGTGACTTGATGTATAAATTATGTTGATTTTCATAGCTGCTGTCAAAATTGTTGATCTCAAATTCTATCCTAATACTTTCTCCTTATTATGATTTCCCTTTAGGATAATGCTTCAGAGCTTTCTAAATTCATCAACGAACTGTCTTTCACCTTCCTTTTTATTTTACCAAGACAACAGGGAGGAAGATTTACCCAGTATGTTTTCAATCTTCCCAATAACCCATTGGCTATGCCTTTATTGTAATCAATTAAAATGCAAGTATATTGCCATTAAAGAATTCTATGCTGAGTTCTATGGCACTGTTTGTCAAATTCCATAACAGAAGAACCTCTCTTTTTTAAAAAATTATGTAGCCATATAATACTAGCAAATATTTATAATCACTTTGTAACAGGCATCTTGCTTTTACATGCATTTTCTCCTTTAATACTCACAAGAACCCCAGATACTTTTATCCTCACAAGTAGTAGAATTACCCTCCTTTCTATGTATTAGAAAAAACCAAGGTTCAGAAAAGTTAATTAACTTATCTTAAAATCACATACTAGTGAGCTGTGAACCCATCTTTCTGGCTCTAGAACCGAGATTCTTAACATGTGTCCTTAACCACTGGACCATGCTGCCTCCTGGTAGGAATGTATAGGGAGATTGCTTCTGTTGGTATCTATACCTACTCAGGTGGAACCAGATGTATGGTATCATGTGAGCAGTGATATTTACCTGACTCATCTTTGAGGGGGCCCAAAGGCTTGATTACAGTTGTCATTTGGAATGCACACCATTAGATATTCATTTTCATACACCTGTTGTCATTGTTGTTGTTGGGTGCCATCCAGTTGGGTCAGACTCATAGCGACCCTGTCTACAACAGAATGAAACACTCCTTGACACTGTGCCACACCTGGCACTATTGTCAGTGATTCTCTGTTATTCATAAGGTTTTCAATGGCTGATTGTTTTGGGAGTAGGTTGCCAGGTCCTTCTCCCACCTCTACAGCACCTGGTATTCCCAGGTGGTCTCCCATCCAAGGACTAACTGATCCAACCCTGCTTAGCTTGAGATCAGATGGTATCTGATGCCAAGGTGGTATGGCTGTAGACAGGCACAGAGTGGGCCTTTTCAATCTGGAAACTCACATCTTTCAGTTCCTTGAAATTTCTTACACAATTTATAGGATAATTTATTACCTTTTTGTGTTTTCTAGAATTCCTAATAGTTGGGCAATGTATTCTTTGGAATAACCTTCCAACTTTCTTATATTCTCTCATTTTTGTATGCTTTTGATTTTTTTGTTTTTGTATTTATAGAATGTCAACTTTTTCTAAAACTCCTATTTAGAGTTTTACTTATACTACGCTTTTTATTTCAAAGTACTTTCTTATTTGCTAAAAATTTTAAATAACATCCTATGCTTATTTTCTATGTACAATCAGTATTTTCTCTGAGACATCACAAACCTATAATGGCATTTGTGACAGAATGTCCTTTTGGGGAGTTTGCTACCACAAACTTTTTTCGTAATTAGATAGGGATTAATCAGTCAAGAAAATGTGCCCATATTAATTAAACTTAGTTGAAAATTGCTTCTTCCAAACTTGTCAAGTATCATAAAATTCTGACCAAAAAACAAAAAGGTTAGCTTATATTTGTGACCATCTACAAATGGAGCTTAAGTGTAAATAACTGTGAAATAAAGACAGAGATGACTCCAGCAATGAGATGTGGCCAGCACACGGGGCTGTAATGAATGTGGAATGCATTCCCACTTGAATCAAACTGGATGCCTGTGATTTTGTTTTTTCCCTTCCATTTTTCAGTTCAACAGTTTTGTGAGTTTTTGTTTTTATTGACAGTTTTGTTTTGAGGCCATTAGGCCTTCTTGTTGTTGTTAGGTGACCTCAAGTCAGGTCCAACTCATAGCAACCCTTGTAGGGTTTTCATTGGCTGCTTGTTTTTTTGGGGGGGATTGCTTTCAGGAGTGGATTGCCAGGTCCTTCTCCTGTTTTTGTAGTGCTGGGGATCAAACCTGGGTCCTCAGGGAATACAGAGCAGGTGCTCTACCAACTGAGCAAAACCTCAGCCCCTTCCATTAGGCCTTAGGAAGAATTTAATCTCTAGAAAATATACCATGTGAAATACCACATGTATATGTGATTTAATTAAATGAACAGCATAGGTATTTTTATATCAGCATTCTCTTATGGTAAAGTGTTCAGTTTACAAAATGCTTTCATTTGCATCCACTCATTTAAAAAAAAAAATCTACGAGGAAAGGTTAAGTTTTGAAGTTTGAAAAAGCCCAAACAATAGTATAGTAGCTGTGAGGCTTATTGTACTCAACTGAAAGTTAGAATAATACTTACCTCATGGGGTTTTCATATGTTTTATATATGCAGAATGATTAATTTATCAGATACACAGTAAGAACTCCAGAACACTGGAATCTGTTATCTCATACTAGATTTTTAGCAATGTTTTAATGCAGTGCCTTGGTGATCAAGAAAATGACTCCTTGAGCCCTTGTTTTTACCAGCTGTACCAAACTGAGAACTGTCACCCTTCTGTTTTTTTCACTTGCTTAAAAACCACCTGTCATGTGTTGTGCATTCACAGAAGTAAATTACTTATCTTCCAAAAACCTCGTACAGATCTGATATATAATTCTATCAGCTGACTCAGACTGGTTTTAAATTCAGCTATTTTATTGCTAAATCTGCTGCTGAAAGTAACTCAATTTTAGGCAAGTAAAACATTGTTTTACTATTTAAAAGATTTGCTATTTTGTATCTTATAAGATTTTTCAGATACTGTACAACAATTTTAATGAATTCTTAAGGATAGAATCAAAATTACTTATAATTCCAAAGGATCTGGGTTTGTTTTGATTTTTAAAATAAAGGGTTAAGGTCCTGGCCAGTATGAATCTGGTTTACTAAGAGAGAGAGGTCTCAGTCCTCAAGCCCGTGCTCTTGGGACACCACCAGGCCCCTTTTCTGGACACTGTGGTTTCCTGTGATCCACAGCTGACCTGAGCTTCATGAGATACAACCAGCCTTGCAAGGAACCCTTTCCATGTGTATCCATTCCTGTCCTTAGTCTAGGGGTTTTCACATACCAGTGGGCACAGGATTTACCTCAGGAACTTTATACTTCCTACCTGAATCCCTTCACATTCTGTAGCAGGGGGGTGGGGGGACAAGAAAACTGCATTTTAAAAAACAAACTTTCCCTACTCCCACCCTATCCAGTGCTTCTGATTTGTTGTTGTTGTTAGGTGCCGTCGCATAGCAACCCTCATAGGGTTTTCAATGGCTGTTTCGGGATTGCCTTGGGAGTGGATTGCCAGGCCCTTCTCCCATTTTTGTGGTGCGGGAATTGAACTCAGGACCTCAGAGACTGCAGAGCAGTGCTCTACCAACTGAGCTAAATCCCAGCCCGCTTCTGATTTAGGTAGTTGAAATAACATAACGAGGAACATTGCCTAAGTTCACTGCTATACTCAGGGTTGGGATGATGGAGAATAAAGAGGAAATTTTCCACTTGCCATTTGAAGGAAAGGCAAAGCTCCTTGTTTGTGGAATTAGCTTGGGCCTACCACATACCTCTTTCCTATATGTCTGTTACCAATTTTCTCAATTATTTCTACTAACTTGGTGTTTTTTTTTTAAAGACAGCCACCTTCCTTATCAACTTAATCTTTTTCTCATATAAAACATTAGACCATATGTTTAGAAAGTAAATCCTGCTTTCAGAACATGTTACCATTCACCATTATCATGATTTCAAACAGAACCAGGAAAGATTATCAGTGTAACAAGGGAGTGTTGCTTCTACTCTTTGAGAATGTTACGATTCTTTTTATTTCTCCCTACACAGCTACGAATTCCAGGTGAAACCCAAAAATCCTCTTGGCGAAGGCCCAGTCAGCAACACAGTGGCATTCAGTACTGAATCAGGTAATCATATCTATAGTTATTCCCGAAAGGAATGTAAAGGGACCTAATGGAACAATGTTTTGCACAGGGAGCTCAGTTGAAACTCAGCTAAACTGTATCTTCAAAGAGTGTTTTGAATTCCTAAAACGACATGGAAAAAGGCTAATCGATGCAGGTGCTCCTACAGCAGTATCACTTACGCTTTTTCTCATTTACCTTGATGTCAGGGAAAAAAAAAAGTCCTGTTAAAAAGCTAATCTACATTCAGAAGTCTAGTGAATGAATGCTCCACTTGACTGAAAATACCAGTAAGTACACCAAGAAAGGGAATTCATGATGGTTTTGTGAAATTTTCTAGATGTTCCAAGCTCCAATTTTTTAACAAAATACATCTGTATATATAGTAGTAGTACTTCATATTTTTAACACAAGACCTCACACACAGTTCATAAGTGCTCCACCACTGGGCTATATCTCTAGCCCATTTTGTTTGTTTGTATTGGCTTTGAATCAGGATCTCATTAAATTATGCAGGCTACCTCTGGCTCCAAACTCGCAATTCTCCTCCCTCTGCCTCCTCCTCCTGAGTTGCTGGGATTATGGGCATGCAGCACCTTGCCTGGTTCATCTGCATAATTTTTATACAAACTGTAGTTAATGGCATCTTGATTTTACTATAAATAGTTTTGACATGAAACTAAAAGGATGCATTTGAAACTCAAGGCTAGAATAGCAAAAAAGGCTGCCAATTACTCAAATCCCATAAACTCACATATAAGAGTTGAATATGAAAAGATTATTCAAGAACCATTTCCAAAAGAAAACAAACTTTCAAATTCAGTCTTTAGCAAGAATGTATCCTCTTGAAAATGAGATTTAACTATAAGCATCTATCTTCACTGTGCCACTGGAACATTAGGACTTTCGTAAAAGGGTGACTTGTGTGTTTGCTCTTTCTCCTAGCTGACCCAAGAGTGAGTGAACCAGTTTCTGGTAAGTACCCATCCCAATAAGAACTACTACATGCTTTTCTAAATTGACTCAACTAAGTAGGCATAGCAGAGTTTGAGTTACGATTTCACTTTTTTCCATTTAGCATTCTTAGAAGATCAGGTGTGAAGGTTCATTCAACATACTAACATTGAGAATCTATAATATTCCAGGAGCAAGTCAGATTATTCTGAAATCTACTCATATTGTAGGCCAGCTCAAATTTTCTGTTTAAGATATGACCTTCATTTCACTTTCAGTAAATCATATTACATTTTATAATGTGCTGCAAAAAGAAACCTAAATTTGTCCCTAAAGAACAGTCTACACCTAGCACTGCAGAGGTTATTCAACACCTAAACATACTGCTCTGAGATTTATCTCACTATTGACAGGAACTTATTTTGGGATTTGTTTAAACTTCCAATATTTAGCACTGGAAGAAACAAGGTATCAGCAAGTTGGCACTGAATTTTTAGACTGCTTTTATAAAGCTTTTAGGACAGCTCCTCAAGTACCCAAGAGTAAAATACTAAAATCACACTATGTATTTTTCCTATGCAGCAGGAAGAGATGCCATCTGGACGGAAAGACCCTTTAATTCAGACTCTTACTCAGAATGTAAGGGCAAACAGTATGTCAAGAGGACGTGGTATAAAAAATTTGTGGGCGTGCAGCTGTGCAACTCTCTCAGATACAAGATTTATTTGAGTGATTCACTCACAGGTAAGTGGGGCTGCCAGTCCTGTTTCAAATCTTTGCCTTTAGGGAGTGTTTGCAGCATTCTATAACTTGGCCTCTTCTATGGAGAGTTTCAAGCACTACACAGGGTTACTCGGCACCTTCCGTAAGTTTTCCTCCAAAGAAAATGTTATTAAAATGGTTACAATCCTAGAAAATAAGGACTTAGAGACAGGCTATTAAAAGGTAAATAATGAAAATGCAACTGGAAACAGTGCCCTCATAGCAATCTTGAATGCAGAAGCACCAGCACATCCAAGCTCAGTGTTGTTACAGCCATCCAAGGAATAAATGCCTACTGATAATAAAATGAATTTTATCTAATAATCATGGAAGGAATTTGGTAAGTTGTAAGATGCCAGAAAGGCTCTAACCCCTTGCTTCATACTCAAGTTTAAAATGCTCTCTTCTATATTCACATAGTAAACAATTTTAATCTGTAAGGCTAGCCTCAACACAGAGATGGCTATCTGTTCACTCATTCAACAAACATTTATTATCTACTATGTGTCAGGTAATGTTTTGGGTACTAGTGACTAAAGCAGCAAACAAGACGGATTCCTATTTTCCTATAACTTAACTCTCCTTCCTCTCTGTGTTGTTGTTAGGTGCCGTCGAGTCTTGTCCGACTCACAGCGACCCTCATAGGGTTTTCAATGGCAGATTGTTTTGGGTTTGCCTTAGGAGTGGGTTGCCATGTCCTCCCATTTTTGCGGTGCTGGAAATCGAACTTGGGACCTCAGAGACTATAGAGCGGTGCTCTACCACCTGAGCTAAATCCTAGCCCTCCTCTCGGTAGTTAGGAGAAATATTCAACAAATACGTAAACAAGAATTTCATTTAGAGACTTTGAAGACAATTTTAAAGGGTAAGAGAGTAGCTAAACAGATTGGAAGAAGGCTCCTTTAGTTAGAATGGTTTTAGGGAAGGTCTCTCTGAGTAGGTATCATTTCTGTTAAGGAGAAAATACACAAACATCTAGAACAATAGATGTAGAGGTAGAGGAAAGAGAAACTACAAAGGCCTAAGGCAGGACACACCTGGCCAGTTCCAGTAGTGTGGCTAAGACTTAGTAAAGGGAGCACCGGCAGGCAGGATTGAACTTATAACACTACTTTACTTGCATTTTTAAAAATCACTAATCTGTGAAAAGGCAAAGGGAGAAAGACTATAGGGAGTCAAGAGGGAAAGCATGGTCACTGACGGAAGAGTATTTTATTTAATAACATGTTCTATATACTAGGAACTAGGGAGTCAGAGAAAAAACATCAAGAAGAGGAAAGAACATTCTTTGAAATAATTTATTCCAGAATTGTCACACACCCAAAAAGCAACATTTCAATTTCTGGTTCTTTAGGGAAATTTTATAACATAGGCGACCAGAGGGGCCATGGAGAAGATCACTGCCAGTTCGTGGATTCATTTTTAGATGGCCGCACAGGACAGCAACTCACTTCTGACCAGTTACCCACCAAAGAAGGTATGCTTTCTGATTTTCCTCATAAGCAAGCGGGCTTTACAGATAAACTTGGAGAAAAAATCAAGCTGGGGAAAGCAATCCATTTTATAAGAATTCTATAGAATTACTATATCACTAGAAAAAAACTGAAGGAACAAGTTTCTCAATTCGAACTTAGAGCCAAGGGAAATTACACAAACATATATAAATGTAGTTTACTTCAGGAAAATCTGTATTTGCAGAAACAGCTATAAAAGATCAGTCTTTACCAAACTTAAATCATTCATGTACTACCATTACGGTTTGTTGTTGTTGCTGTTCTTTTGGTTTTTTGAGACAGGATCTCGCTGTATAGCCCAGGCTGGCCTTGAACTTGTGTTGATCCTCCTGCCTCAGCCTCCCAAGTGCTGGGATTACAGGCGTTGCCACTCACTAAGTCCAGCTATGGTTTTTGTCTTATTATTGACTACACTTGCATTATCTTTTTATTCCCTTAAAATTTTCAAAATAAAAATTTACTATCAACACACATGGTAAACACAGTATTACTTCCCTTGTAAGTAACTACAAATACAATTAAAATGGAACTATTCTGCTATAACTTGCTAAAGACACACTAGCACCAAGATGTGTAATAAGGACTGGAAAAGACTGAAACATTAATCCTTATCTACGCAGTACAGAAGGGATTAAATTAATTGTCCAAATTACTCAGGAAGCACCATGAGGTTCTTTAAATACTTTCAATTATTTGCTTAGACTTCAGGAACATTTTTTTCACTGTTACTGAGAAGTACTATACTAAGAGATGACTTCATGAGATCTGTGAACATATAGACACTTGAAACTGCTCTCAGACATTAAGGCAAATATCAACAATTTTCTAGGTCCTATGGTTTTATGCAACCCTTGTGCTGCAGGGAAAATATCAAAGCCTCTGTTGCTATTAGTTTTCATAATTACTCTGCTTCATTCAAAGTAATGTACAATCTATAAACAGTACAAAAATATAACAGCTGTTAAAACTAAATCATTTTCTTTCTTAGGCTATTACAGAGCAGTTCGCCAAGAACCTGTCCAATTTGGAGAAATAGGTGGTCACACTCAAATCAATTATGTCCAGTGGTATGAATGTGGAACTACAATACCTGGAAAATGGTAGACACTGCGATCATGCTCCAAAGTCCTTCTGGTTCATTATGATAGGGAAAAAAAAAGCATTGGAAAACTCCGGTATTTTGTCACATTCATTCAAAGCTATTTTGTTTACTATGTATAGAAGTTTGCGATCTAATTAATAGCAACATTAGATGTTTATTATGAGATTGCTGAGAATATTTATCAGGTTCTACAAAGTCATTTTAAGAAAGCAAGATATTAACAGAATAACATTTTTAGGGAAGCTGGCTCCCTATTCATATTTTAAGAGATCATTTGTATATTATTTATCATACTGTTGTAATGTTTTGAGATACTTTTAACATCAAAAAACGTATACATTTTAAAAAATATTTACTTTTACTGATGTGTACACTTCCTATTGATGAGTTAACTCCATAAATCTCTACTTAGTTTAACTTATTGGATCAAATTATATTCAGTATATCCATCTGGTGGAAAATGTTCTGTTTATTTAAACTTCAATTTTTAAGCAATAGCTGAACAGTTTAATTACACATTCATGCTAATACACATTTCTGTAAGCTATGGAAAATTATTGAAAAATTTGAAGCAGTAAATTTTATTTCAACTAAAAGCAGCTAAATGATATGCTCAGTTTCAAAAGAAACATTTTGTACATCCATAGATATCTTACAAGATACTTTGTCAAACTATCCCTTTAAGCAACTGTCTTTATTTTTATGATTCTAATCAAGCTGTATGCAGAGACTGAATGTGAAATCTGAGCATGAAAAGATAATGCATGATGAGATTCCTATGATTTTACAGGACACGACTATGTATCTATACATAAGGTTTCTAGGAATGAACATATCACAGGGTGTTTTTGTAATTCTGTTTAGTCCAATCTGTAATGAAAATCTGATTCATTTTCATTATAAAAAGGTATTGTTTTCCTTCATGCTGGGGAGGAAGATAGGAATATGGCATTGTTACCTTCTTTGTGAAAGGACTTTTCCTTGTGCTTTTCAACATGCTTCAGTTTTATCAATGCTACATTTTATATTTTTCAAACAAGTATAAACTCTGCAATAAAGAGATGTAGTTTTTTTAAAGATGTTTTCATTTCTGACACCAGTATGTAAATATACCTTTATCTCCCATTAGAAGTACAATCATATAGTCAGGATCTACTAAACACCTCTTATATCTTTTATACTATATCCACTGTGTTTCTAAGTTAATCTTTTTCTTTCTATGATGTATATTTTTAAAAGTTTGTTATGGACCAATGATTGTTAAAATGCATTTTGTTCAACATCAGGACAAAAAGCAAATGGCTTTTTCCCTGAATGGAAATCAGTAAGTTAAAATGTTTACTCACCTTTTTAAGACTGAACACCAAGAAGGATTTCTGTAAAGTGACTGATTAAATTACACCACCACTAATGGATTCAATCACCTTTATTAGCCTATCAATGTTAACATTTTTTACATAATATTTAGTCATCTTCTCAAAGGCTCTAATTTAGTACATCATGTTAATAGTAAAAAGCCAAGTAAGATGGCTAAACCCCAACCTAGCATTTTAATATCCTCTGGACAAGGGTAGCTAGAAAGCCAATCACTTTACACACATGTAAGAGTAGTGTTCCAAAATAACTAGGAAGCCGCTACATTTTTAAGCAGGGGAGGAAACTTCCATTTTGGTCTTTTTGTGTTCTAGCAAATTATATTTTCAATTAACAGCAACAATGATACCATAAAAAATGCTCTGCTTTTTAAATTTCTGAACTTAAAATATTGGAGTCTTCTGGGAAACAATTAGCTATCAGCTATAGTCATCAGTGTAGCTCAGCCTCCTTATCGATAACCAGGTCCAGGTTGAGTATATCCCTGACCAAAGGGAGGACGGTTACGGGCATAAGGATTCGGCCCACTTGGAGGAGGGGTCATGGTACTTCCAGGAGGTGGAGTAAAACCTGGTCTTGGTTGATAAGCCCCGGGTTGGCTTGGAGCCATTCCAGGCTGAGAGGCAGGGGCCACAGTATAATTAGTAGGCTGAGATGTTTGGGTAGTATAAGTTTGTGGAGGATAAGTGCTCGCCTGGTATTGCTGTGGTGGTTGAGTGGGCAGCTGTTGTGGCTGACCAGAAAAGGCAGCAGGTGGTGCCTGGGAAGTTGGTTGCTGGCCATATCCCTGGAACTGTTGAGGTTGTTGGGGTCCAGTCTGCTGACTATAGCTAGCTGAAAAGGCAAAATAAATAACATATCTTATTTCTCATTTAATGAAAGTTTTCCAGAGAATTAATTAGTCTTACTGTTATGGACCAAAAATGATTAAAATTTAATAAGCTTATTCAAAAATATTTATGTAATGAGTGGTGGATTCCATCATAAAATATTTCAAGACCAAGTAGTTATTAATGAGACATTTTCTAAATAATTTTGTAAACCCTATAATCTTAAAATTGAAATCACTATATTTTCATTATAACTACTGAGACGATTATAACCCATGAGAGCAAATTCCTGTTCTAGCATAATTCTTAGGATAGAGCAGATGCTTGAATGATAAATGAAGGAATTATACTTTCTAAAAATACCAAAAGCATAAAAGCTAAATAGTCATTAACCAGGCTTTGAGGGGAGGCCTTTTAACAGTACCAAATAAAAACATTGCAGAGAATGAATTAAAAAAAAATCTACAGATACATCATTTGTATCAATGAAATGCTTTAAAATTTATTCACTCTATAATATCTAAGCCATTTAAGAATAAATACAAGATCCCATTTTTGAAATTCTTAAAATATTTTAGGTTTGGTATTGGATGTTTTTGCCTTTACAACTCAGAATTTTGACTTAAGCAGTATAGCATAACTCACAAAAAACATACCATATTGACCCACAAAATCAACATCTATATTCATTATTATTTACTAGGATGTAACTTTTTAAAAAACAGTCTGCTTCACTGAAAACTTTTATCTCTACCATGAAACACACCTGCAGCTACTTGCAATGAAACCTCTCCATTGACTGGAATCCTGTCAGCATTAAATACCAGATACATAAGACAATTATTAAAATGTGTACAACCCTGAATTTAAATTAAAAAAAGGATTGAATGAATTTGAGTATATTCTGAACTCACCTTGAACCTGGGTTCAAAATTTACTCATGAAAGAAACCTTTATGACATAGTCCATGAACAAAACTGGAAAAGGTCAGAGGGCAAACTGGCAAACCAACAGTGTCAAAAACAGTCCAATGTTACCACCACCTTAAGTCTCCAGAGTATTTAGCTGACTACTTGAAAGTCAAGTTAATAGGACTAGTGGAATTAGAAATACAAAGATGGTAATGTAATAAGTACTAAATTTTACCCAGAGTGAAGAACCTGACTAAAATTATTAAAAGCAAGCTTAGTCATTCACCAGTAGATCAAGTATATAAAACATCTGACTCATGGTAGCATCTAAATAATGAACTAAAATAAATTCATGATAAAATCGTGAATGCCACATAACTTATCTTCTACAATTTTTGAGCTTAATTTTTTTTTTACTGTAAATTTTGGGAGAAACATGGATTTAGCTTTATACCAAAAATGTCTACCCTCTTTGAGAGGAAAAATAAACCAAAATTTTCTTTTTGATTCAGGAAGCAGCAACTAGATCCTTACTTACTGCTTGTTGTTGTTAGGTGCCATCAAGTCAGGTCCAACTCATAGCGACCCCCATAGGGTTTTCAGTGGCTGATGGTCTTGGGAGTGGACTGCTACATCCTTCTCCCATTTTTGTGGTGCTGGGGATTGAACCCGGGTCCTCAGAAACTGTGGAACAGTGCTCCACCAACTGAACTAAACCCCAGCTTTATTATTGCTTAGGAGAGGGAATAATTCTAAGGCCTAAGGAGGCCATTTTATTTTTTCCTACTATGCTTTTTAATCATAGTGTGGCAAAGCTTCTACTACGTGTATTATCTCTCCCAGCAAAAAAAAAAAAAAAAAAAAAAAAAAAAAAAAAAAAAAAAAAAAAAAAAAAAAAAAAAAAAAAAAAAAAAAAAAAAAAAAAAAAAAAAAAAAAAAAACAGAATAAATGAGTAACTTTGGGTGAAGAATGTCAGAAATTACAGGAAATGGAAATTCTAGTTTTTTTTTTTTTTTAGTTAATAGCCTACACGAAGCCTAAAATAAAGAATGATATAAGTAGTACTGAACTACAAAGTCAAGAGAACTAGGTTTTGGTCCAGCTCCCTCACTGAATAGCCAGTTGCAAGTATTTTGACAACTCAGAAATTCTTTAAGCCCTATTTACCTCATTTACAAAATGAGTAAGTGGGACAAGATCAGTGGTTCCCCAGCCATGGCTGCATAGGACCTGTGATGCTTTAAAAATACCAAAGCAAGTCCTACCCTCAACTAAATGAAACAAAGTCTATGGGAATAGGGCACAAACACCAAGAAGCCTCTAAGGTGATTGTGAATCACAGTGAAGGCTGAAATCCCCTAGATCAGATGATGACTAGACCTCTTCAGCTCTGGTAGCTTATTATTTCTATAAAGTTAAATAATTTGTAACATAATTGTTATATGCATTAAAATGTCAAATTCCAATGAATGGCAGATTTTCGCGGTCTAGGTCAGGGGTCAGCAAGTTTCTTAAATAAGGATCAAGGCTCAGCACATTTCTGTAAACAGCCAGACAGTAAATACTTCGGGCTTTGTGGGCCATATTATCTCTGTTGCAACTACTCAACTCTGCTTTTATAGTGCCAAAGTAGCAATGGACGATACAGAAATAAGTGGGGGTGGAAGTGTCCTAATAAAACTTTATTAACAAAAACAGGCACCATGCCAGATTTGGACTGTGAAGTATAACTTGCTGACTCCTGCTCCAGTTAACACAAAACTCCATAAAAAAGAATCAGGATAAGATTCAGCTACACTATTTTTAATTACAGCTGAAATTTTGATACTTAAATCTTTGACTACAAGAGTTAGATACAAACTCTCTAACATAAATACAAAAAAAAAAAAAAAAAAGCCTGAATTATAACCAAAACTACTTTAGGAGATCTGTTGTATTTAAAATGCAGATAACTTTTCTTGGACAGATGGTAAAACAAAACCAAAATATTCAAGATGCCTATTTAAAATAAATGTTCTTAATTGCCTGAAATACATTTTAAATAATTTTATTTATATGGTCTATTTTTGGCATTCTTATATACTTTCAAGAGATTTAAGCACTTAAGCAGCTTGCTTTACTACTTAGTCAAGTCACTTTTCCATGTGTAAGGGAACTTAAACATTAAATATTTCTATGGGTACTAAAAGTACGTTGTAACTATATATTACATATAAATGGAGGACAATTTTAAATTTTTGTCAGTTCTAAGTCATCAAAGAGGTTAAGATGGTCATGGTCATGTTAGTAAGAGATAACTTTGTATTAAAAACTACTTTATACTACCAGTTACTGCAGAATTAGCTACTATAATCATGTCTTTATTTGTCCACTGGAAAACTAAAATGTTGATTTGTAATAAAACATTTATGCAAACATTTATATATAAATAAAACAAATGCTGTTTCACCTAATAAATACTTAACACCTACTATGAAAATGAAAATATAAATCAAGTAGTTAAGAGGAAGAACTTAAAATTTAATGAGTTTGGAAACAGACCAAAAACCATAAGTCGACTCCCTTTTGACACCTGCTCACCTGAATACTGAATACCATACTGCTGAGTTGGCTGAGGTGGAGCCTGAGGCTGCTGCGCACCATAGCCAGCTTGCTGCTGGTACTGTTGGTACATCTGACCTAAAAAAGAAAATACAAGGAAAAGGGGTGGGCTTAACTTGGCAGAGATGAGTATTTTTAAGGCACATTTACATTCTCTCCTTATCCAAATACAGAAACACATTCAGTAATATACAATGTGTTTGTTGCCCTTTAAATGTCTATGAAGAAGAGAAGAATGAACAATTTTGAAAGTGTGATTGCTCGCCTATGGATAAAATGCAGAGAACTCTAATTGTCAGCAAACGTATGTATGACACAACACTAGTGGCTACCACTTTAGAAACTCCATGAAAATGTATGTTTTCAAAACCACATGCAATCAAGTAAGTACTGCTAATGTTCAGGAAAAATCAAGTGAACTGAAAATCAATGAAGAAAAAATCTGAGAAAAGGGACAGATGTCATTAATAGCTTCTAAATCTTTCTCAAAGTACTATCCTCAAAGTTTAGATCACTATTACTGTATGAATGAATCCCTTGGTAGCAAGGAACTAAATAACATCGTTCATTATAGAACTCAAATGTTTGGAATTTGAAAAGTTTGATTTTCTACGAATATCCAATATCTGAATTTTCTAGCACATCATGTGCAATCTGATGAAGCCTAAAAGGTTCTTCACTGTATTTTTTTAAAAAAGCCATCTTAATCATGGGGATATGTCCCTGAATATTTTGTTGTTAGGTGCCATCAAGTCAGGTCTGACTCATAGTGACCCTCATAGGGTTTTCAATGGCTGATTGTTTTCGGGATTGCTTTGGGAGTGGATTGCCACATTCTTCTCCTGTTTTTATGGTGCTGGGGATTGAACCCAGGTCCTCAGAGAGTGCAGAGCAGCACTCTACCAACTGAGCTAAATAAACCCTTATTTTGGTCAGTAGACCAGTTTGTATGGAGCAACCTCTTAAATACTTATAACCTGTGATTTTTCAAATAAGTAAGGATTTGTTGGTTTATGTCTTTACCATCTCCACTTCCTTATAGTTGTTTTAATAGACTTGACTTGTACAGTTTTGTTCTGTTGCACATAGGGACACTATGAGTCAGACCTAACTCAGTGGCATCTAACAACAATGCCTAAAGTAATAATAAACGTTACATTTTAATACCTAGTATTTAAATCTTTAAAATTAGTTTAGTTTCTGTAAAATATTCAAAGTACCACTCACATTCACATGCAGTAGGCAGCTGGTGCTCACAGGCTTGGATCAGGAAATAGAACCCACCCTACTGTTCTATTGGCTGCTCAGTCCTAATGGAGTCTTTTGAGTGCTGCAAACTGGGCAGCACTAAATTAGATATGCCTGTATTTATATCCAGCTTATTTCCTAAGCAAGCAGGTGTATATGTTTTTTTTTTAATAATAAAAATAAAATTTGCTCAACTATTTTTAAGCTATTAAATCTCTCTCCAAATACACCAAAATATCCTTACTGAAGTTTCTTAATATTTTCCTAATGATTAGAGTAATAGATGACATAAAAGACAGCACAAAAGTTAACCAAATTAGATGCCACCTTAATCTGGAGCTGTTTTTTCAAAACCAAATTTTAGATCAGAAATGACTAGAATCTAAACGAAAAGGGTAAGTAGGTACAGAAATAACTCAAGAGGGTGAAATATGTATATAATATGAATTCTAATTCTTAGGAATTATAATGAGTGATGCCACTGTGCAATAATTAGCAAAGAAGGGAAACATGAAAAAATAAGTTCAACTCATCAGAAATACCTATTTCAGATACAGACAGATTAAGCAACTTACCTGAGGACAATAGCTAAAAAACATCACTGGAATCCAGGCCTAATGCCAAAAGTTTTGTACCTTATCCCATTTAATATAAATGTTGTTGTTGTTCTCAGGTGCTTTTGAGTCGATACCAGACTCACAGCAACGCTACATACAACAGGGGAAACACTATTGTCACTACCTCTGTGCTATTCACAGGGTTTTCAATGGCTGATTGTCTTTTGGGAGTGGGATGCTGGGTCCTTCTCCCAAGCCTACAGCACCTGGTGTTCCCAGGTAGTCTCCCATCCAAGAACTAACCAGGCCTGACCCTGCTTAGCTTCCGATATCTGATGAGATCGGACTCCACAGTGGTACGGCTGTAGGCAATATAAATATTAGGCATCATAAAATGGGTGAGATTAAGGCTTCATGCAGTCGACTGCTGTCATCAAAGACTAGAGAACTAATGCTGAAAATCATTATTAGTGCCCCAGGGCACATGCCTGTTATCCCAATAACTCGGGAGGCTGAGGCAGAAGGATCCCAGGTTCAAGGCCAGAGGCAGCCTGCACAGCTTGGTGGGACTCTGTCTCAAAAATAAAAAATAAAGAAAGAAAAGGACTGAGGGGGCAGCTCAGAAGTAGAGTGTTTACCTAGCATGCGAGGTTCAACCCTCTAAGTACTGCAAAAAATAAAAAATAAATAAATACGTGCAAGGTACAACTCTAAGTTTTCTTTTTCCCTTTTTCTTTCTTTTTCGGTATGTTTTCCTCAATTGCTACAACTCCATTTTGAAAACTACCACTCTTTGGGATAAAAATTTCAGAAGTTTTTCTCTCTCTGCAAAAGCATGTCTTTTACTTATTTTAAACTCATTTTGTTTAAGACCTACTGCAACATACTGTCACATGTCACAGTATTCTGAAATTTAATTAAGATGTCTATGATTAATCATTTTAAAAAGTCTATATATCCAAAAGAGCTACAAGATATACTAAGTGAAAAAAAGCAAGATGCAGATGCTGTTTACACTGAGCAATGTTTTCAGTAATAAAAACATATAAGCTATATTTTATGCATTATGTTTTCAAAAAGAATCAATGAAATAATTTAATTAAAAAAAAAGTAATAAAAATATTACCCAAGAAGAAAAAGAAAAGGAATAAAAGCAAAGAGTAATGGTGAGACTTTTAGGAATGTATTTTGTTAGAGTGGTAGCCAGCCTCCATGATGACCCTCCCATGACTTCTGCACACAGATAAAATATGACAATGGGTTGGCATTCTTTACATCTTTAGAAGTTAAAGAAATTTAACTCCATAATACAAAAATAGCTGAAAAATTAGCAACGACACTTAAGTATCTACTCTCTTGTACAGTCTGTCCTATACTCAATAGGGTTGACCTGTATTATCAAGAGAATGATACTGCAGAAATGACAGTGATATTTCTAAGGACACATCATAAAAGAGAGTGATCTTTCTACTGCTCTCTTGAACATTCTGTTGGAAGGTTCTGTCATGATGTCACCCACACAAGCTGTATAGAGAGGTCCATGTGGTAGTGAGGTATGAATTTCCTCCAGCTCTAGGCCAGCTTCAGCTAACTGTAGACCCAGCAGTCATCTTGACTGCAACTCTAGGAGACCTTAAGCCAGACCACCCACCTAAGCTACTCTCAGATCCCTGACTTTGAAACTGTAGGAGGTAATAAATGTTAGTTATTTTAAGCATCTATATTGTGGAGTAATAGTTATATAGGAATAGATAATTAATGTACAAAATTTTGACTTTGGATACGTGTGTGTGTGAAGGGGTGACAGCTATTGAGAAAAAAAGACTAACCAGGCACGGTGGTGCACGCCTATAATCCAGCAATTTAGGAGGTGGAGGCAGGAGGATCTCAAGTTCAAGACCAGAAGTAGTATGTGTAATTTAGTGAGACCCTGTCTCAAAAAAAGTTAAAAAAAAAAATGGTCTGAGAGTGCAGCTCAGTGGTACAGCACTTGCAAAGCATGCAAGTACAAGGTCCTAGGTTCAACCTCCAGTACCAACAAAACAACAAAAACAAAACAAAACAAAAAACCCAAAGATGCTACATAAAAAAAGAATGCCAAAATATTGGTTAAGTGTTGAAGCCACAGGATGGGTACATTGTCTATTTTATGTGTGTTTCACAATTTACTTAATGAACAAAAAGTCACTAAACTTTTCATTACACTGGCATAATTTTACAGATTTTAATTGTATCATTTTTCATCATCTTAGTTTTAGTTTAGCAATACCTCCTGATGTCTGATGATTCTTAGTGTTCTTCTCATTGCCACTTATTTTGTGGCAACTATCAAATTACACAGTTCTACAGGAAGAGAGGCACTGGCTTTAACTGAGAAAGGGTAACACCATCCATTTTGTTTTTTTTTTAAACAATATTCAGTGTGGCCATTTGCTGTATAATGACGTTTCCGTCAACCATCAACTGCATATTCAACAGTAATCCCATATGATTATTTCATCTAGTGATACTGTGGCCATCTTAGTTTGTAGTATAAGTTTATGATGGTCACACAAGTATGACATTGCCCCTGTCATTAAATGACATATAACTGTGTTTTCTTGAAACTTTTAAAATTTGTTTATATTTTTAATTGAACCCAGGGCCTCAAGCATGCTAGGCAAGCACTCTACCACTGAGCTACACCTCTAGCCTGAGTCTTTTAACTGAATAACATATTAAGACTATAATCTTTAGGAGAAAAATTTATAATTCCAAGGTTCTTTTTACGGTATTTAAGTAACAACTCAATATTCTTAACTTTATTTTGGATTATTACATATTATAAGAAATTATAGGGGCTGGGGTTTAGCTCAGTTGGTAGAGTGCTGCTCTGTACTCTCTGAGGACCTGGGTTTGATCCCCAGCAGGGAAAAATGGGAGAATGATGTGGCAATCCACTCCTGAAGCAATCCCGAAACAATCAGCTATTGAAAACTCTATGAGAGTCACTATGAGTTGGACATGACTCTACAGCACCTACAAGAATGGTAAGAGATTATCTTAATTATAAATCAAATTATAGCCAGCGAATGGCCTAAAAACTGGCAGTGTCAGAGATACATTATGTATTATACATCAAAAAGTATTCATTAAAATAGCCTACAGTTTTTTATTTCCCTAGAGCTATTTATTATATCTAACACAATAGCCACATGTGGCTACCAAGCACCTGAAATGCATCTAATCTGAATTGTGATACCTTGTACACTGTTTGAAATGTTTCAAACTGGTATCACATCCCAGATTCCCAATATATAACACAACAGTATCTTTCAAATTAGTGATCACATGTTTACATACTAGACATACTGAGCTAAATATATTATTAAAATTAATGTTACCTAACAAAAGTTTTAATGTAGGCAAAAGAAAAAATTAAATTATGTGATTTCTACCTTCTACTATAATTTTTTTGGAAAGTACTGCCCTATATTAGATCAGTTATTAATCTTCTAGTGTCACAGTAATAACTAAAAAATTTTATACTATGTGCTTAAAAGTAAAGTAACAGGTATAGCAAGGTATACAATTAATGCTACTCTGAAATAATTAAATGTATTCAAATAGTATTAATCTGATGCCTCTGGAAAAGGGAACTTGGTTACTGGGGAACAGGTGGGAGAGAATTTTCACTGGATATCTTTTCAAATTCTTAAATTATCTATTTGAAAATTTTCAATTGAAGCAAACCCCTCAAAAGATAATCTGAGATACTGCTAAGGAAGCCTTAAATCTCATTCCTTTATAAGAGAACAGCAAATCTTATTTGGTACAATTATCCCTCCAACTACCATTTTACAACAGTATACACTGCTTAAAATAGGATTTTTATAAAAACAAGTGGTTTTACTTTACCTCATATACCCATTACAATCTTATTGTACCCAAACTCTGCTTTATTCTCCTCTATTTTAACCCACATCTGCTTCAGTTCTAGTTTGTTCTATTTTTGGCAGTTGTATTTTGCTGCAAGGAGAAGACTATAACTAAAGTTTGTTGAGAAAAGGCTTAAGCAATAAGAAATTCTTCCCAAACTACTCATTCATCAGCAAAATACCTCCTGCTATTTCCTAATGATTCATAGGCAATGAACAATTATGAAAAAGTATCACCATAGGATGACAGGATTCTATTCCAAAACGAGTTGGTTCATTTTAGGCCATATATATATATTTTTTTTTAATGTGATAACCTTCACCGCTTGCTTCTAATGCTGAAAATACATCATACCACTGCCTGACCCTTCTGTATAAATAGTTAGAGCACCACCTGGTGTTTGCTGTTTTAAAGTGGAATGTGCGATTTTAAAGGTCCTAATGCCATAGGCATTTCACAGAAATAACATGACAATATCAAAAAGGCACCCTAAAGGTAAGTAAGTACTTGGGCATGTTCTGCAGAGTTCCAACTATTTCAATTGAGGCAATTGAATTGCTGTCCTGAGCTTATTGTTCCTCAACCTCCTTCAAATACAGCAATGACCAAAACAGTCAGTGTATGTACGTGTATGCATTTATTTATTTATTTATTAGTTTTTGGTTTTCACTGTTGTCTAGGCTGGCCCTAAACTTGTTATATAGCCTAGAACTAGGTTCAAACTCATGTTCCTCCTGGTTCAGCCTCCTGAGGGCTGGGCTACAGGCATGCACCAGTATGTCTGGCATCTTTATAGGTTTTAATACTTAACTTTCAAGTCGTATTTCATTCAGGACAAAAGATATTCCTTTGAAACCACTGGATTAGGTCCAGTTTTCATAGGTTATGATCAGTGAGAGAGTATCAAAACCCAGGGAGATCAAATTACTTGTCCAAGGATGTATTATTTAGAGGAAAAACTTGACTTAAAATACCTTGCTATTTTCAATACAAGTCACATTATTAACTACATAAAAATGTAAAGGGCTTTCTAAAAGGTTTACATCAGTTAACTAAAATTATGTTTCATCTCTACTTTAAAAATCGTTTTGAATTACAAAAATCATGCACAGCTGCTAGGTGCTAAGAGATAAAATAGTACCTAAGTATTATGCAAAATAAAGTATGAAGCCAGCTTTCCCAATTTCACTCCTCTACCCAAGGGTTACCCTGACTAGTGAATGGTATAAATTCTTCCTGATCTTTCACTCTGTATTTATGTTCACTTAAAAATTTTATAGGTTTTTATTTCCTTCTAATAATTGGAAGATACCTGACATTCTATTCTATTTGTTTTTGTAACAACAAATCATGTCATGTCAGTAAATCAAAATTTTTCACAGTATGGCTACATATGTAAACAGTTTACCATTACCAACAGGGCCTCAATAAACACATTAAGCATGGGCTCTAAACTCTATTTTACCTTCAATCTGACCTGCTTGTGTCTGAGCGCCTGTATATGGAGGCTGCTGTGGCTGAACTCCTGGTGGGTGAGCAGCTGAGGAGGAGGAAGCAATGCTGTCAGGCGTTCCTGAACGGTCTTCTGCAGGAGCACTGGGTGGCCCTGGATTGCCATGAAAAGTCAGTTTAGTACCCTATCCAAGGCCTTTCCCCCAGGAAGCTCGATTAATAAATTCAGTTAAAAGAGACTGAAAATAAAAGTACTACAGCACCAAGGCTGCTTTTTACATTAAATTAACGTACTTTATTTTCTCCTTTGCTCAAGTCTAAAGAATCCAAAGTTACAGCTGGAAATCTTTCCCTACAACATGTGGAATGCTAAATTCCTGAGTCCTAACCTCCCCCTGCAAAAATCATAACTCATGTCTGCAGTACCAATACTGCCTGCTCCATGCAATCTATTTTGTAGCTCAACCAAAAGTATTATTTCATTCTTTATCAGGTTTCCACTGCACATAAATTAAGTTCCACTGCCTAGTTTAGATTCCCAAAGATCCAAATATCTGTCACAATTCCTCCTCTTTAATGTACCTCCTTTAGCTAAAATGACCTACTCACTAGTCTTACAATATATCTAATGATGTTTTGGCCTCTATTTCATTTATCATTGTTCTCTCCACTTCCCATATATTTAAGTATAACATTCACATATTTAAATATGACATTCTTCAAAATCCACTTCTAATAAGCCTTTTTGACCCATGCTTTATTCTATAGTAAATGTCTATACAGTGTACTTTTATTACGACTCATACTGCCTTCTATTTTTCATTTCTGAATACCTCCTACCTTCTCTCTTAAATTGTGAGCTCCTGCAGCCATGCTCCTGATTCTTGACTTTTTGTCTGCTTCACAAAGCCTACCACTCTTAACTTACACATGTAGCTACTTGAATTCTTCAGGATAATGAACACAGAAGTGAATGGAAAGAATCTGTTATAGTTCCAATACTGTAACAATCAATAGGATATTCTGAAGATAACAATAGGAAAAGTCTTATTCCTTTAAGTTATTTTGGTTTCGGCAACATAGAAGAGTAGTTTTAAGCACAGGTTCCGGGTCAAATTACTTTTAGTTTCAAATCCCAGTATTGTCAGTACTAGTTGTGTAACTTGGACATGTTACTTAATCTCTTTCTGTGCTTCAGTTTCCTCATCTATAAAAAAGATATAGCAATTCCTACTTCATAAGGTTACTACAAGGTTTATGAGTTAAAGAGAGCTTATACCAAAAGCTTGTAAAAATGATTACCACTTAGAAAGTTCCATGTAAGAACTTCCTATTATTAGCAGACGAATTTCCCTGAGGGCAAACCATTATCTTCTGCATTGGTATATCCACAGAACTTCACACTTGTTATGCCACTTGTTACAGTTTGCATCTAGAAATTTTCCCAAAGGCCATGTGATAAAGGCTTGGTTGTCAGTTAATGGGATTTTGGGAAAGGAGTGGACCATGAAGGGCTCTGATCTCATCAATGGATTAATCTACTGATGAATCCATAATCTGATGGGCTTTTGAGAGAAACTTAGAAGGCTGGAACAAGTTGAAGGGAATAGGTCTTTAGGGGCATGTCCTTGGGGACTCAAACTTGTCCCTGGCCCCTTCCTCTCATTCTTTTTGCTTCCTGGCCATCATGGAGTGATCAGCCTATTCTACCTGTTCCTGCTGCCATGATGTTCTGCCTCACCTCAGTCACAAAAGTAATGGTGCCAACAGACCATGAACTGAAACCTCTGAAATTGTGAGGCAAAATAAATATTTCCTCCTTTAGGTTGATTTTCTCAGATATTATGGTATTAAGTCCCTGCTAGTGAGACTAACAGAAAGTTAATTCACCACTATAATGGGCACAAAGTTGGCAGCTAATAGTCTAGTACTAATGAGATCCTAAACTAGGTCATAGTAGTGGTAATTTAGGAAAAACGAATATTATAATAAAAGGGATGACTGCTGTCTACTATCATTTATACTTATATACAGGCAGATAAATAATTACAGTCACACATTTCTCCTACAGAAGAAACTGGTCTATTATCCTAAAAATATGTATTACTTTAACTCCTCTTTTCTCCCTTGAATGTAACTTAATATTGCTCATTCTAAAATACTTCATTCTTCCTTCTCATTTCCACATTCACTGTGGTAGCTATACTTTTTACCATATCACACCGAAGGAACTACAAAATTATCCTGGGTATTATATATGTATATAGTTTTCCTACTACAACTCAACATACAAAGGTACTAGAAAAATGGTCCTCAAATAATGTGAATCATAATCACATTATTCTAATCTGGTATGTACTATATTCGAATTTTTCATTTGCTTTTTATTCTTGAAACAGGTTCTCTCACTAAGTTATGAAGGCTCCTTCTGGCCTGACCTTGTGATCCTCCTGGCCCCCCCTCCCAAATTGCTGGGATTACAGACATCCAGCATAAATTAAAAAGTTTCAAGCCTGACTCTGTATATAATTATTCAATGCTCTATATGATATTTCCCAATGTCTTAAATAAAGAATCAAAACATTAATTCATATTTCAGTTGCTCTAAAACTGTGTTGTTCAGATGTATCATGTGTCTGATGTTGTTCTTTAGGCAAGAAGCATCATACACAATTACCTGTCTCCTCAAAATTCATACAATTCTTTTTAGTAAATAATCCCACAAAAGCCTCAAGGCAAACAAAATGAATAAATTGAATGTTCTGTTTCCAACCTGATCAATTTCCAAAGTAAATCTGATCAGGTAAACCCTTCCATAGGTGACTAAAAACTTGAACAAAATAGAAGAAAACAATTATTTAAAATAGCTGCAAGTTAATCAAATATCACAGAAACCAGAAAAGCATTTACCTGAAAGGAATTAAAATGCATAAGAACTGTAAGCCCTGACCTCCACAGCTCCAATGGCAGAAAATTATAGGGTTAACAACTTATGGCTGGAAAAGCAGCTAGAAATTAAAGTTAACAACCCCTGGAGCAAGAGTGTCACAGAAGGGTAAAAACTCAATTATAGATTCTGAGGAAGGGAGATACTCCCCGAGGGTTCAGGAAGAAAGCAGCAGTTGGAACTGAAAGGACTGAGCAGAGATACCTGCTTTTGTACTCCAGCAGTTTAAGTCTGTACAAATTAGTTCCCTGCTGGAAGACAATAACAAAGCTCTTAACCATAAGCCAATGGGCACCCTGGTACATCCCTATAATCCCAGCAACTCAGGAGGCTGAGACAGGAGGATGGGTAAGAGGCAGCCTGTGAAACTGAGCAAGACAGTCGTCTCAAAAAAAAAAAAAAAAGTGGGAAGCTCGCCTAGCATGGGCAAGACCTTGGGTTCACCCCTCCAATACTGCAAAAGAAAGAAAGAATAAAAACAGACAACAACTCAATGAAAGAATCCTAAGTCACTAAAATATACTAAGCAGTGTCCAGTTTTCAATGAAAAACTATCAGACATGCAAAGAAACAGGAAAACCTGACACATACTTGGGGAAAGGAAAGGTGCTCAACTGAAACTGACTCCAAATAAGCCTATATGTTGTACATTATAGACAAACATTTCAAATTAGCTATTATATATATTAAAGAATTAGAAGTACATTAAAGAGTTAAAGGAAAATAGTCTTAATGAATGTAAGGAATCCCAAAAAAACTATAAAAATAACAAAATGGAAATTTTAGAGCTGAAAGTACAATAATTGAAATAAAACATTCACTACAGAGATTTACCACTGATGGGGAAAGGTGGAAAGAATCAATAACCTTGAAAAGACTTCAACAAAAGTCATCTAATCTGAAGAAAAGAGAAAAACAGACTGAAGAAAAATGAACCTCAGTGACCAACTGAGACAACATCAAGCTCTGCAATGAATGTGCAATTAGAATCCTCAAAGAAAGCACCAGGAAAAATGTTGAATAATGGGCAAAAAATCAAAAAAATTAATCATAGCACTATTGTTTTTGTTAGGTACCTTCAAAACAGTGTCTGATTTGATTCATATCAACCCTGTGTACAACAGATGAAACACTTTTGTCAGTGCTTCTCTGCTATTCATAGGGTTTTTAATGCCTGATTGATTTTTGGGAGTGAGTTGCCGGGTCCTTCTCCCAAGCCTACAGCACCTGGTGTTCCCAGGCATTCTTCCATTCAAGTACTAACCAGGCCTGACCTTGCTTAGCTTCTGAGATCTGATGGGATCAGATGTCACAGCGGTACAGCTGCAGGCCAATCATAGTATAGGTACTGCTTTAAGGTTAAAAATGCATTAATGTAAAACTAATTTAACCAAAAATCTGTTTAATTTTAAATTTCTGTAATTTAAGATGAAAAGAAATAATAAGTCCTATTAGGTGCCATTTAAATCCTGCAACAAATGCGAATTAAGATTATAAAGTAATTCAGATTAAAAAAAACTTTGCAGATATTACTTTAAAAAAATTTACTTGAAGCAAAAAGTGGTTATTCTTTAAGTGGGAAGGCACTACCGACTGGGAAAACTTAAAGCTCTGTGGGCACTGAAATTATCTATTTCATTTAATCAATGTCTTATACAGGTCCATACATACATAAAAATTTACTAAACCCTTAAAGAGTTGTGCATACATCATATCCAAGTTATTCTTCCATAAAGGAAGGAAGGAAAAGGAGAGAAGAAAAAAGGGAGGAGATGAAGGATGAGAGGAAGGTAGGAACTAACTTACCTGAAACTTGATCATCTGTTAAGCCAAATGCTGACATGACATTTTTATTGATTTCATCTTGGTTCTTCAAAGGATCAAAGGCTGACATACTTGCTGCCATAACCTGAGTAGACTGTTTCCCAGAAGAATCAGAAGCAGCAGGCTTTTCTTCCCTACCATCCACAGTATCTGTAACATAGAGGAATGAAGGGAAAAAATGTCTTATTTATATTCAATAAGACCTAAAGATATAAGACTAGTAAATATATGTGTACAAATATTGTCTGCAGTGTTAAGTATCAGTGAATACAGGACTATAGATCATTTACTTTCTTCTTTATTCTTGTTTATATTTTTACTTTTAAAATCAGGAGGAAAAAGGCAAAAAGAAATGGAAGATAACAGCTTTTCCAAAAAAATTAATTATCTCCTTCCCTAAGAATTATTTGATTAGGCTGGACGAGATGGTATACACCTATCTCAGCACTAAGGAGGCTGAGGCAGGAAAATTTAGAGTTCCAGACCAGCCACAATAACCTGTCTCAAAACAAACCAATCAAAAGAAACATTTTACTTTTGTAGTAACCCTATGACCTACATTTTAGTGTCAGATACATACTGGATACTCAGGAAATCATGTCATCTGTTAATTACTCTGTTGAGTAATTGAAGCTTTATTTTGTAAAATGAAAAGAAGTTTACCTAAAGTTAGGATCTCAACATTTATGTTTTATTTCTATTATCTATTGGTCCACTATTAAATTACATGGAAATTAAGTCAATCAGAACTCATGCTTTCTCTTCTGTAAACAGCATATAAATTTGCCACTTATTCTGAATGTATTACTAAAATACTTGTAGATGAACTAATGTTTAAGATTTACTTCAAAATAATATAGGAGGGATGGAAGCAGGTGAAACTACAGATGACATGATACCGACCGAGTTGATAATTGCTGGAAGTGAATTCATGGGATTCACTGTAGTAGTGTGTGTGTGTGTGTGTGTGTGTGTGTGTATTTTTTAAATTTTCCATAATAAAATGTTTTTTAAAAACAGAAAAATAAAACTTTAAATATTATGAGCAGCTCAAACTTAAAACTATGCTTTTTTGTAAGGACAGTAAAGGAAAGAAAAAGGGTTCAGGCATAACCTACATTTTACCAAAAGGAATCTGAGGCCAAGAAACAAAAAAGACAATAAAAATAAAACATCAGCAAGGAAACAGAAAGAATGTTGTTAACCATTTACTCAACAGAAAATAATTACCAATTTTTTGTTACCAAGCAAGTGAATTGGTAACTGTTTTTTGTAGAAGGATAAGAAGTTAACCTAAAATTAGGATCTTTTATGTTTGATTTATATTGTCTATTGGTCTATATTAAACTACATAGAAATCAATATGGCTACTATCTATTTTCCTCACCAATTTCCTTCCTTCAATCCCCAACACTGCAAAAATGGGAGAAGAATGTTCAATCCACTCCCAAAGCAATCCTGAAACAATTGTTGTTGTTGTTGTTGTGTGCCGTCGAGTCGGTA
The DNA here is from genome assembly GCA_007922755.1 of Pedetes capensis. Classification (NCBI taxonomy): domain Eukaryota; kingdom Metazoa; phylum Chordata; class Mammalia; order Rodentia; family Pedetidae; genus Pedetes; species Pedetes capensis. The sequence goes on from VMDO01001830.1 coordinate 182,367, forward strand.
TCCGACTCATAGCGACCCTCATAGGGTTTTCAATGGCTGACTGTTTCGGGATTGCCTTGGGAGTGGATTGCCAGGTCCTTCTCCCATTTTTGTGGTGCTGGGAATTGAACTCGGGACCTCAGAGACTGCAGCGCAGCACTCTACCCACTGAGCTAAATCCCAACCCTGAAACAATTAGCCATTTAAAATCCTGTGAGGGTCGCTATGAGTTGGACCTGACTCGTCAGCACCTAACAATACCAATTCCAAGGCTATATCTCAAGAGAATATACCAATCTTATTAATTATTCCCCCTCAAATCACTACTATCTCTTACTACTTTTGCCTCTTTAATACAAACTAAGTCCATCAGGAAACATACTATATGTCCACTAGCCTATTACTTGTTCCATTAGCTGCTAGAGCTACCACAACAGGTCAATCCTATATCTAGAGTAGCTTATGCATCATTTGCCTCAGAGGAATACAAAGTGTTCAAAAACCATTGCAAGGTAGAGCACTAAAGACCCCTGATGATCATATGTTTCTCAGTGAAGGTAAACTGAAAAACTGTAAATAGTAATGATGGCTGACTGTTAGTTTTACTTGCTAGACTACATGTTCAGTGTCTGATATAGGTTTTTTTGATTTGGTTATTTTATTTATGTTATTTTCTTGAGAAGACTATTAAATTAGGCTATATTCTAAGAGTTTAGAAGCTTAGGAACTTTCACACACGCCAGGTAGCCAAAAGAAAAGCTGACTATCTGCAACAAAACAAAATACAAATTATAAATATCTCCAAAAATAAAATAAAGATTATTCTTACATCATCTAATTATTAGATAATTCAGATAGGACACAATGCCTACAACACAGCTACGTAAAGAAAAAATATGTAGCACAATTTTCAAGATGCAGAGAAGAAATTTTAATATCTTTTACATTAACATGAGTGAGAAGCCAACAAAAAAATATATGAAAATATGAGAACAAAAGCCTGGTAGGCAGTAAAGTAGCAAGAAACAGCTGAGAAAAGGTCTTCTCTAAACCAAAAAGGATGTAGTTTTATTCCTTGTAACAGAATGTGGACTATCTATGTTTTATAATATTCAGCAGATGGTTAAACTCCATGAAATAACATGCAAATGCTATGTTGTTGTTGGTGGTGGTACATGCCGTCGAGTCGGTATCTGATTCATAGCGACCCTCATACGGTTTTCAATGGCTGATTGTTTCAGGATTGCCTCGGGAGTGGATTGCCAGGCCCTTCTCCCATTTTTGTGGTACTGGGAATTGAACTCGGGACCTCAGAGACTGCAGCACAGTGCTCTACCAACTGAGCTAAATCCCAGCCCCAAATGCTATGTTAGCATGTATGAATTCTTCTGGGAGAGTGGTCTAAAGTTACCATTAAATTCTTATTCTAAAATTAGAGTTTTTTATTTGGAAAGGCGAAGTTCAGAATAAACAACCTATTTTGACCTGAAATAGAAAAGATTTCATCAAAAAGTGGCAAGAGGATCTCATTACAGAATTTCAGCAAATCTCCAATGTGTTTTGAAATACAGGTCGAACTAGAAATTACTAATTAATGAAATATTTACCAAGTATTTACCATTAACACAATTCCATACAACTAAAAGATGAGAGGAAGAGGGAATTATGGAGAATGCATTTTTATTTAAACCATAAATAAAGAAAAGATAAAGGACTGGATTTATAGCAATTAGCATGGGCAAGGCTTTAAGATGCCTCAGCAACTTTTCAGAAGGAGAAAGGGAAGAACACAAAAACTCCAAAATTATTTAGGGGATAAGAGTTGAATGGCCTGTAGCTGTACCACTGTGGCATCTTAATCTGGTCAGATCTCAGAAGCTAAGCAGGGTTGAGCCTGGTTAGTTCTTCAATGGGAGACTGCCTAGGAACACCAGGTACTGTAGGCTTGGGAGAAGGACCAGGCAACCCACTCCCAAAAAACAATCAGCCATTGAAAATCCAGCTGAGAAGCACTGATGATAGTGTTTCACCTGTTGTACATAGGGTCACTATAAGTCGGACACCTATTTGAAGGTACCTAGCAACAAGAGTGAATAATCTGAAGGTTCAAAGGGAGTATAAATGTGACTTTTCCATAGATATTACCTTCTCATTTATGCCTTTTACATGCAGTGATTCAGGCTCTACAAAAATTGCTATTTCACAGTTTTACATATTTAAAATTAGTAGTTTTAAACATTTGAAAAGTACACACAAAATATCATTTAAAAAATCAGGGTTTTTAAAAGTATAGTATCTAAGAATCTTAAAATCTGAGGAAAGCAGTTTTTAAACTCTATTTTTAAGCCATAACACATGCTAAAATTTCAGTTCACATTTTAAAATTAATTTAGTTCCAAAATTATATCTGTTACAAATCTGTCAATAAATCTTGCTTTATCTTAACTTTTTATAAATAGGATATGCCATATGTAACATGTGGTGGGTCAGTTTTTCTTCACATAATTATTACTATACTTTTTTTTTACTTGAAAATACTTTATATGCTACATAAAACTCATGAAATGATTTTCAATTCCTAATAAACTAAAAAGGTTCATGAATCAAAAGAGTTTGAAAACTGACCTATGTTAAAAACTTAGGCATCTACGGCTATTTGTAAAGGAATCATACAAGGAGTGCTTTAAAAACAGGATTCCAAGCCTTAAGCTCTAGTAGGTGTATGACATCCAGGAATTGGTATAATGCAACCTCCTGGTAGTCTTCATGATCAGCCACGTCTAAGAACACAGACATGAACATTAGTGCAAAAACAAGAATTAGAAAAAGTGACGCTAAGACTGCCAATTGATTCTGATCAAAGAATCGTTTCAAAGGAAAAATCTGTGAAAATGTATAAGAACAATAAATCAGAATAAAATATATTCACACTTTACCATTTTCAGGAATACTGGTGGAAGGTCCTGGTTCTCCAGGTGGTTCCAAGCTATCTAACAGGCGATTAACTTTATTTCGAAGTTCTATCAGTTCTCGACGAAGATATTTTACCTGACTTGATTCGAGGGGTCTTGGTTGGCCATTAACTGAAATAAAAGCATTAATTTGCTTAAACTTACAAGGAAATGTACTTGAATAAACATATTAACACAATAATATGCAATAAATAAATACTTTTAAAAAGTATTAAATAAATTGGTAACATCTAAAAACATTAAAACAAGTAGAAAAAAGTATTAATAAAATTACTAAAAGTATGAAAATAATGGTTTCAGAACAAACAAAATATCTTTTAAAAAGTAACAAAATCAAAGAAGGTAACTGCAATGTCATTTGAATGAGTCTATTTAAAGAAAGGATACTATATTACTAATTTACTTTTTTGAAAAAAGAAACACTCATCAATCTTTCTCAATACTTGTTGTTAGGTGCCATCGAGTCCAGTCCAACTCATAGCAACCCTTATAGGGTTGTCAATGGATGATTATTTTGGGATTATTTTGGGAGTGGATTGCCACCTCCTTCTCCCATTTTTGTGGTGCTGAGAACTGAACCTGGGACTTCAGAGACTACAGAGCAGCGCTCTACCAACTGAGCTAAATCCCAGCCCTGACCTTACTTACTACATTGGAAAAAAAAAGTTTACTAGAAGAAATAAATTTCAATAAAGTAAAACCTACAGAAAATTCTATTTTAATGGAAATTACTAAATTGCCTTGAAATTATTTTAATATAAATCATATATTGTCCAAACGGGGCTGGAATTTAGCTCAGTTGGTAGAGTGCTGAGCTGCAGTCTCTGAGGTCTGGAGTTCAATTCCCAGCACTAAAAAAATGGGAGAAGGGCCTGGCAATCCACTCCCAAGGCAATCCCGAAACAGCCATTGAAAATCCTATGAGGGTCGCTATGAGTCGGATACCGACTCGATGGCACCTAACAACAAAAACATTGTCCAAATTATATTTTACCTTACTGAAACAACACAAAAAAATCTTATTCTATACATAAATATTAAGATACAACATGACTGATCAGTCTGTTATGTTTTATCTACTTTTTATTTAAAAAAGAAAAAAAAAGAACTAAAATAGCCTCAAAAGTAATTCATTATGGAAAAAATGCAGAATTTAGGAATGTACAACAATATTCTTCAAAGCAGCTGCTTTTAGAGGAAGTACATGTTGTGTTAGGTGTCACCCAGTGGGATCCCACTCATAGCAACCCTATGTACAACAAAATAAAACACTCCCTGATTCTGTGCCAGGCATACGATCTTTTTTTTGTTTAATCCCATTGTTGCAGCCACAGTGCCAAACCATCTAGTTGAAGATCTTCCCTTTTTTTCGCTGGCCTGCCACTCTCCCAAGCATGTCCTTCTCCAGGGATTAGTTCCTCCTGACATGGCCAAAATACGTAAAATGCAGTCTAGCCATCCTTGCTTCCAGGTAGCACTCTCATTGCACTTCTTTTAGGATGTATCTCTTGGTTCTTTTGGCAGTCCATGGTATATAATATGCCTGCAGCTGTAAAGCCCTGTGGCATCCGATCCCATCAGATCTTGGAAGCTAAGCAGGGTTGGGACTGGTTAGTACCTGGATGGGAGACCGCCTGGGAACACCAGATGCTGTAGGCTTGGGAGAAGGACCTGGCAACCCCCTCCCCAAAATTAACCTGCCATTGAAAACCCTATGAACAGCAGAGAAGCACTGACAATAGTGTTTCCCTTGTTGTACAGAGGGTCGCTATGAGTCGGATACCGACTCCACGGCACCTAACAACAACAACATGGTATATAATATTTGTCTATAGCACCATAAATCAAAAGCATCAATTCTCCTGTCTCCCTTATTCGACGTCCAGCTTTCACAACCATATTATACGACTAAAAATACCATAGCATGTATCAGGTGCACCTTGGTCTTTGATATAACATCTTTATTTTCCAACACTTTAAAGAGGTCTTTTGCAACAGCATTTCCCAATGCAATGCGTCATTGATTTCTTGACTGCTGCTTCCGTAGGTGTTCAATGCAGAACCAAGTAAAACAAAATATTGGACAACCTCAATCTTTTCTCCATTTATCATGAAGTTGTGTACTGACCCAGTGGTAAAGATTGTTTTGCTGATGTTGAGGCACAACCCATACTGAAGGCTGTGTTCTTTGATCTTCATCAGGTAATGGTTCAAATCTTCTTCACTTTCAGCAAGCAAAGTTGTGTCATCTGCATAATGTAGGTTGTTCAGGAGTCTTTCTCCAATCATGATGCTACGCTCTTCTTCATAAAGTCCAGCTTCTCAGATTATTTGCTTAGCATAGACTAAAGAGGTACGTGAAAGTATACAGCCCTGATGCACATCTTTCTTGACTTTAAAGCAGGCAATATTTCCTTGTTCTGTTCGAACGACTGCCTCCTGGTCCATGTGCAGATTCCTCATGAGTACAATTATGTGTTCCGGTATTCCCATTCTTTGCAATTTTATCTATAATTTGCTGTGATCCACACAGTCAAATGCCTTTTCATAGTCAATAAAACATAGACATCTTTCTAGTATTCTCTGCTTTCAACTAATATTCATCTGACATCAGCAACAATGTCCCTGGTTCCATGCCCTCTTCTGAACCTGGCTTGATTTTCTGGCAGATCTCTGTCTATATATTGCTGCAGTCGCTCTTGAATGATCTTTAGGAAATTTTTGTTTGTGATAATAATCATATTGTTCAATAATTTCCACATTCAGTTGGATCCCCTTTCTTGGGAATAGGCACAAATATGGATCTCTTTCAGTCACTTGGCCAGGTAGCTGTTTCCAAATCTCTTAGCATAAGCCAGTAAGCATCTCCAGTGCTGCATCTGTTTACTGAAACATCTCTATTGGTATTCCATCAATTCCTGCAGCCTTGTGTTTTATCAGTTCCTTCAAGGAGGCTTCCACTTCTCCCTTCAGTACCATTGGTTCCTGATCATATGCAACCTCTTGAAATGGTTGGTCATCCACCAATTCTTTTTGGTATAATGACTCTGTGCATCCTTTCCATCTTCTTTTGATGTTTCCTGTGTCATTTAGTATTTTCCCTGTAAAAACTTTCAGTACTGCCACTCGAGGTTTGGACTTTTTCTTCAATTCCTTAAGCTTGAGAAAAACAGAGCAAGTTTGTCTCTTTTGGTTTCCTATCTCTAGCTCTTTGCACATATCATTATAACATTTGATTTTGTCTTTTCCAGCTGCCTTTTGAGATCTTCTATTTAGTTTCTTAACTTCATTATGTCTTCCTTTCACTTTAGTTGCTAGACGTTCAAGGACAAATTTCAGATCTCTTTTGACATGTAGTTTGATCTTTATTTCTTGTCTTTTTTATAACCTTTTGCTTTCCTCATAAATGAGGTCTTTGATGTCATGCCACAATTCATCTGATCTTTCATCATTAGTGTCTAATGCATCAACCTTTCTTGAGGTGGTCTCTGTACTCAGGTGGAATATACTCAAGGTCATACTTTGGCTCTCATCCACTAGTTCTAATTTTCTTCAGTTTCAGTTTGAACCTGCATATAAGCAGTTGATGGTCTGATCCACAATCTGTACCTGGTCTTGTTCTAACTTAATATTCAGCTTTTCCATCATCTCTTTCCACAAATGTAGTCAATTTGGTTCCTGTGTGTTCCATCTGGTGAATTCCATGTGTATAGTCACTGTTTATGTTAGTGAAAAATATATTTGCAATGAAAAGGTCATTAGTCTGACAAAATTCTATGGTAAATCTCCAGCATCGTTTCTCACCAAAGCACTATTTTCTAATAGTAATTATGAGTACATCCTGACTGCATGTTCAATCCATTTCAGATTGCAGAAGTTGGTAAAAATCTTCCCTATAAGCTACGAAAAGTCAAAGTTGGTTCTCTGTTAAATGAAGACATTACCTCATTTAGTTACTCATTTTGTGAAATGACTTTCAACTTACTGAAAAAATGAACTCATTCAGCAACAACTACTTCCACCACTGAGGTTATTCTTTTTTTTTTTTTTTTTTATTAGAAATTTTTAATGTACATCATAGTGTGATTCATTTTGACATGCTTTTCGTTGTGACAATTTTCATATATGCAATTTGATAAGCATTATTCATATAGGTTACCCCTTACCC